>BSBM01001036.1:5042500-5642500 GCA_027924585.1 Larix kaempferi
TTGACTTAGCCAAATGTCTTGAGATAGTTAATTTAACTTAGCTAATTAACTCAAGATATTTATTCAAATTTCTTAATCAATTATCTTGAGATAATTAATCTCGACTTCACACATTAACTTCTAGTATCTTCTCATATAGTTATCCATGCATTAGCTATCAGTTTTCCATGCATATTCATGCATTAACTACCGGTTATATCTTTTCTACTTTGGTAGATAAACTTTTAATACTTTAAAGCATTTATTTTTAATAAAAGACAATGAGTCATTCTTTTACAATAATAATCTAACTCACTTTATTTAACTTAATTACAATAATATTTAAATAGTTATTTATAAATACCAATACGTTTTCTTGGTATGATAAATCCTTTTATCTTTATTCCTAATTTATAATTAGGAAAATATTAACCCTTTTCCACTTAGGAGCTTTAACAAAATTCTTTGTCGAGGCCACGATATCAATGTTGTTTAGGTTAACTCCTTACTTTTACTTAATGGCACTCAATATTGGTTAGCCTCATACTAATAGTTAGGTCATAGGAACTTGTTAATACCTTGCAGCCACTGGAAATTTCTTCGACATCCTTACTTAGGATTAATTATTAACACATTTATAAACTTAAGTGTTTTCTTAGTGAGTATCACAGTTCACTTCAAATGCCCACAACACTAAGATGACCACTACTATCAAAACTCATGGCTACCCATCCATTCACCCTCTCCCCCTAGTGGATTACATGCCCCCTAGTGGATTACATGCCCCTTTTGTTTCGTTGCGTCAAGTCTTTCAGTATCCTAAGTCTACACATTCACTTTACAATTAGGAAAACATAATCATAATTACAAAGTTTTACCTGCGGAGCTCCTGCCATGATCTCCTTGATGTCAGTGGGTACACAATTGTACTTTCTGTTGCAGAAACCCTAAGCGAGAAAGAGGGATATTACAGTTCTTAATTACTAAAGAGACTCTTTTTACATTGATTGTTGACCACTAACTTACTCAGTCTTATTTCAAAGAGACGGTCGTATACAATGTATTACTAACTTCTAAAGTAAGGCAAGTTAGCATAGGACCATAACATAAATAAAAGAGGGCACTACGCTTAACCTATAATATCTAGTCCATTTTGTTTATCACCACTAACCAATATAACCCTTAATATAAGTAATAAGCCACTATAACCCTTAATGTTGATAATTCCTAACCCTTATCATCTCTTAATCTCTATGGACGCTATAACCCATAGCCCTTATAACCTTTAAGACCCATAAATCTTAACACTTACAACTCCAAATCTACATATACCACAACACATATAATTGTTAACCCCTATATCTCTTGATCTATATATCATTTAAACACTTTAACATGTAGTCGGTACCACCTCTAGTACTTAACCTCTAATTTCTATAGCACATATATATAATCACTAACACATATAACCAATATTATCTATAACCTCTATTATAACATTTATGCTTTTAATATATCCACTATTAACATCTATATTCATTTACCCCCTAACACTTTAACACTAAACATTACAAACACTATTAACTTATAACTCTAACTATAATCACTCATATATCCATTGTAACACTCAGTTTGTAATCCATATAACTGTTGTCAACCCTATTCACATATAAGCTCTAAGGAAACCCATAACAGGTATAAAAATTGGCACATTATTCACTTATAAAGTTTAACCCTTAACCCCTATAACTCCTAAAACCTACAACTATTAACACATGACTCCTAACAACTATAATCTCTATCACATATGTCCCCTCACCCATTTAACCCTATAGTTGCTATCTATTATAACTATTATCACCTATAACCCAAGCACAGCAAATATAAACCATTTAATCCCAAAACTCTAATTGGATTAACATATATCAGATACAACCTTTAATATAACCAATAACTCCTACAAACTATAAACCTTATAATGTATAGCACCTAAAACCCCAATAACCTAACTAAGCCACCAATAACATCTTATTACTAACCCAAATTTACATTTGCTAAATCCAAACCCGTATAATCACTTTACTCATATAGTGCATGTCAATCTTAATCCATATAATATATTACTCCCATACATATAAATTCATAACTCTAATTATCAAAACTTATTACTCCCAATACTTTATAACCCTAATAACCATAACCACTAACCCTCATAACCATTTATCCTTAAATCTTATTACTCCCAACACCTAACCCTTATAACCATAACCATAATCGCTTATAACCCTTTATATAGCCACTAACACCTAGTCCATATAACCTTTGTTCCCTATAGCTACATTATGTTGAGTCATGTTGTAATGTCCCCATCTTGACCCTATTGCATTAATATTGTAAATGATGTAAACATTGTTATTTAGTCATGGTGAGGAGCTCAAGGCCAAGGCCCCGCCATTGATTTATCATTCTATGTATCGACAATTAGAATAGATGCATATGGTTCTTGTGCTAGCCGTGCACAATGTAAATTCCGACATCATGTAAATATGCAATTTTAATGAAAAACCCACAACCAGCTATGCAATGCAACAAAGAGATGGGGCATGATCTTACAAGGAATAGGGAGGAAAAATAACGAAACCCTTGAGCCAATGGAGTCAGTCCATGTGTCAATGAGAAAACCCATGAAATCCCAACTACCCATTTTGGCTTATGCCCCAATCATTAAATTCTTCCAAGAGTTGGTTGAGGCAGTTAATGCCTTGGGAATGATGAGGTATGGCAGCCAATTTCGGGTATGGGCAAGCCATCAATCTGGGAATTCGAATTTTTGCTTGCAAGGCAAGAAATCACCCACGTTTTTCCTTCCCAAGCCATTTCTGAACCATGGTCTTTTCCTCTCTCATGTAGCCTGGGGCGAACTGGGGTTTTTCCTTCACGTTTTCACCATTTCTCTGCATTCTTCTATGCCTGGGAACTCGTTTTTGGTTAGCAAAATGGCTGGGACAAGAGAACCACGATTTTCTAGGGTTATAGAGGCCGTTTCTTCCCATGAGATGCCCATGGACGTTTTTTTGAAAACGATTATGCTCCTGGGGTTGTTTTCCCATTTTCCAATTTTCGTTTTGGGCTTTCCCACATTTTTATGAACTGGTTGAAATCCCATCGTTGGGCATCCTACTGCAAAAACGCCCAGCACTTGCATTTCTGGCTGTTATGTCCCTCCCTGTTTAGTTTGAACCTGTGAGTAGGAGATTCAGGAGTGGAAGAGGACAGATTTGGATTGATGAGCCCAATGAAGTATCCATAGCTCAATGGTTGAGCCACTAGCCTAGTAATTCACCTCTGTCCATCTCTTAGCAGCCTAAGAAACCCCACTGTTGATTGGTTTGGCTGATTCTGGTATATCTTTGGCTATGTGAGAGCCTGCTTTCCCCTTTTCCTTGTGGAGATCATTCCCAGCTTGGGGGTGGCAGTGGTGCTGAGAGATTGAGGAGCACACTGGCCTACGGTTGGGTGGAACGTTGCAGAAGCGTAGCTGGTTGCTCAGGGACTACTTGGTTTAAAATAAGTATTCTCATTTGCTAATTTGATATTGCTTAATTGATGAATGACATGAAAATCTGGAATGTATGATGGATGTGTAATGGAATTAAATTCTCCTGTGTTTTCAAATGTTTATGCATTTGCATATCTCCATCTACAATTTATATGAATGCTTATTTGATTAAGTATGGGACTAGATGTCCAGTATTATTGTTAGTGTCCTCTCCATAGCCTTGTAGGTTAGGAGGGACATTACACATGTTAACCCCTAATATAACCCTAAATCCATATAAACACTAACCATGTTGACTATGAATCTATAAACCCTGACACACATAACTTCTCACTTTAACCCTTAACAATTAACACATAATAATAACTCCTAAATTTTAATACATATATAGTCTTCACCAATTTGATATATGACTCTTAACCTTTATAATCCCATGTTCCATAATATTATAAGTCATAACCCCTATAATCCCTCACACCTAATTTCTAACTTCTAATCCATTTAACTTTTATCACCCCCAACAAGAATGATCCATAATATAAACCATAAACATTATAACCCATAATGACTATAACTCTTAACCCTTATCATCCCTTAAACCATATGGGCCCTACCATCTTTAAGACCCCTAACCGTTTTAACACTTATAACCCACAACCTATACATGTCATAGCTTATTTGAGTTATTCTTTTAAGTTACATAACCTTCAAGGGTTTAGTTAACCATGTATGAGGTATTTGAAAAACTTCATTTAGCACTTAATCAATCAGTCTTTGTAAAGTTTAAAATCATGAATTCCAGTCCTCTTAATTTAAGATTTATTCCATTTGTTTTATTTTAAGTGGCAAAGTAAATGCCAATTGTTTCATGAATGAATCCTTTATTTAGCACTTAATCAATCAATCTTTGTAAAGTTTAAAATCATGAATTCCAGTGCTCTTAATTTAATATTTATTCCATTTGTTTTATTTTAAGTGGCAAAGTAAATGCCAATTGTTTCATGAATGAATCCTTTATCTAATGGCATATAATTTCACACTTTAAGTTTTATATTATATTTTTCTATTTATTTAGTTTTTATAAAAAATGTGTGAAATCTTCATAAGTGTCTTTTTTTTTATATATATATTTTTATTTTTATGTCCCCGAAGGGGAACATAAATGAATCGTCGGGTGCCTATTATTGTAGGCTATCGAACCTATAAATTTACCCTAGAGCTATAGTTTGGATATAGTTTGAATATGCTATATTAAATCTAGTTTTTTTAAAATATGATTGATTGTAAAACAATGACGCCAGCCTAGTTTTTCCCACCCCAAGAGGGGGCGGCGGGCTGGCGTCATGGTGGTTTCTGGCTTCCGTGCAAGGAGTTGGAGAGTTCGTATTGGAGAATAGCGAATACATTTATTGTTGATAGCGAATACATTTATTGGTTGTGTAGCCATATTATATATAACCCAATGCATTGAGCGTATGGGTGGCGAGTGGTTACATGGCTCAACGCATTACATGGATTATTGACAATCTATGCATGGTATGGCCACCAGTAAGTCGATTCCATATATCGATGCCTTGCATTAATAGTAGACAGAGTTTTCGGCACAGGCTAGAGGCTTATTAATGAGCGCTTTAATTGTTGTTTATTGTTTATTATTATTGTTAAACAGGTGACGTAGGCCGTCTTGGGCTTTGATATTTGATTTTATCGTGCACATTGCATTTGGTAATAATAGCCAAGGTCTTCATAACAATACATCTCGGAAAATGTGGCCGAGGATGTGAGTCACCACCCTCCCGCTGGAGTTTTTGATAAATGTTAATAAATAGTGTTATGATGATAGCGTCAAATCTTTGTACTGCCATGACCTTTGGCTCTGCGGAGAGGCTTTATCCTATTGCATTATCTGGGAGGCGTTAACAGATGAATCGTAGAAATTGTAGCCGATAGTCGTGGAGGAGACAAAGGGCGTGAAAGGTCTTGGCTTAGAGGTCTATCAATTTTTTATGATGCAGTCGAGTTACAGTGTTGGCAGATAGAGCTTCTGACAGGAGCTAGATCCGTGTTGAAGAAGCGCATGTCATAGCTTTGGGGTTTGGCTGATTGCAGAGGCGCAGCTTCATACCGACATCGAACTGAGACTTTGATTCTTGTTTCTGGTAGGTTTGGTCACAGTAAATCATACACTTAGACTGTTTTTTAGTTACTTATCTATTGATTGATAAAAATTTCCTTGATTTAACTTATGTGTTGTACGTGATGGCAGGTTGCATAGAGGTTACAAAGGTGCAGCTTCATATCGACGTGAAATTGAGACTTCAATTCTCATTTCTGGTAGGTTTGGTTACAGTGAATCATAGGCTTGAACTGATTTTTGCTTGCTTACCTATTGATTCATAAAAATTTCACTGGTTTAACTTATGTCTTGTATGCGATGGCAGGTTGCATCGAGGCTACAAAGGCGCGGCTTCATGCCAACATCGAATTGAGACTTCAATTCTTGTTTCTGGTAGGTTTGGTTACAGTGAATCATACACTTAAATTGTTCTTTACTCGCTTACCTATTGATTCATAAAAAATTTCGTCGTTTAACCTATGTCTTGTACGTGATGGCAGGTTGCATCGAGGTGTTCAAACTGCGTAGAAGCACGTGCTGCTCCTTGGGTAAGAAACAAACTGTTTGCTGTAGGTTTTCTACGTTTGTTAGAAATGAAATCAAGAGTGAAAAAGACCCTCAAGTTCTGAGGATCCCACACCAGTTGGTAGCTGCGTTCCAACTTGTGCAATTGACAATAGTTCTCTAGGATCTGAACCTGATTATTTCTGCTTGCTCGTTTGGGTCGTGCAAATAAGTCGTCGTGTAGAGTAGCTAGAAAACGAAAGCTCATAATAAGTGGTGTGGTAGTCTCAATCGTATCATCCTTCCCTGGTAGTAGATGTTGATCACTGCCATTCGTTCGTTGGTAGATGTTCTATCTATCAGCGGTAGTAGATGCTCTCCATTCTTAGTTCCTTCCCTCGGATGGTCGTATATTTACTCTCATTGCATTCCAATCCATTGCATTTATTGCATTCTATCCCCTGCTTGTAGGTATAAGTCATTTTATCAGTTTAAAGGATTCCGTCGAAAGGTGGGAAGCATAGATTGCGACGGATGATATTGCGTATAAATAATATGCCCTCCAACATAGGTTGTTCAGTAGTGCTTCTTTATTTTTGCAATAAAAAATAGATTAAGCCGTCTTCCTGCTAATATCATTGTTTAAAGCACAAGCCCTAAGGAAATTCCTGCTAGATCACAACCTTCAATTTAGCAAGGCAGGCTTTACAGACCGGCTCACTTAACCTACCCCAATTACGTAATGCCCCAACCTTGTAGCGCGTTGGATCGCATGGAAGGTGCAACCTTAAATATGGAAAATAAGCTATTTTGCTGGGTCGTGCAAATAAGTCGTCGTGTAGAGTGGTTAGAAAACGAAAGCTCATAATAAGTGGTGTCTTATTATATGCGTAATAATAGAAAGGTGATTCTTAAAGAATATAAATGCTGAGCGGATGGTTGGGAGAGGTGTCTGTGGGTCATCATTTCTGTGAGAAAGGGCGCTGAGGGGAATAAATCCACCCATACCTATGGGCACAATCCCAGCGTCCGTGGCACCTGCAAGCATGATGTCTGCTTCACCTCTATAAATATTGCACTTAAACTGTTCTTTACTTGCTTAGCTATTGATTCATAAAAATTTCGCTGGTTTAACTTATGTCTTGTACGCGATGGCAGGTTGCATCGAGGTTACAAAGGCGGGGCTTCGTACCGACATCGAATTAAGACTTCGATTCTTGTTTCTGGTAGGTTTGCTTACAGTGAATCATACACTTAAACTGTTGTTTACTCAGTTATCTATTGATTCATAAAAATTAGCGTTTTAACTTATGTCTTGTACGTGATGGCAGGCTGGATCAAGGTGTTGAAACTGCGTACAAGCAGGTGCTGCTCCTCGGGTAAGAAACAAACTCTTTACTCTATGTTTTCTACGTTCGTTAGAAATGAACTCAAGAGTGAAAAAGACCCTTGAGTTGTGAGGATGCCACAACAGTTGGTAGCTGCGGTCCAACTTGTCCAGTTGACAATAGTTCTGTAGGCTCTGAACCTGATTATTTGCCTATTATTCTAGGCTGTTGAACGTAGAAATTTACCCTGGAGCTATAGTTTGGATATAGATTGAATATGCTATATTAAATCTAGTTTTTTAAAATGGCATTTTTTTAAAATATGGTTGGTTGTAAAACAATGACGCCAGCCTAGTTTTTCCCACTCCAAGAGGGGACGGCGGGCTGGTGCCATGGTGGTTTCTGGCTTCTGTGCAAGGAGTTGCAGACTTCGTAATGGAGAAAATCATTTTCTTTTATTGTTTGATAGCGAATAAATTTATTGTTGATAGCGAATACATTTATTGCTTGTGTAACCACATTATAGCCCAATGCATTAAGCGTATGGGTGGCGAGTCGGCGAGCTTATCCTAGCACTCACACCATGGGTTTGGAACTTAGTTAAAGCAATTTCGATTGCGTACATAGTAACTTGGCATCTTATTATTATTATTACCATATAACTGTACCATATTGATACTAATACCTAACACACACATGTATATAATCAACGCATTACATAATCAAAGGATTAGACATGAATCGGGCCTGCCGATAATTTTCAATGTCAATTTGTAAAGTATTGGGCACTACAAACCATTGAATGTACTATATATGATTTGATTTATCTATATTCAAACATTTATAATTATAAACATATTGGTTACCATAAAAGGTTACATGGCTCAACGCATTACATGGATTATTCACAATTTATACATGGTATGGCCACCAGTAATAATTGAATTGTTGTCGATTCCACATATCGATGCCTTGCATTAATAATAGACAGAGTTATTGGTACAGGTTAGAGCCTTATTAATGAGCGCTTTAATTGTTGTTTATTGTTTATTATTATTGTTAAACAGGTGGCGTAAGTCGTCTTGGGATTTAATAGTTTGATTTTATCATGCACATTGCATCTGGTAATAGCCAAGGTCTTGATAACAATACAAAGTTTAAACTCGTAAAATGTGACCAAGGATGTGAGTCACCACCCTGCTGCTGGAGTTTTTAATAAATGTTAATAAATAGTGTTATGATGGCAGCATCAAACCTTTGTAGTCCCATGACCTTGGGCTGTGCGAAGGGGCTCTACCCTGTTGTACTATATGCGAGCCGTTAACAGGTGGATGGTAGAAATTCTAAGCGATAGTTCTGTGGAAGACAAAGGGCGTGAAAGGGTTTATTCTAGGATTTTGTTCTGGTGGGTCTCGGGTTGGGGGTCTATGAATTTTTCTCATACAATCGAGTCACAGTCTTAGCAAATAGAGCTTCTAACACCAGCTAGACGCGGGTTGAAGAAGCCCATGTCATAGCTTTGGGACTTGGCTGATTACAAAGGCGTGGCTTCATACCGACATTGAATTGAGACTTCAATTCTTGTTTCTGGTAGGTTTGGTTACAATGAATCATACACTTAAACTGTTCTTTAGTTAGTTACCTATTGATTGATAAAAATTTTCGTGGATTAACCTATTGAAACATGGAAGTCTCATCTTGACTATAGTCACTTTTTACACAGTACGTGGGGTATGGTATTAACGGAGGTCTTAAATATATAGTTGTGTTTCAACTATTACGGGACCAATTCGTATTGCAAATTGCCCATAGCGTACTAGAGGGTTAAAATCTTAAATAGTTAAATGGACACCTTCTCAAAACTAAAAACTTTCATCTGTAGGGTTGACAACTTAATTACACAATAAAAGATCAAATAATGCGAGATCAGGTCTCAAAACTATTAACCATAACTTATATGAGATAAAAAAAATACCAAATTGCTTGCAATGCAGATGGGATGGAGCTCAAATCATGAAGGGAGGTGCCAAATGATTCCATCTAGTAAACAAATTAATCGAAATCCAAAATTAGTGATATTAATCGTTTCACCTGGATATATTTATAGATATATATTTTAGGATGTAGCGTTAATAGGTGCTTTCATATATGTATTTTTTTGCTATGCGCCATTAAGAGCTGCATATATATATATATATATATATATATATATATATATAGCGATTCTCAACTGTGCATGGCAATCTCGGCTTTAAAAAGACCAATTGTGGTTGCCAAGCCATCTGAAAGCACCCAAGTGGTGACGGTGCTCAACATTGCACCTGTGTTTTGATAGGCAAATAACGGTAAACAGGGGGCTTTTCAACATAGAGTGTCTTCACGGATAAACAGAGAAACCCCTGGTAGAATTTTCATAAGGATGCCAACGGCTGGCAGACTCGATATCTTGATAAAATTTCATACTTTATTCTTTTTATTTTCGACGGAATAAAATTTCGAAGGGCTACCAGACTCAAAACCCTGAGAAATAGTCTATAAAACATTAACGGAACATCTTATACATTTTAAATTCAGGCTATAAGAAAGTCTCTAGGCGATAAACCAGAATTTCCTGATAGCAAGCACAGTTACTCTAGCTCGAATAATATTGAGTGTAATACGAAGATGTTATTGCAAGCCCTGTAAAGAAAAATATGATTGAACAGAGAACAATAACGAAGCTTAAGTAAAACTAAATTCTAGGTTTGGGAGGATGTAGTTGTAAACATTTACCTGCGCAGAGGTAAGAATCCATGTACCTGGAGGAAACTCTCGTCTCCTGTCAAAGCCACAATCCTCCACAAATTTCTACAGTCGGCGGAGTGGAGTGTAGTGCTTCACTCGAGCTGTAAATATAAATTTTTTTTCCAATCTCTGCGGTCCTCGAGCTTTCTGTATAAACACAATATGTTGAAATAGGGACGTGAGCTAGATGAAGGAACGGCGGTACGAAGATTATGTTGTGTCACAACGATTACAAAGAAACAGGTGTCAACAAGATACACCGCCCATACTATCTGCTTACAGGTGCTATATAAGCTGGCAAATTAGCGTCTGCATGCAAGACAAGGCTAATTGTTTATAATTTCTGCCTTGTGGGTAGTGTAAATGCATTGGTAGAGTGCGCTCAAGATTTTAGACGCTAAATAACAAAGGTGGCTACAACAGCCAAATGTAGCGTATGCATGGAATCATTGTTACTTGGTTAATACTATGGCATCGATACACGACCGACACGTGTTTATACGAGTTGAATCTGATTATATTTAGTCTCTGCAGTCGTGCAGCTATCTGTATAAACACAAAATCTTGAAGTAGGGACCTGAGCTACACGAACGAATGCCCGTAGCAGAATTATGTTCTGTCACAACGATTAAAAAGAAACAAGTGTCAAGAAGATATACCGCTCATACTATCTACTTACAGCTGCTATATAAGCTGGAAAATTAGCGTCTGCATGCAAGACAAGGCTAATTGTTTATAATTTTTCGCTTGTAGGTAGTGTAAATGCATTAGTGAAATGCGCTCAATATTTTAGGCACTAAATAACAAAGATGGCTGCAGCAGCCAAATGTAGCATATGCATGGAAGCATTGCTACTTGATTGGTACTATGACATGGATACATGACATGCGTTTATATTAGTTGAATCTGATTGTATTGAATAGATATATTCATAGCTGTTCAGCTTGTTGAAATATGTATGCTCCTTTTTCTACATCGGTGGATACGATTCAATTCTTAAAAATATATTTAGCAAAAAAATATACTTTAATCTGGTACGAACATCGATTCACTAATTTTATTTAAATACAACAGGGTTGTGCTCATTCTCTCTATGAAAAGTTTCATGTTAATCCCTGCACTTTGAAATGATTAGTGACAAATGATCATAGGATCAATGCCTAGACATTTTCTATGTTGAAGCTAAAACTAACTGCTTGGACGAAGAAGACTCAAGCTAGTGGTGTTAACGCTTACTGTACAGACTAGTCCAATAAGCACTTTAATTTTGACTCTTCCTCTCCAATGAGAGATGATTTCTAGATTGACTCAAACTCCAATAGAGATATGATTTGTGATATTACTCTCAAGTAAGAGGGTTATATTATAAAATAAAGTGATCTAGGCAGGTTGATGCTAGGATGTCCAGCTGAATCTTACTCACCAAAGCGCCAAAATATGCTTATTGCCGAGTCAGCTCTAGAGATAAAAAAGGCTTGATCGCTCCTTGTCCTCCTACGTCGAACAAGCCTTTAAAGACCGAAAGCTTTAAAATAAAAAAGGTGTGGATCGTGTGAAACCTAGTATTTCTGACCAGCTAAGCCCATAGATCGTGAGTAGTCAATGTTAATTGTAATTGCAGACAGTAGACTAAAAGAAATATTTTATCTAAGATCTATACATACGCGATACTAGATATATACGTGATACACTGGCATAGGATCAATGCCTAGACATTTTCTATGTTGCTAGGATGAATGCTTACTTTTTTTGTGGCTTCAATGCTACAAACTTTAACATTTGTGTCTTTGTTAAAACCGGCGTTTAAAATTACAGACAATGTCATTACTTTTAAGCTCTATTAAACTTCTAAAGTTCCGTTTTCCCCTCCGCATTGCAACAAGCTTGAGGCATCGCAAAAAGTTTTTACAAATCAAAACAGTAACTATAAATTAATCACTTGTGCTATTTTCTTTTAACTAAACTTCAACCAGTTTAAAATCAACAAAATTAGATTCTTTGAACAAGAGATTTAAATGTGACAAAGATCCTTAGTTAAAAAATAGAAATTACATTCTTTGAACAACAGATTTCAATACGGCAAATATCCTTAGTTAAAAAGTCAACAAAATGATATTCTGTTGTACAAAACTTTGAATACAACAAAAGTATCAAGTCCAATGTGGCTTCCTTTTAAATGACTAGTTTTTTCACATTATACATAAAACGGGCGTACTTATTGGTATTAAGTATCGTGGTCTAGGTTTAAAAATTCACGTTTTAATATAAAATTTTAGATGTATAGGCACAATAAAATTTTAGATGGATAGAAACAAAGATTATTCAGATTTGATAGATGAATAAAAATAAGATAAAAAATATATGTTTTGATAATAAAAAAAAATCGCTTCATTATAGAAGTTTATTGCTGGCAAATTTTGCCTTCGAACTCGCTTATAATATGTATATGGGTGGTATCAATTTCTACTATTTTGTGGAGACCACGATTTTGTTGTCTACAATTTGTGAGTGCTATTCGGCTCTGGTTTTTATGCTTGTGAGCGATTTTTTTTAATGTCCGATGTTTGATGGTTTGCATTGCTGGTTTTGCTGTTGTATTTTCTTCTGTTACAATTTAATAGTCGCTTTGTTCAATATTTTTTACTGTTTTGGGATAGGTTATATTACTAAATCGAAACGGTTTATATAGACATAGTTTTGAACCTCTGTATTTTGATTTTCAAGCTATTTGATGGCTAGTTTTGTTGCAATGCCATATACTTAAATATGCTTTGATAACATCTTTGACAACTATAAATAAATTCTAATACAAAATTTACAAAGAGATAATGTTGAATACTCTAATCTTGGTTATACTGTCATCAATTCAACATATGTTTGCTTAGAAAATCCCTTTCCTATGAGGTTGTTGAATTTCGCTTTTGCATTGTTTGCCCTTCTCCTTGCATTTAATTAAACAATTCATTGCTAAATGTGAACAACTTATTAGCAAATTGATTATAATTTATGTCCCAACCTAGAAGAATTTATGGCGATAGTCAATTGAGTGTAGATCGAGTGGTTTGGAGCAATGTTGTTGTCCTCCCCACTTAGGTTCAAAACTCGCTTTGTGGCACTTGCTCCATGGGACCTAACTTTGACTATGTAATCAAGCTAGTCATAAGTGGACTTCAAGAAAATTCTACAAACTCCAAAACCCTGACCCTAATCAAGTGTTGAGGCATATATAAACACTTAAACTAACCCTAGACAGTTACTAGGATATGTTAAATAGTGGTTCATCATGAGGAGAAGGGGTTCCATTATGATGATGTTATTGTATTATTTCATGGCTTACCAACAATAAGGGAGTGTATATTACTTTATTCATCATTTTGTGAAATTAAGCTAACATGATGAATTAAGTTGTCAGATATCTTGTGACGAACTATTGCAATCGAATGTCCATGACAATTTATAGATCACTTGTTCAAGAATGGTTAAGTGTCCTTACTAAACTAAAGACAAATCCTTGTCCAATATTACTTTAAAATCGAGGTCAATCCCTCTCAATATTTGATCAATGTTAACACCCAAAAAGTGTTCACTACCTCATTACCACATTATATGGCTCATTTGTCCATTTTCCTACCATTTTTCCCTTAAAATCCCAAAAAATCCCATTAAAAAGCCTCCAAAAGGCCTAAAATGCCTCCAAAAGGCCACAAAACCATCAAAATAGCCTAAAAAGGGCTAAAAAACCCCCTTTTCCTCCAAAAATAGCAAAAATCCCCTAAAAAGGGAATACAAAATATAAAATAATGAGGAAAAGGAGGAAAAAACCCTATACAGCTGCCCAAAACTATGTGTTTCCTAAAAACCATGGGTCAGCACTCCACCACCAAAAAACTATAAATAGGTGATGGAGATCCCTTATTCCATATCCACAATCACAAGCACCCTTACTCTGCCAAAATCTCTCTCGAAACCCTAGTTCACCTTTGAACTATTTTCACCTTGAGAGCCACCTTTGGCCCATCCCCAACATTGGAGAAGGAGAAAGGAGCATTCTGAAGCTTGGAGCATCCTCTTGGACACTGCAAAGGGCTTCATCAACCTTGACACTCAAGGTAACATTAATATAAAACCATTTTTTACATCTTTTGTTTATGTCTCATGCAATGCTTAAAGTAGTTTGTTAATTGTTGTTTTAGCTTAATCATTTAATCATTATTGAACTGCTACTAAGGATTCCATTCTCCTTAGTAGGTGCTCATTGGCACAAGCTAGGGGTAAAACCCTAGCTACAGTTTTGGCGACTCCCCTAGTTTTCGAATTTCTGGTTTCCGTTTTGAATTTTTTACTTTCGGCTGTCCCTTTCGGCCGCCGCTTACCGCGTCTTTTCCCTCTGCAGTTGCGTCCCGACCGCGCCTTTCAGGCCTTTACCTACGATCCGAATGCGGCTCTCAGACTGCTTCCGACGCCCTGCCGGCGGATTCAAGTCGGTTACCTGCGATCCGACCGTGGCTAATCAGCCTGTTTGCCGCGATCTGACTGCGCCTGTCGGCCTTTTGCCGGCGCCCCGACTGCGGCTTTCTGCCTCTTTCGTGCGTCCCGACTGCGCTTGTTAGCCCTTTTTGCCGCGACCCGACTGCGTCTTGTTCCCTATTTCCTGCGTCCCGACTGCCTCTGTTGGCCCGATAGCCGCGACCTAACCGCCGCTGTTTCCCTTAAACCCGCGGTCGGCCTGTTCCAAATCGCCACAGACCCGCGGTCTGATTTCTGCTCTTTTCCTGTTTTGACCCCAGCCCCTTTTGCTGCAATATTTTCTGCATCTGAACAGCCCCCTGTCTTACCTGCAGTTTACTACCTTACAGCCTCTCTGCAACATAATTTCTGTTCCTTTTACAGATTTCATTTTACAAATTTCAGTATTTTTAATTCAGAAAATTTTGCAAGTTAAACTTTCAATTTCAGTATTATTGATAGATTGGAAGTTGCCCCCCCTTGTGGCACTTCTATTTTTGGGATCATTACCTCACGAGCACACACTCTGTCACATAAAATCAAGTGAGCCTTAAAAAGTACCTAACTAAACCAACATTCTAACCCCACTTGGGGAACACAAAAGAATCATTGTAGTTAGGTAGGATCAGGGGGATAGGCTTCCAATAACACCCCTTGGTTATTTCACTTGAGACATAGTTGTTGTCCAAATAGGGAACCAAAATCCCCTAGTACTTTTTGGCACGGTCACGACCAGTTTATCAGAGGGCCTCTCCCTTAGGAGGGTTGAAGTCGGGAGACTGGTTCCGGAGGCCTGAGTGGAATACCGCACTCCATTCAGTAACCGAAGGGCTACCTTTCGCGCTTCGCGGGATATCCCTGTATAGGGGTATTGCGGTCAACGAACTAAACGGCAGATTCACCTTTCTGGACGTGTCATGAACGGGGTATCTTAGTTGCCATTCTTCTAGGATTGACTACCCGGTGTCCCTCCCGGTAGGGGGATATCATAGCCACTTTGCTTTCCTACTCATATTGTCTGACTTGGATTTCATCACCTTGCAGAGGATATGTTTAGTTGAGTCAGAATACTTTTAGTTAGGTGTTTGCATGCTCCTTTACCCCCCTTTGGTCTAGTGAGTCCACCATTTTTCTTTTTTAGGAAACCTGCTGCTTGTTGGTATTCTGACCATCTTTGTTGTTACTCCACCTATTGTAGCACAGCTGTTGCAGTGGGTGTTTTGAGTTGGTTGTTGGCCTGAGTGCCTTGCTTTTTAGCTCTCCTTCTGCACACTCGGTTGCATTCGGATTTTTGAGCTGTTTTTATACTCACCTCAACCCACAGAGACTAGACACCATCTGTCACCATTGAGTCCCCGAGACATTCTCGACGCCTCAGGGGCGAGCCCCCACAGCATGGTTCTCTCGACACCACTCGTCATAGATTCCGATCATTGTCCGTTGATACCACTCATCACAGATCTAGAGCCTTGTCACTTGACTCCACTCGTCAGCGACATAGGCCTCCGTCACCAGATAGTGACGCACCTTACTTTACCTCTGATTCTGACGAAGAGTCTGAGAACCCTATTTATACTGCCCCTACTAGCCCCATGGCTGGCACGACTTCCACTCCATTTGTCATAGGGACCATTGGTGGCACATCCACCACTACACCAGTTACTACACCTATTTTGGGTATGCCCTCCATGGGGCAACCATCTACCGTTCCCCTCACGGTACCGATTCCCACAGCGGGAATACCTATCCCCACTACATCAGTGGCTCACACTACCAATGGTGGTGCTGGACCATCCTTCACTACCTCAGTTCCCCCACTTGGGGGCACCACCTCACATCTTGTCCCTCCACTTGGGGGCACTGGCCCCAACTTGGTCCACAGCACTACTGTGTCACAGCCTTCTTCCAGTTTGCCGTTCATGGCTAGCCTCAACCTACCTGACCTGGCCAGATTGACCAACGATCCTATTCGACACGACCCTATGTGGCCTCATATGCCTACCAAACTACCCTCTGACATCCCTAAATTCGAGGGTAAGGCCGGTGAGGACCCACAAAACCATATCATGTCTTTCCACCTATGGTGTTCCTCTAACTCCATCGTGGATGACTCTGTTCGCCTCCGTCTCTTACAGCGCACCTTCACTGGCTCTGCAGCCAAGTGGTATATTGAGCAGCCTCATGGGACCCACGCCACCTTTGCTTCCCTGGCCTCGACCTTCCTGCAGTTCTTCCAGTTGCCTGTCCGATATGACGCGGGCGTTGAGATCCTTCTATCTTGTAGACAAAACACGGCTACCCATATCACGGACCACATCCATGAGTGGCGTCGACGCCGTAGCTTATGCAAGATCAAACTAGACGACCGTATCTTCCTAGATTGGTTCCTCAAATCCCTTCTCCCGGTTATCGCTAAAGATGTGGCCTCAGAAAGACCCCAGTCTGAAGAAGAAGCCATCCTTAAGGCTCAACAGTTCGACCTCATTTACGCCCAATCGGGTTACCTTTATACCATTATACCTGACGCCCCTCGCGGCGAGTCCTCCCAGCATGATGCGCCGGGGGCATCCCACGCTGCAGATGGTATCATTGGCCGTGTTTCTTCGCATCCCCAACCGTTTTCTATAGCACGTCCTACCCCTGGCCCCGACCTGTTGAGGGCTACCTCCCAGTCTGGAGCAACCAACTCATATGCTCCCATGACCCATCACCATTCCCATGGACCCTCATGTCCACCTCAGTGCTTCGGGTATGCGACCCCTACTTATGCTCCTCCAGTCGCCCCTCATCCTTACTACCATCAGCAGGCTGCCTCAGCTCCTGCGCCTTCACCAGCCCCACCAGCTTATTATCCGCCACAGGCCGCCCCTGCGGCACATCCACAACCTGCTCCGCAGTCCTATCAGCAACCCCCTCAAGTTGCTGCACCTGCTCAGCCTCAACCTACATATCATCCTCCGCAGCCTGCTCCAGCACCTGCGCAACCTCAAAATCCACCTGCTGCCCAAGGGCAAGTTTACGCCCAACAGAACCCGCAGCAAAACCAGAACAACCAACGTAACCAGGGCCAACAGAACCGCGGCAAGGGCCGTAATCGGGGAAACAACCAACCTGCAGACCAAGCTGGTCAACCGGCTAATCCCCTTGACAACAACAATGCGGCCCCCGCTAATCAAAACCCTGATCGCCCGCCCAAGCAGGCTAAAAACCCCAATTTGCGAACGAACCACCCTTGTTCTATTTGCGGGGTCTATGGACACTACACCCATGCTTGCCCACACTTGGAGCGAGCTCGGCAGCTTTGGGTTGACGAGGCCCATCGCCAAGGGCATGCGGCTCCCCAAGCACCGCCCAACCCCCCCCAACCTCAGCAACCCCCTTTGGTGCTGCAAAACCCCTTACCGACCCAAGGCATAGTGAACACTCAGCCGTTGGCTCCCCATCAAGCCAATGCGGCCCAACAACAACAGATCACCTACGCTGCTCCTGATCAACCCATGTTTGACTCAGGTACCCACCACTTACTGATGATGTCATCCGTGGACGTCAACCTCCAGACCCGTCGGAACCAATATGGCTCCACCTCTGAAGCCACTCCCACAGATAAACCTACTAACGCCCATCCCACCGATCAGGCGTTACGTATACCTCCGCCTCCCATAGACGGCGCTGCGAAAGCACCTCGTTTCCCACTTCGCCGAATCAACAATAACCCTAACGCGCGCGCTGCGTCAAACTACAACATCGTAGACGACCTAGCCCAATCTCCCGCAGCCATGTCTGCGTTAGAAGTCTTGAAGAACTGCCCTTCCCAGCGCAAGACTTTACTTTCCGCCATTGGGGGGATTGACCCAACCGAGTCGCATTTGATGGCGTTTGATCTAGACCAGTCTGAACCACGCCTACCTTCCAGCTTAGCATTCCAAGTTACAGTCTCCGTTAGGAACCTTGTTATCCATCGGTGCATCATCGATGAGGGTGCCTCCACATGCGTTATGTCTACATTTGTATGGCAGAAGCTAGGATCCCCTCCTCTCCAGCAGTCCACCACTGCGTTACGCGCCTACGACGGTCGTTCGGCCCAGCCCCAAGGCCTTCTACCCAACGTTCCCGTCCAGTTAGGTGGTAAAACAGTCCTTATTGACATAGAGGTAATCAATGCCCAATTGGATTACAACCTTCTACTCGGCCGCAGCTACATGTATGCCATGCGGGCGGTTGCCTCTTCTGTCTTTCGCACCATGATGTTCCCCCATGAAGGACGCGTGGTTAAGATTGACCAGCTCACCTACTATGATCCCAGTGCTCCGGCGGCACCGGAAAACGTTCTCCCCATGGTTGAACAACCTGTTTCTCCTGCCACCACTTCATTTGTTTCCTCTTCGGGGCCTGGAGTCTACTCAGACGCGCCGATGACTTCCACCTTTCAATCCATTCCTCTGCCGTCATCTACGCCCGAGGTCTCTGACTTATGTACCTTGTCCCACGACAACCTACCACCTAACACTCAACCACCCTTGTTGCCAAAACCACCATTGGTACATAGCCACATTGGTGTTACACCGATCCATACGATCCCCTTCCTAGTCCCTCCATCGGGAGTAGTAAGCGCCCCGGTCATGGCTACCCTTAGCCTCCCTGGGTTAACCTTGGGATTACCTGTATGGTATCTTTCGCCTCCCGTTCGCCCGCCGACACCTGATGTCGTCCTCCAGCCGGTGCAACCCATGGCTACTACTACTCAGCCACCTCCCGGTGTCTCTACCCCTTCGTCCTCCACGACACCTCCTCCTACTCCCAAACCCACTGGGGGCAGAGGTCCCCAACCTTACACTGCCGTACCACCTCCAAAGACAGTCAAGAACCCTCCAGTGTTTCGTGCTCCTCCCAAATGCTCGCTGTGTGACGAGTTGGGCCATGCGACCCACCAATGCCCACAGTTACCCGCATTGCAGAAGCACATGCAAATGCTCGATGACGATCCTAACATCCCAACTGTCGAACTAAACCCTACTCCTAAGCCTAAAGATAAGTCCCTACGTACCAACCACTCCTGCGCCATCTGCGGTATTTACGGGCACTATTCACATCATTGTCCCGATCTCCCGGATTACAGAGCGGCTCTCTATGAGATGAACAATCTGGATCTTGAGACGGCACCACCTACCATTGAGGAGATCTACCCCCCAGACTCTTCACCTTCCGGAGAGGTTAATACCATCTATATGATCTCTTCCACCACTACTCCTTCGTCAACCGATTTGACGACGCAAACGTTCCGTACTGATGAGGAGATTCTTGAGGCCCTTACTGCCCCGGATTATCCCTGGGATGACATGCACCACCGTTCCTATTTCATCCCAGAAGCGTCTTCCTCTAGCACCGCTACCCAATACGCGGTCGAATCCAAAGACTTCCTCCCCACTAAGGTTGACTGGTTCAAGGACCCTATTCCTGCTCCTGATGCCTTCGAGGAGGGCAACATGGCCAACATCTCACCTGTCATCCAAGTTGATATTGCTGCTCCAGGTCGTGCCCCTGAACTCATTACTTTAGGAGCATTCTGCAGTAAACAAGAGATTGAGGACTACATACACCTTTTCAAAGAATTCCGTGATGTCTTTGCCTGGTCCTATACCGAAATGCCTGGTCTTGACCCTGCCATTATAGAGCACCCCATTGACACATGGCCTGATGTAACCCCCGTTCGTCAGAAACAACATCCTCTTCCTCCCTCAAAGTTCCCCGGATATGCCCCTGAACTCATCACTTTAGGAGCCTCCTGCAGCGAGCGGGAGATTGAGGATTATACACAACTCTTCCAAGAGTTCCGTGATGTCTTTGCTTGGCCCTCTAACAGAATGCCTGGGTTCCACCCCACCATTCTCAAACATCACATAGACACACGGCCAGAGGAACTCCATGTTCATACCGAAACCAACTCTGAAGGCCTCCCTTTACGCAACCCCCATGATGGGTTGCATCCTACGGAATCTCTATCCATAGAATAACTCGCGGCCCCATTTTGGTCCGCATTGTACAGTTTGCTCTCTTTTTGTTTTTCACTTTTTTACCATCATCTTACATTCATCCTTTCTGCATGATTACAGATGGACCACCTTCCACCTCGTTACACTGGCTTCGCTGACGGCGCAAGCCGCTGGTCTCCCAACCTGGCTTCTGCAGCATGGGTCTTGTACTCCCCTTCCAACGAGATGATTCACCTTGACGGGATATGTATAGGCGCTGCTACCAATAACCAGGCGGAGTATGATGCTGTGACCGGTCTCCTGACTGCCGCCCTCCAAATGGGCATAAGTCACCTTCATGTGTTCCTTGACTCCCAGCTACTTGTCTCCCAGCTCAACAACTGCTACCAGGTGCGTGATCCCTGCCTTTTTAGAAAATTCCTGCACACAAAACAACTCAGTCAACAATTTGAATCCATCACATTCACACATGTCCCCAGAGCTCAAAATCGTGTCGCAGACCAAATGGCCAACAACATCCTAGACTGGCATATCAATCACACCATGTAACATCATGCATCATCATCCCATAACATCTCATAAAAAATATATATAAAAACCCAAAAAGATTGCATCACATCCACATTTGCATCCATGTACATAAACCACATGCATAACCATAGGGGCATCCACGTGCCTACACATACATATATCATGTCGCATCACATAAAATACACAAGGGGCATCCACGTGCCTAACATCCTAACCTACTTGCATCCACATACCTGTATCTCACGGATCTGAAATCAGCCAGACGGATCGTCCAGAAATGCCACCTAAGCTCTGGTCCACTCTAATCACAAGTCAAAGTCAACAAGTACAAATGACACATGTCATGTTGGACCCACCACTATTTATAGTCAGTTGACTTTTTCTTGTTTTGGTCATTCTGGCCCCATACGGAGTCCGTTTTCCGAACCGTTTCCACCATTGGAATCAGCACGACGCGACCGTCATAATGGTCACCTCGTTGCACTATTTTTGTCCTGTCATTTTTTCCCATTTTTTCAGACGTCACTAGTCGCCTCGATTTGCGTGCCACATCGGCCGTTCTCCGTTTTTCACATGTTTTATATCATCGGATTCATTTTTCCGAGCTGGTGATGATGCTTGAGATCATTTCTCGCTCTCACCTTCAGTTTTTCCGGGCATTTTTCAAAATGCCCCCGTCACCTCGGTTTGCGTGCCACATCGGCCGTCACCCGTTTTTGACATCCTTCATATCGCCGGATTCATTTTTCCGAGCTCGTGATGATGCTTGAGATCATTTCTCGCTCTCACTTGGTACAATTTCAACATTGTGTCCCAACACCTTGCTGCCTCGGTTTGCGTGCCACATCGGCTGCCATCGGATTGTTCCACATTTTTACATGAGCCATTCACTCCTGTCATACTGCAAATGTTTCATTATTTTGCCACCATTTCATCTACCCCGCAAGGAGGTCCATCAGTGTTCCCACCTACCCTCGTTCTTGGTCATCATTACTAAACCTTGATTGAACACTTCCTCCTTGCCTGGCCATTCCTTTTGTTCGGTATAATTTTATCCCTTTTTCGGGCCGGACAAATCCTTTACGAAAAAGGCACTTAGGGAGTTTTCGTTAAGCTCTTTTCTGACTCCTAAAAGAATGAAAAGATCGCCGAGCAATCTTGCTTCCTTTCATGCTCGTTAAAGTACCTGAAAGGGTGTCTATCTGGTATAAGTTTACCCATTTTTCGGACCTGGTAGACTAATTACGAAAAAGGAATACTCTAGTCACACCGGCTAGAAGAGTTCTTCATTGCATCCTTTTATGCTTCTTTGGGCCTTGGAGACTAAATCTACGAAAAAGCAACCCCCTGGAGTCTTCTTACTTGCTTTCAGACTCTCTAAAATTGAAAGCAACCACGAGCATGAACTGTCCTGGGCTCGTCAAATCCACACGACAGTACCATTCCAGCACTTCAGAGTCTTCTTATCGCTTTCAGACTCCTTAAAATTGAAAGCCACCACGAGCATAAACTGTCCTGGGATCGTAAAATCCACACGACAGTACCATTTTACACACACTTCTTCTAGTTCCTTAACCCATGAAGAAGTTTTCCCCCGTGCCTCTTGGCACTTTCATCTATCATATCGGCAGCACCCCCAATCAGGTCGCCTTTGTTCAGAGTATTCTGCAGTCTCCTGCCATTGTACCCCAGCTTGAGTCTCCCTCAACCCAGTAACCTTCCCAGATCCCATAAAGCTATGATCCCTCTCCCCTTAGTCAGTTTCATATGCTGCCAGATCATTCCCATTATCATACTCTGAACAAAGGAAGTTTGAGTCCACCCACTCTACTTGCCCAGTTGTCCCCCCACAGTTTATCAGCCCTGCCCTTAGTACCATCACATTTCGGTTCTCCACCTCGCGCTTCTGTCAAGGAAACATTATTGCCTTGATAGTTGCAGGTCTCCCTCTGTCGACGACAGCTCCTCTATTCCAGAGGATAGGCCCAGAGGTCCCTACGCCTTGGACTTATCACCATCTGTGGTAAGTTCCTACGGATCATTCTGAGAGGAGACATCATTGCCTCTCCGAGTGGTTGTTCCTCACATGCTCGACTTCAGCACCTTGATCGCATCGTTGAGGATCGCGTAGGATTATATCCCATCAGTCTTTCGTCGAAGACCCCAGATTTCCCCCGACTCTAGCCCATTGGTGAGTCCCTTCGGAACGGCTAGTTATATGTTCCTGTGGATGTCCGGGCTGCGTTGGCGTTTGTATTCGGAAGCCATCCAGTTCCATGCTTCCTTGAGTACCCATTTTCAGTTCCAGATCCGTTCCAGTTCCGGGTACCATGGAGAGTTTGACCCCAGTCATTATGATCCAGCAGCTCATCAGTTCCTTTGGTACCCCACTCAGTAGCACTGTTGATTGTTCCAGTGCACCAGTTCTGCAGTTCACACATGATCCGCTCAGCAGTATGTCCCAGATTTGTGTCCCCTCTGGACTCTTATGATGTACACAGTGGTCATGTATCTTACAGGTCCCCCTTTTCGGGCCTTACAGTTATGTTTATGTATCTTGATACGAGCATGGGTATGCCCGCCTCGTCCATATATTGAGATTATTCCTCAGTCAGTATTTGAGGTCATGTATATTTCAGGTCCCCATTTTTTGAACCCCATTGTTGTTATTATGTTATATCCTGATACGAGCATGGGAATGCCCGCCTCGTCCATATGATCAGATGATTCCTCATCCATTATTGAGGTTATGTACTTTCAGTCCTTGCAGTTGTTCGGGATCGTTGTTCCGGGCTCCAGTTTGTTTCTTCTCTTCTCTCCACTCCCAAGGAAAACCATTCATGACTTATGATGTCCATCGGCCATACGATTAGCTCCTGACCTCGCACATCAGGGGGCAATCTGTTAACACCCAAAAAGTGTTCACTACCTCATTACCACATTATATGGCTCATTTGTCCATTTTCCTACCATTTTTCCCTTAAAATCCCAAAAAATCCCATTAAAAAGCCTCCAAAAGGCCTAAAATGCCTCCAAAAGGCCACAAAACAATCAAAATAGCCTAAAAAAGGCTAAAAAACCCCATTTTCCTCCAAAAATAGCAAAAATCCCCTAAAAAGGGAATAAAAAATATAAAATAATGAGGAAAAGGAGGAAAAAACCCTATACAGCTGCCCAAAACTATGTGTTTCCTAAAAACCATGGGTCAGCACTCCACCACCAAAAAACTATAAATAGGTGATGGAGATCCCTTATTCCATATCCACAATCACAAGCACCCTTACTCTGCCAAAATCTCTCTCGAAACCCTAGTTCACCTTTGAACTATTTTCACCTTGAGAGCCACCTTTGGCCCATCCCCAACATTGGAGAAGGAGAAAGGAGCATTCTGAAGCTTGGAGCATCCTCTTGGACACTGCAAAGGGCTTCATCAACCTTGACACTCAAGGTAACATTAATATAAAACCATTTTTTACATCTTTTGTTTATGTCTCATGCAATGCTTAAAGTAGTTTGTTAATTGTTGTTTTAGCTTAATCATTTAATCATTATTGAACTGCTACTAAGGAGTCCATTCTCCTTAGTAGGTGCTCATTGGCACAAGCTAGGGGTAAAACCCTAGCTACAATCAAGATACTAGATTTTGAAATTTTGAGAGAAGATGATACAAATCAAGAGAAGGGATAGAAATAATGTATCTAGAAATGATAATATGGGCTGCCTGTGAACATACCAAACAGGATAATGCACGAGAACCACAATGAGCGCACCAAGGCACAAAAGTTGAAATGGAGACCAAGGCCACAATGATGAAATACCATAAGAGCTTTGTATCTAAATATCAAAGTTGAGCATGAGTGAATAGAGAAAAATATTTAGGAGCCATGAGCCACCAATCCTTCAAAATGTATTGTTGTTGAGCTCAAACACTAGAAACTTGATATTGGCTTCTTCCATTTGCAAGGCACCCATGAAAATTGCTTTCCAGTCAGAAACTAAATCCATTGTGGCTTAGGTTATTGAAGATTGGTGCATGCAACAATAATCCATTATGGATAAATTTGAATTTTTGGATCAAAAGTATGACACTTTAGACAAAATTCTTTGGGGCATGGAAGTAATACTCAAGGAGAAGAATCAATATAAGCAGATCCTAACTAGCCATGTAGACTCTAGATTTGAAGTGGAGGACTAGGTCGACAGGTATTCTAAATCATTCACATATAACTGATTTTTAGTACTTAGTATCATATCATTTGTCTTGTTTGTGCACATAGGAAATTATTGTCAATGCCTTGTTGGCTGCCTAATATTGAGGAGCACTTGAGATCTTATCTACAACCATCTCTATTATTGTACTTAGTTGCTAGTTTTAAGAATCTTGTTCAAATTTTTCTCTCTTTGTTTTCATAGTTAGTTCTCTTTATGCAAAGCTATGTAGGCCTATGTTTACTTAGTAAAAATCAATTAAGAAATCTATTTACGGACTTTGATTTCGAACTCCGCTCATGAGTAAGAATCCCCACATCATTGGTATTAGCGCAAGTTTCCAATCTAGCTTGAATTTAGGTAATACTTTATTCAAATTCAATTTCAACTTTAGGTTTTTTAGGAAGGAATTCTATGATTAATTTCCATAAGTGATTGGTGTAAGATTGATTTAAGTCTACAATTCTATTTTCATCAAGACCTTGAATAGATTTTGATTGATCCACCTACAAAGCGATCATGTTCACCCCTCATAGCCACATAGGTACATATTGCATTAGCTCGAAATCTAATTTTTACTAGATGTTGAGCCTTTCTCTCATAAGGTGTGCATTGTTGCTATTTCCAAATTTTGTAACTTCATAGTGTGATCTACGTTACTTATTCTTAAACATGTAGAATTGCTTGAGACATTAAATCACCATCTCTATTATTGCACTTAGTTGCTAGTTTCAAGAATCTTGTTCAAATTTTCTCTCTTTGTTTTCATGGTTAGTTTTCTTCATGTAAAGCTATGTAGCGCTATGTTTACTTAATAAAAAGCAATTAAGAAATTTACTTTCCAGACTTTGATTTCGAACTTTGCTTATGAGTGAGAATCCCTACATCATTGGTATTAGAGCAAGTTTCCAGTCTAGTTTGAATTTGGGTAATATTTTATTCAAATTCAATGTCAAGTTTAGGTTTTTTAGGAACGAATCCTATGATTGATTTCCTTAACTTATTGGTGTTGAGTTGATTTAAGTGTGCAATTCTATTGTCATCAAAAGCTCGAATAGTTTTGATTCATCCACCTACAAAGCGATTATGTGCATTGCTCATAGCGACACACATACATATTGCATTAGCTCAAAATCTATTTTATATTATATATCAAACCTTTCTCTAATAAGGTGTGTATCGTTTCTACTTCCACATTTTGTAACTTTATAGTGTGATCTATGCTACTTATTCTGAAACATGTACAATCGCTTTAGACATTAAAGCACTATAAGAAATTATTGTGGGCTCAGCAAGTCCCTAGCTGCTCCTTGTTCTGCCTATACCAAACAATAGGAATATGGCCATCCACACAAACAAACATCAAATTCTCGTCCCTATTATATTTGAGCAATGTCAAGTGCTTTTTATGACCCTTCACCAAAATCAGCCTCATCTTGCCTGCAATATAATGCCTTGATTGATGGAATTTCTTCTTTATTTAGATCGGCCTTCATAATCAAATTCAAGTATCTAACATTAAACTGATGTTATCGATCCTTAAAATATAATTCAACACATAATAATGAGTTATTTTATTGTCATTCTATCCATGACTAGAAAAATGAAGGTTGCCAATCCATTCGATATTAAGGACATGGTGTTCCCATTATTGGAATTGATTGTCACAAGCCACGCTACATATTCTTATCTTTTATGCATGCTGCATATTTGATTTTGTTCGGTATGCTCACTGCTTTGTGTTTTGCACATCCAAAATTCATGGCTTAACAATTATTTCATGCTTAATGAGTCTTAACCATGATGTTTATTTGTTATGTGCCTCAACAACATAATTGGAAATTCATAACATAAATAAAAAAAAATAAACCGAGATTTCAATATGAAAAGACATAATTACCACAACAATAGATAGTTCTAGATAACAAAATATTATAATAGAAATATCTTTATTAATTAAAGCAATATTCATTTGCCTCTTCAAGGGGAAAACCTCCAAATCAAGCCAATCTACAATTACAAAATACTTCACAAGACATCTTGTTTCTTTGCTTCTACTTCTAGATATATAGTTTCTAGTGAAGAAACTTTTTACTAGGCTGAACCTTCTAATAAGCGTCCTTAGTAAAGGAACTTTCTAATAGGTGGACCTTGTAATAAATTTTCTTTCAAATATTGTTTTCATGCTATAGAGACTTTCTAATAGGTGAAAGCTTCTAGTAAACATTTTTACAAATATTGCTTTCACACTAAATCTACTTTATTGACATGATTTAATATAGATGATCTCAATACATAACAATCTATCTATTAAGACGGTTAGGCCAGGCCACTAGCATTAATTGTTTTTTTTTTTTTTAAATTGGGGTTATGTAACATTTTGCTTCATTTGGACATGATGGAAAATTTGGAAGAGATGTTGATAAGAGGCATTTACTTGTATCATTGAAATTGACTTTGTAAGATACACACATAGTGATTTTGGATGTTGATGAGACAATGTTGAATAGCTCTTTTTATATGGGCCCATTTCCTAGGGTTTCATTGGAGCTTCATTGACACTATACACTAAACATTTTTTTTTGTTATGCATTGATTAACAATCTCCCAAGTTTTAAACTAATTGATGGTGATATTTGTTGATGTTTGAAGATGTTCTTGAGTCTTCAGCTTTGTTTACAAGACTCTTGACCTTTTATTTAATAGAGATTTATAGATATTTGAAAGCTGTTTTGGGATTTTTAATACACTTTCAAACAAATCAAGTCGCTAATAGTTCTATTAGTGGCCATACCCCCTAGGTATCAATGAGGGCTACTATAAGATCGATGGAAATAATGATGTCACACAAAAGAATGGTGGAAGTTGCCAACATAATTGCTTTGTTTGCATAAAATGTTAATAATATTTTTATCAACAATTTATGTCCTCGATGTTAAAAATCCAAGCTTATCATTTATGATGAATCCCATGATTCGAAAGTGCTCCAAAGTTAGATTCTTGACATAGACAGTTGGTTTAACTATAAACTGTTTCTTGGTCTTGAAAAGGTTATGTGCATTAACTTGAAACTCACAAGGCTTTGTAGGCATGATGTGAATCAAAACTCAATCACGATTTGGACCGAGTTTGTGAAATCCCTTTCTCTCTCCTTTAGTTCTTCCTTCTACAAATAGGGTATGAATATTAACTGGCTTCACCTCGGTCAAGGATTCAACATTCTTGTATGAGAGTACTTCCATCAATTCAATCAGTTGTCCATTCTTCTCAATATCACTAATGCATTCGATAATCTTATTGTCAAATTTAAAAGTAGGTTACAAAAATGTTTGTAGCTATAGCTGACGTACATGGAAATCGCTATTCTTTACGTTGTGTATAATCAAGCACAATTGATTGAAGACAAGTTTTTTGATTATTGTAGAATTCAACATCAATCATCCTCCTCAATTGTTTTCATATCTACATTTTCAAAACTTTCACTTCCTACTACTACAAGGTCATTTTGTTTCTCACAATCTGCTTTTTCTATTCTCCGTCTTCTACTAAGTTTCGTAGATATTGTAATAAACAAGGACATGATTAGTGCAAATGTTTCAAATCCAAGAAGAAGAAAAGATGGTTTGATAGTCTCCTAATCAAGGAAACCATAATGCTCCCATTGAGGTATTTGATGAAGACAGAAGCTATGAAGAGTTAAGTGCACTGAATAAAGTTAGCATCTAATTACACCCCAATCTTGCTAAATCTTGATATAGTTTGTTTGTCACTCTATTTGACACAAAATATGATCGTTCGCATTCGCTTGCCAAGCCTAGCGAAATCACTAGTGTCAAAAAGAAAGTTTTAGGTGTGAGTGTTTAATACAAAAGCGTAAATGAAACAATATGATATAAAAGAGAAATTATAAATCATGTGTTAAAATTATAGAATGTTTCAAATCCAAGAAGAAGAAAAAATGGTTTGACAGTCTCCTGATTAGGGAAACCACAATGCTCCCATTGAGGTATTTGATCAAGACACAAGTTATGAAGAGTTAAGTGCACTCAATAAAGTCACCATCTAATTACACCCCAATCTTGCTAAATCTTGATATAGTTTGTTTGTCACTCTCTTTGACACAAAATATGATCTTTCGCATTCCCTCGCCAGGCCTAGCGAAATCACTAGTGCCAAAAAGAATGTTTAAGATCTGAGTGTTTAATACAAAAGCATAAATGAAACAATATGATATAAAACAGAAATTATAAATTATGTGTTAAAATTATAGCTTCATGGATTTAATCTATATATTATAAGCTAATTGCAAATAAAATTCCAAGTAGTAGCAACTGCTCATAAATTAAAGTTCAATAGAAAGATTAAGGAAAACAATAATCGCAAATTTGTTTTTGAAATAAATTTTTTATGTTCAGTCTTTAATTTTCTATGCTTTATTCTTACTTCGTCTTGAGATGCAAAATCATTGTCGCTTATGCCATTTATGTTTACGTTTATGAATAGTATGAGGAATCAATATTAGCTATGCCACTATTCTAATTCACTCTTACATTGGCAATTAATTAGTAGTTGAATGGTTAACAATCAAGGTACAAACTATAGCATGAGCATACAACATAGTGGTATACTAAGTTTAAATATTTAAACATTTCTTAACACACATAGTTATATTTTATTGATATATGAAAGTTTAAAACTATAAATATGTTTGAACATTTGCTAATTCACTTTACCATATTTGTTTATTCTTCTAAATTCTTGGTTTGCAAAATTATAGCTTGCAATATTTTGCTTACCAAAAAATAAAAAAATAATGTCATTTCACCTTTCAAGAAACATTTTAAACTAGGCATGTGCAATAAGTATATTATGTATGACAATGCACATGTGCCGTAGCCTATATTTTATCAACCATATGGAAACATGACAAAAAAGCTTTTTCTATTTTGTGCTCGTTTAGAGCCTTACTTTGCACCATCTTCATCAATGATAAGTAGCAAAGGCAGGCATCAATTTTGTCAGCAATAGGTGTTTTCCTCCTTTGCTATCTTCCTTCAATTCCTTTCAGTGCAAAGCGCACATGCTTCTACATATGAAATGCAAGTGAATGTAGACATGGATATGATTGATGAATAGAGTTTTTAAACTTATATCGATTCTTTTAAGAGCAGTTCGATTTAGTGTTTGATCTTGGCAACTTGACATCATTATATTATTATGAATAAAAGTTTCAAGCTCTAGTTATAGTCATAGATGTTAGTGAATATTATAAGCAAATCCTTATACTAATACATGGGGGTTGGGCTTATGTTTATGATCATATCTGCTTTAGATATATGTAAAAGGTTATGCACAATGATTCATCGACATTAAATAAGCAATGTAATGCCTTGAGTTTGATTCCCTTCGTTGTAGGTCACCAATAAATCTAATATTGCATTGAATCTAATGATTACCCTTGACTAGAATAAGAAATCAAGTGTGTACTAATGTGTCATGAGAAACATTATATCCATATTTCTTGATAGAGTGACTTTGAGCTTTTAACCTTTTAAGTGCCGAAAGCTTTCCCTTTGACCAAAATCGTGTCTACATAGTTTCCTACAAAAAAAAACATTTTAGTGGTTATAAGATAACAAACTCAAACATAGCTTCAACAAAAAAAGAAAGACAAAAAACACACACAGAATTTTCTTGTTTGCTAATTGCCATTTTTTTTGTATTGATACCAAATTTTGCATATTTAATAATTTTAGCTTACCAATTAACATGCTGGTTTTTTCTATTCTAGTACCAAGACAAAATACATTTCATTTCAAAATTTCTTTGTTGTGAATATGTTGTTCCCTTTGCTTTGCTTATTTGCAATGACAACAACAATCTACAATGTTTACAATATCATGGTTTGGAAAAAAAAACCATGCACTTTGCTTATTTTGTTTTCCTTCGGGTTTGTTTCTCTTCACTTGCATGCAGGTTTTCCGATATAAACAACTAGGGACATAGAAAAAACAAGAACAAAAAGCAGGAAAAACATATGCCGTCGCAAATGTGTTTGTAGAAAATATGGGAAAAGACAAAAGTAAAGGCGACAATGTTTTAAGGGCAAATGGTCTTGGCATCAAATATTCTAATTGGCAAGAAATTGATGAGGCTTTGGCTACAAGCAATTTGTTTCGACTAGACAATTTCCACTATGAGCCAGGAAATTGCTTGTTTGAAGCACTTGCAGTATTATTGCATTTTCGATATACATCAATAGAGATAAAGAAATAGATTGTTAATCATTTTCGTGTTCGTCTAGATCAAAAAGATCCCGCTGCATTGTTGTCAATGCGCACAGAATTGACAGTTGACTATTTGGTGGAATTGCATAACATAGAAAATGCCAACGAATATCTCAATTGCATGTCGCAGTCTGCTTCACAGCCAGATAATCAAAATGTATATGGACTATGGGGTGATATATTTTGCATCAAGTGGTTTTCAAAATGGTTGAATGTTCCAGTCGCTGTTTGGTCATTAACAAAAGGAACAAAATACCTTCACTTCAATTCTGGAAGATCTGAATATTGCTACAATATATTGTTCCATGACCACACACCAGCTTCTGGCCACTTTGAACCATTATTGTCATATAAAACAATGCAAGCCGAAATACAAGCCACTGATATGCTTTGTCAAGGCGCAAATGTAAATCGATGTTTATACAGGCAAGTTGAAATGTCATTTCAGCTTCAAGGCAATTGTCATGACTCCTTGTTCGAATCAATCTCCGAATTGACACTCTTCGCTAATGTACAAAGTGTTAGAAAAGCAATTGCGCAAAGCTTATATAACTCTATTGCTTCAAACGATATTAGAGCAATACAATGCTTGGACATGTATCTTGATAAAAACACATTAGCAACTACACCTCTTGTTAGTGGATGGGAAACCTATATCGTGCATTTGGTAGAGCCATATATCATTGGCCACATAGAAGGAAATCAATTTGCTCTTCAATGGTTATGTGAGCTACTAGACACTAACATACATTTATGGAGCAATAATTTGCAAGAAAATATTGCGACATTCCATGCAACAAATAAATCGTCAAAATTTCTATGCCTGATCCAACATGTAATAGATAAAATGCACTCGCATTTTCAACCCTTGTTGCAACAACATTGTGGAAATAAAATGCTCTTTTCGCTCAATTGCAACGAAAATACTTCTATTGCAATTGGAATGGATAATTTTGAAAAGAACAAACAGACAATAGCGAAAAGAAACACTATAGAAAAGAACATTGACAACGGACCATTCAACAAACCAATATACAAAGATGCAATTAAAGCAAAGGAACAAAAACAAAAGATAAACATAGGGAAAAAAAACTCTTGCATTGCTGATCAATTTTCAAAAACCAAAATCAAGACACAAACATGCATTGATGGCAATATGCAAAAAAACTTGCGCTTGTTGAAACACAATATGCGTAAACAAGGAATGGACATTCTTCAAAAGCAAAAGGAATGTGCAAAAGCAAAAAAAGTAGTTGTTACATACTTAAAAGTTATTCAAGACACACCTATTCATGCATGTTCTGTGTGTAAACAACTGCACTTTAAAAAAGACATTTGTAGTGTAAACAACACAGTTAAATTAGCCTTTCAAACTCTTACAAGTACAGAAGATGTAACATACCCCATGCTACTTGTTCAAATTTGTAGGCCTTGCAAGAAAGTAATCGCTAATGGGAAATTGCTCATGTTTACATCGCCTACACGAATCCGGCGCAATAACATATTGCCATCTGTAGCTATACTGACTCCTTTGGAAGAACGATTGGTGTCACCAAGAATAGCCTTTGCACAAATAAGACAGCTTGGTTATAAAAGAGCACAAATTGGGATGACTGGCTCAATTATCAATGTGCCTGCAAATTTGGATAAAGTTCAAATAGCATTGCCTAGAAGTCTAGATTGCAATTTGACAGTTGCAGTTATGCTAAAGCGAAAATTGGAATACAAAAATGCATATCTATCTGGAAATATTCGGCCAAAGATCATTATGACTGCGCTGAGTGATTTATGCAAAACCGAACTTTACAAAATTGAAGGCATTGTAATCAATACTAGTTGGGAAAAAATATTTGATGAAACAGCCAGACAAGAATCAAATACTCAAGAAGCAACTAAACAAGTAGCTGATGATGAAAATGAAATAAACATAGAACCAATATCAGAAACATTGATACATGGATATGGAGAAACACATCTAATGGATGATCTAGACAACAAAATCATAGAAATTGCACCTTCAGAGAGCTTCCGACCATTGAGCATTTTCCAAGACAAATACTCTGAAGAGCTAAACTTTCCTACACTTTTCTACGGATTCAATCGACCCAATGAAATTTTCAATCACTTCTCTTATCAACAAATATCGCAGTGGGAGCTACAACATGAAAGTACAGACTTTGAAACACATGGCACAAACATTTTCTTCAAAGCAATTAAAATCATAATAAAACAAGTACAAAACACTGCTTGGATATCAATTCGCATGGGAGAGTTAAAGGACAAAAAATTATTGGCAAAAGATGTCAAGTCAAAAGACAATCTTGTAAAAATACTCCAATCTTCAATCGGGTATCGTACATTGAAAGCAATCAGAACATCACCTGATTACTTTGAAAATATGAAAAAAGATCTATTTGCAATGATTCAACAGCTTGGTCCTCCTACGTTCTTTTTAACCTTTATGAGTGATGAACACCTTTGGGCACCTTTATGCAATGCATTGAAACAAGTCAAGGAAAAACATTTGGGAAAGTTAGAAGACAATGCATTGGAAGAAAATATTGACACGTTAATAAGAAAACACCCAGTGATTTGTACTCGCTACTATAGACACAAAATAGCAGCACTAAAGTCTCTTATGTTAGAAAACAACACAATATTTGGAAAAATACAAGATTTTTTCTTTACGACCGAATTTCAACAAAGAGGAAATGAGCATGAACATGGACTAATTTGGATTCAAAATGCACCTGTTTATGGAAAAAAATCAAATGAGGAGATTGTTGCTTTTGTTGATCGCTATATATCCACAAACTCGTCTTTACTTGATCAAAATCTTATTCAAATTCAAACGCATAGACACACAAAAACATGTAGAAAACATCGGCATTCTACATGCAGATTCAATTTCCCATTGCCTCCTATGGATAGTACCATGATTATAGAGCCACTAGAAAATGCTTCAGACGATCTCATTCGAAGAGCAAAAAAAGTGTTCTCTCTTATTGAACATAAAGAATATTCTAGAAACGTGTCGTTTGCACAATTGCTTCTAGAGCTAGAACTAACCAAGGATGAATACATTTTGCTGCTACGGTCTTTGCTTCCTCGTCCTACCTTAATACTAAAAAGAGATCCCATTGACATTTGGATTAACTCATTTGCAAAAGCAATACCAGAGTTGTGGCAAGCAAATACAGATGCACAATATATCTTAGACGCTTACGCTACAGCAACATATGTAAGCTCTTACATCACCAAATTTGATAGATCCATGACAAATGCTTTCAAAAAGATCAAAGAACAATGTCTCATTGAGAATGATGGAAAGATTGAAACGATACGTAAACTTGGAAATGCGCTTTTGAACATGCAACAAATGTCTACTAGACAAGCAATACATATCATACTCTCGTTACCTCTGCATTCATCCTCCAGGAAGACTATTTTCATCAACACTGCTCTAGACGACAAAAAAATAGTTGTCTTGAAAAAACCATCGCTTTTGGAAAAAGAACCAGATGACTCTGACGACATTATTTGCCCATCAATTTTGGACAAATACATTGCACGTCCTATTGAGCTTGAAAACATCTCTTTGGCAGAATATGCATCTTCCTATTCTTGCATGCACTCAATTACAAGAAAAAGAAATAGACCATGTATCATACGATCTATTCGCTACAACAAACAAAAAGACCCCGAGAATTTTTTTAGAGAAAAGATGATCCTCTTTATGCCACATAGAGACAATTGCAAGCTACTAAAGAGCAATTTCAAAACATGGTCTGATGCATATGTCAAATTCAAAGAACAAATAGACATTGTTGAACAAAAGTTCATGGCATCAACAATGACAAAGTGGGGTGACCTTTATAATGCTGCTGAAACAATTGAATTGCAAGACATAGCTATGCCTCCTCTAACAACAGACAAAACAGCAACTGTGTCTGGATTAGAACAATATGACATTCAACATGATCTAATCCGCAAAACTATGTCCAATGCATCAAAACCTGAGATTGTGTGCAACTTGACAGAAAAGCCATTTCTTTTGGACATGCATGAATACCATGCAATTTGAAGAAATCTAAATACTCAACAACAATCAATCGTGAAAGAAGTTATTGCAACGAAAAAGAACAATCCCCTCACTCCAATTCACTTGTTCTTGACAGGAGGAGCAGGAACAGGTAAAACTTACACCGCAAAAGCAATCTATGATGGTCTTCTACATCACTATGACAAAGAAATTGGTAGTGATCCTTTAAAGAGAAAAGGACTTATAGTTGCATTTACTGGAAAAGAAGCATATAATGCAGGTGGCGTTACAGTCCACTTTGCTTTCAGACTGCCATTAAGTTCAAATATGCTTCCGCTAAATTCAAACACCCTAGATCTTTTGACAAAAGATTACGAACAACTTCGAGTATTGTTGATTGATGAAGTCTCTTTAATAGGGTCTCGAATGCTATACAACATTGACAAACGACTACGTGAAATCATGCACACACCAACAAAAGCATTTGGAAACCTTGATGTCATATTCTGTGGTGATTTGTGTCAAGCACAACCCGTCCATGATTGTTGGATTTTTGAACAACCAAGATTCCAATAGCAAACATTTCCTTACACATTTTGGTTCGATGCAATAAAATGCGATGAACTTACAATAGTTGTACGTCAAAGAAATCAAACATTCATATCAATCTTAAATAGAATTAGAACATGTTCACAAACAGTGGATGACATAGATTACTTAAACCAACATTGCTACAGACAACCACCAATAGATGCAACATTACCTTATCTTTTCCATAGTAATAAGGATGTTCAAGAACATAACTCAAAAATGTTCTCAGCTATGCAAAAAGAAACATTCACGCTTGTAGCACATGATAGCAAAATTGATTCAATTGAAAAAAAAGACCATAGACAAAACACATTGATACTTCCGTCTATGATAGTAGTGAAAAAGGATATGCTTATTGAACTAGTTGGAGGCAACTACTCAATTGAGGATGGGTTGGTTAATGGTGCAGAAGGTGTGTTTAAACACTATGCACAAACAAACCATGATATTGTTTGGATTGAGTTTACAGATCCAAAAGTTGGAGCCAAGCAACATGCAACTATGCAACATCTTTATACACCTGTTGTAAAGTCCAATTGGACACCAATCAAAAGAATTGTGATACAAACAACACTTGAAAATAAAATGAATATTATGCGAACACAATTCCCAATTCAGTTAGCATGTGCAAGGACAATCCATAGAGCACAAGGATTGACAATGAACAAATTGGCATTCGACCCAAAAGGAATTAAGAGACATGGCCTTGTTTACACTGCGCTCTCACGTGTTAGAGATATTGATTGTCTTTATCTTTTAAATAAGTTAGAACAAAGAAATTTTAAAACTTGTCCAAAAGTCACTACTGAAATAGATAGATTAAAAACAAATGCAACTTTGCAATTTGAATATGGTCTGCGTTCAATGCCAAATGCAAAGCAATTACTCATTGCATCATTGAACACACGCAGCTTGCTTTTGCACTATGACGATGTTGTAAATGATCATGAACTTATGCAGGCAGACATTTTATGTTTGCAAGAAACTCACATGCACACACTTACCAAAGAAACGATAATGATAGAAAAATACAATTTCTTCTCAGCATTTTCAATGCATGGAATCCTTACATTGATTAAAAAACACATTGCCATCACCGATTCTAAAAACTATACAAAAAATTCGACCGAAGCAATTTGCATAGATCTTGAATTTGGCTACAATGTGTTGAAAGTAGTGAACATTTACAATAGACCATGTGCTCTTCTTGATGATCTCTTTCATATATTGAGTTGCATTTTGTCAACTTGCACACAAACCACTCAAATCCTAGTAGCTGGTGACCTGAACATTGACATGTTGCAAGAAACAACATCAAAAAGAAAATTGCAATTGTTTATGGAAATGAAAGGCTTGACACTGAAAACAACAAAGGCAAAAACGAACACTGGTTCAATGCTTGACCACTTTTGGACAAATTTGAAACACATAACTATTGTTTTCAATATTTCAGATGCTTATTGGACTAATCACTACTCAACTTTCCTATCAATCTGTGATAACAATGCATAGTCTATTCAATTTTGCATTATCTAATTTTACTGTCCCCTTATCTATGGACAGATCCATGATATCATATTTGCACAAAATCAAAAGCAGGTACTATTCTTTCTCTTGCAACTTGCATGCACTTTAAACTATATCAATTTGGTTTTTTCCTATTTGTAGTGAGGTAAATTTAGATCAGCTTTGGGCATCTGCAACATTGATGTCATAGCTATGAGTTTAAATTCTGTTGAACTTTCTCATATTTTTGTAATCTAATTTGTGATGTAAAATTTTGATTATTTTTTATTGTTGAAAGTTGTTTAGACTTTAATTTGTCCACAATTCAGATTTTAAAAAACTAGCACTTATTGCATAACATATGTAGACACTCTTTACAAAAGTATTCACATGCTATTTCCATTTTATAATAATTCAGACGATATATAGGCTACATAGAATGTTTTAATAACAAATTCTTATGTTCAAGATAATTGTAAATGAAATTTTGTTCAATATTTGGCTATAGACAACATAGTTTTCAGCAGTTGTTTTGTTCAAATTCCTGGCACTACATAGACTTCATGCTATGCATCTGTAAAAAATCTAGTAAAAGAATTATAGAAATTTGCTTTTTTTCTTTTTTTTTCCTACGATTCTTTGTTTTAATACTATCTATTTGTTTCCATATTTTCCATTTGTTCTAAATCTCTTCTAATCTTTACATTAATTAACAATGTTAGGTACATTTGACTTGCTTGATACTTCTTGCATGTACAGCTGTTGAAACTAAAATCCAAAATTCCAAAACAATGGAAAATAGTTATTTGCTTATGCTCAACACAACAAAAACAATATCAACATCAGACAGCTCAACAATGGAAACAATTTCACCTGTTCAAAGTCCAAAAAGGTGTGCAATTATTTTGGTTCTAATTGCTTTTTACATCATTTTTAACACATGCAACTTCTTCATCTTTTTTTATGGTTTCCTAGCACAGAAAACAACAGAATATAACTATTGCATTGACAAATATCTTGTCAATCTTGATCTAAGTTTGAAATTTTCTGCTATTAATTGCTGATAATTTCTTTCTTGGCCTTCTTCTCTAACTATAACAATAGCAGGTTCAAACAAACAGCTGCAGAAGCAGCTACTATTATAGAGCTATGCACAATAACCCCAAAAATTGTTTTTGAAGGAGACATCTTGGCCGTGTATGGGCCTGCACAAAACAAAATCCAAGGTTCTCCTGTAAAGGCACAAATACTGCATGCAGACTTTGTTGACAGAGATGGGCTGATGACAATCACTGCTGGAATAAGTGACAACTTGATCAAACGTTTTGGTAGCTATTTCTCAACCAGCAAAATCCTAAGAATCACTCGATTTGGGCTCAAGAAAAAAGGCCAGTACGACAGAGGCGATGCCAAGTATTCAATAGTCATATTCCCACATACAATAATTGAGACAATTGATCAAGTTTGCAAAATGAGAAAGCTAGCTCCAGATATGACAATTGCTGATATGTTGTCATCAAACGATTCCTACTCTGTTGGCTCTGTCGCAGCAATTGTCGTTGCATGTGAATACAACAACAAGCAATTTGACTTGTATATCAAAGACGGTGGAACGGAAAACGACCATGCAATAGTAAATATGCCATTTGCATGTCTAATGTTGTTTTGGAATTGCTATTTTTTAAGGCTAAATAAAATTTCTGTTGTTTTATATAAACAAGAAAATAGGCGAAAAACAAATACAAATAGCTTTAACGATTTTTAATTGTAACCTATGGTCATTGACTAGTGTCTTCTACTATTGCAGTTACAAGTCAATGAAGCCTTCCAACAACTACTCTTGCAAATTCAACAACAACTTGCATCTGATAATCCTCCATTCTATCTGTTTAAAAACATTGTCCGAAATGACACTAAAGGAAGCCACATGCTCCGGACCTGTGCAGCTACTTTTATTGACCCTCTTAACGATGATTATGCAATTCAAAATTTGCTTCCAATCATTGACTCAAAGACACAGGTTCGTTGGAAAATTGCTTCTTTTCCATTTCATCAACAAGGAAAAACAAGAACATAATTTACTTTGGTGCAAAGTAGTTTCATTGCTTAACAGCTTCTTCTGTTTTTTTGTCTCTTGTTCATTGTCTGATAGCATTGACTTTGTTATCTATAGTAGGCTTTAATTGAACACTTTTTTAAATTGTTGTGATCTCTTCAGAACATTATCATCAAGACTGATATAGATTTTGCAAACAAACTGCTATAGGGATTCCTTTTTGACTATATAGCTACTCACAAATTTATCTTGATTTCATTCTCCACTTCTATCAGACATTTGTTATGCAAATTTTGAAACCCCAACCAACCTTTCCATGCTATAAAAAAAACCCAATATCTTCTTTAGTCCCCAGTAGTTAAATCTATATAGACTTATTTAAGTAAATATTATTTTAGCCATAACTACGTTAACTTTAAACTTACTTAACTAAATATTATTTTAACCATAAATATGTTAAGTTTTTGATAACATAATCCACTAGGGAAAAAGTTTTCGGCAGGCTAGATTTCGCTATTGTCAACAGACACAGTTATATATATATATATATACACACAAACAGCTCCACAGTGGAAAGTTCTTGCAACAAGCTCCATGACACCAGAAGCTGCCCCTGCCAGAAATAGAAATTATTGAATATAGATATGTGCAAAAAAAAACGGTCTAGCCGTCTCAAATCTGCATTTTACCCATCCTTGATCTATGAACACTATGAAATCATTCCATGATTGCATAGTTGCAACCATGGCTATACAACCTGCCCTTGCCACAAATAGAAACTACTAAACATAAATACATAGAAAAAACCAGTGTAGCTCTGAAAAACGAAAATGTAAGAAATATTTAAAATAAAGATAATATCTGGGAGACTGCTGTCAAATATAAAAAATCCAAAATTAGTCGCTTCCAAAAATAACATCATCTCTCGTATGGATCAAAGCAGTCTCATTAGGCTCACTTTTTTACAAGGAGCCCAAACATGTGCTCAAAAACTACATACAAGTATTGATAAGCATATTGCTAAAAATAACTATTATCATGATTCACTGATGACATTGATCATATGTTGGCTGAAATATGCTGATCTCATCAACTTGTGATGACCCAAAATATATAAACATCCCTCACATGCAAGCCCAAAAGTCTAGCACCCAAAAAAGCAAGTTGCAAAAAATAATAGTTTCTCAAAAACTGATGAACCCAATTGTCAAACAAGCTTCAATCGCTGTGAAAGTCTAAATGCAGTTGTATTACCACCAACATGATGAACTCTAACTAAATGTTAGCACTTCATTTCTGCAATGAAAAATGGTAGTTAACATTTTCCAAGTACATCCTCCCAATCGGTGGACCCTTTGATATCTCCTCCTTGACTTTTTTGTGCTTTTTGACTGCATCTTGCCTGAAATATGCTCAACAACATTGTGAGCTTGTGATGACCAAGAATATTTAAACATCTCAGATACAGACTCCGACAAGCATGCATCTCTTTGCTAAAAATCTAGATGCTATTGAAACCTCCCTTATGCACAAATGCATCATTCAATATCAAAGTGCACCTTTTAAACTATAGTGAACTGCATCTATCTGAAGCTAAAAAAATAATACTTTCAGGGATCCTGTTCACTTCTTGCTGTTATGTAGTTCACTGCTGTTTTATCTTTGAAGTTTTATTCAATAATGGACTATTAACATTGATTTAAATTTTTTTATGCTGATATATCTAATTGGCTTTTGTTAAGGTGTTATCTCAATGTTGTAGGCTTCAAGCAATTTTGATATGTACAGATTTATGCAAATGGTATTATAGCAATATGCATAAAATCTACTTGATTGCAATTTTAGCAAAGTCTATGTTGATCAAAATGCTTTGGCACCTTTTGAATAGAACTTTCCCCTGCTTGAATATGAAGTTGCAAGTTTACAAGATTGAATATGCTTTCGCACCTTTTGAATGTAACTTTTTCCTGCTCGTGACAACATCTTTATCTCAATATGTAATCAATGTCAAGCTCTCTTTGCAAACAAGGCTTTTAAGTACCAAAGGTGCATCCAACCAATTCATTTTACCTACCACACCTAAAATTATTAATGCTAGATAACACAACAGTGACATAACTAGATTTATGTGATCGGAATATACATCCACCATGCTTACAGTGCCACGAAACGGGTTTTCCATTTGTTTAACTCGTCAAAACTGCATTTGCAATGGCATTCGAGATTTGGATTTTCTGCTTTTTGCAGAAAGTGCATTGAATATTTGTACTTTCAATCTGAGAAACAAAAGTATCAGAATACAACCTTGCATCCCAATTAAATGACAATCGTCTTTGCACATACAATATTTGTTGCATGCTAAGAAAATACAATTTGTTCTCTTTCTACGACTGCTTTAAAACATTGGTTGCATTGCAACAAATTTTACATTCAACCCCAGAACTTTGTTCACAACACTCTTATCCATCAATTTGCAAGAATTGGTTTTGCAATGTTTCTTTGCTTTTACCCAACCGCTAACAATAATTAGCCAATGGCTACATTGCGCATTCGCATTGTAACTAGTCATAGTGCTTAGAATCTAAGTTTAATTACTATTCAAATAGAAAAGAATATTGGCATAATTATATTTAAAAACATGCTGATATTATATGCATTTTCTATCGTCATTTGTTCTGAGACTTTGATAGATACATGGAATACTCAAAGCAAGAAATCCATTTGCACCTCCGTATCGATGCCTTTGCGCTCAATGTAAACAACCACTGATTCAAAGCTCTGTGGTCTATGCATTTTGCAAAAAAGAAATGGAAATTACATATGAACATAATCTGGAATGCAATTTGGACACAAATGATGGGCTGATAGAATGCACACTGTGCAACCCACAGCTAAAAGAGCATTGTCTAGAAGTAGCAAATATTTCATTTGAACAATACTCAAAAAACATATCATCGACAGTTTTCAATCTGCGAAGGTTTTCCCAGCAAGGGCTATTTACTTTGGCCCTGGATAATAGAATCATCAACGTAAAAAGAAACTGATTTCCAGGTACATAAATCTAATTTCTGTTCTAAAGAGTTCAAGTTTCTTATTCAATATTACCGACGTCTGCAATCTGTGTTTAGACAACAAGGCCCACAAGATCAATAGCATTTTAGGAAATATATTTATGTATCTATCCATCTTAGGAAAATAAAATTGAATATGAAGTATATCCTTAACCTCCTTTGTCAAAAACTTTAATAGTTGACTTTTATTTACGTATGCAATATTTTGAATATTGACCTTGTTTTCCTAAAGCAATTTCTCATAGCATTGTATTAGTTGAGGAATTATGAAAAAACCCTGTACTGGGCCAAAAGAGTGAAATTACATATTTTCTATAATATTTTCGACATAGCCAATCAAATTGTTGATTCATATCTTACATGTATTTCAGCCTTTTAATATATTTCTTGCAAATAGATAGGATATTGTTTAATATCGGGCATTCCTTCTTGAGTCAATAATAAAACGTGAGCATAAATTTCCTTGCAAACCTAAACTGATATTGTGTTCTTTCTAGTGTGACTTTCCAATCTGGACTTTCTTTGTCTAAAATCAACAAGTTTAAACCCAACTCTTGCGATTGGAACTTTTTTCCGTTAGAAATCTCTTCCAGCATTTGCATTTGCTACACCCTATTCAATGCATATTCAATCAAGGTTGTCATCGGACTCTGATCTTATTTACAATATTTTATTTGGATTTCCCACGATCTTCTTCTTCTTATGCAATTGATATGCAATGGTTTTTTCTTGATCTATTATATTCCCTGAGATATATGCTTCACCATTTGATATCTGGCTTGTACTGAACTATAATATTTACCTCTGACAAAACAACAGATTCTGAGAGCCATTCCGAGCTCATCAAGTAAGACCTGTACAAAGATATTGCGATAGATTCTAGTACAGCTCACACAACACCAACATACAAGCGATATCCTCCACATCAACTTACATGGCTACATCATTTGGGCAGCAAGATATATCTCAGGTCAAATCCCCCAACATGTCTATATCAATCTAATTGGTCATCTCTCATCAGCTTCTTCACTTTTGCCTCAGATGTTAGAAGAGAGGGATTCAACAGTCATTGGGTTGCTTATTTTAGACATAACCTCCTCCTTGCTTTCCTTTTTGGAGATTTTGTCATTGCGTTCTTAGTACTATGCTTTAGCTTTTCTTTCTGATTTATATATTTTATAGGAGTGACCTGTGCACTCCCATTTGTATCCTGCACTATTGTAATTAGCAATCCCTTTGGCGTATTTGTGGTTAGTACTTGAGCATTAATAAAATTATCTCATCTAATTCTCAAGGCTAAATTTTCATTATTGCACCCTGCTCTCTGTGTCCAAAAACAACAAAAAAATATGGCTATTTATCATGCATATCCCTACATTCATGTTATTTGTATGTGTTCAAAAGTTTGTTATCCTTGCTAAGAAACTACTAAAATTAAATGGATTCATTGTTAATTCTTTTGAGCTGCCTCATTCCTTTGAGCACATAATTGATCACCATGCTCTGAGATGCCACATAATTCTCCATCAACTGGATTTTGCTGAGGCTTACTGGTTCTTATTTATAATATGATGATTTGCGTATAGAACTATTTACATTATCTAGCTAGCAAACCTATCCATTACTCTTCTTTCTGGCTCAATTGCAGCCTTGAATTTTATGCTCATGTCTCACATATCTTGAGCATGTGAAGCAGAGAACAGAGATGATTCTTCCATTTTGAAAAACACCACACACATCCATCTTTCTTCCTCTATCTCTATAATACTGCATTGGCCACTATTGCACCACATGCCTAACGGCATCTAATTCAGAGATCAATATTTTTGGACATGGCACACTTGCTTCAAAATTGACTGTCTGTCTTTCCATGCTACTCCTGATGCATACATTGTCTTCTTTCTCCTCTCTGGGCTCGTCATTGAAAACTCTGGTTTATTCTTGGACATGACAGAAAACAATTTCCTCTACTACAAAGTCTGCAACTCCTTGCACGGAACCCAGAAACCACCATGGCACCCCCTCTTGGGATGGGAAAAACTTGCCTGGTGCCATTGTTTTACAACCAGTTATATTTTTAAAAAATACCAATTTAAAAAATTGCATTTAATGTAGCATATTCAAACTATACTCAAACTATAGCTCCAGGGAAACAGAAAAACACCTTTTTTCATTGCTTTTGCGATCTCAACCATGAGATCTGCATTGTTGTCAATTGATCCAGGATTTATGGGTCCAAACTACTCAATTTCGACAGCATGTGCAACAGCAAATTGCTCTTTATATGCACCTGCAAACCATATTCATAGAGCTGAAGCAAACATCATGCTTAGAGGTGCAACAGACACTGGGATTGTGCACGTAGGTATGGCTGCATTTAGTGTCCTTAGGGCTCTTTCACAAAGGAATGATGACCCACAGATCCTTCTCCCAACCATCCATTCGGTTTTTTTATATTCTTTAGGAATCAGCTTTTTATTACCAGGTATATAATAAGACACCACTTATAATGAGCTTTCGTTTTCTAACTACTCTACACCACCACATATTTGCACGACCCAATCGACCAAGCAGAAATAACCAGATTCAGAGGCTACAGAACTATTGTCAATTGGACAGATTGGACCGCAGCTACCAACTGGTGTGACATCCTTAGAACTTAAGGGTCTTTTCCACTCTTGGGTTCATTTCTAACCAACGCAGAAAAACATACAGCAAACACGAGCAGGAGCACGTGCTTGTACGCAGTCTGAACACCTCAATGCAACCTGCCATCACGTACAAGACATAAGTTAAACCACGAAATTTTTTATGAATCGATAGGTAAGTAAGTGAAGAACAGTTTAAGTGTATGATCCACTGTAACCAAACCTACCAGAAACAAAAATTGAAGTCTCAATTAGATGTTGGTATGAATCCCCGCCTTTGTACCTTCGATGCAGCCTACCATCACATAACACAAGGACAATTTGGCCCCTTTTTGTTTTAAACTACAAATACATTGCTTTCATGGTTATGAAGATACTGATAACATTCATATTAATTTCTGCATATACCTGTCCTTTGGACATCTACAATTGATACACATAACATACATTGGGTTATTCAGAAGGTTGAATCTCATCATTCTCAAAATCTACATCTGTCTTTCAATTTTCCATATCATTGCAATCTGCAACCATTCCCAATTAATGGTTTGACAACTTAATCATTTTATTTGTCAAGTCCTTCTCGTTTCAAACTTGTAATATGCTGTACATGAGTTTTTTTCCCATATAACCATGCATGAGAAACCGTTGCAGACACCAGCACTGTCAATGGATACTAACCACTGTAAATAGTCGGCATAAACTATAATATGTCTAGCCTGGCAGCGACATTGAATATTGGAGTGACCTTTTTTCCAATGTTTCCAGTGATGCTTATGTCTAGCACTATTCATTAATACAATATTTTTATGTTTTCCTCCTTAGAAATTACATGGTTATAATCCAATGCACTCTGTTTTCATCTTCTTGATTGAATTCTCAATTAGTTTTTTTTGCATTTTTATGCATCTCAATGTATTTTAATTATCGCTCATGCATTACTTGTATATTTGAAGGCACATTCATGCAGGTAAGCATTTAAATTTTACAATTCTACGTGTCTCATTAAATCTAATGAATTCTTATCTGGTCCATCTCTTATGATTTTGTTTAACTCTTGTGTTTAATATTCAAGATATAAAAGATTATTTGCTTATTCTACTTCAGCTTGCATCCCTTTCAACTACTCAACACATAATTTTGGCTGTAATTTTATAATTTGTTCAGCAACCAACGCAAGAATTGATTCTATTTTGGCTGTCTGATTTAACAAATATAGCACTGCAATTGGACTAACATCTTTCTCCTGTTTTTGTATATGGCAGGGCTCAATGATCAGATTTCATGACGACCAACTCTGTGCTGGTTTACTTACTAGTGATTTTTGTACAACTAACTATAGACACTGATCACTGGTCACTTATTACCATGTTGAAGCTACTATGAAACGTTGTGTATCTCAAGTTTTTTGTTGACTGCTAGCTTTCTTCTTTTGTTTTTCCATTTAAAGAAATAAATCATGATGCTGGGCAATTTTAATAGTATTGATGCTTATGTTCCCAATTTGTTTCCAATCTCGATAAGTCTACAGTTTTAATACTCGTGATGGTTAAGTTCCCAATTTCTTTTCAATCTCAATATGATGATTTACTACTTGCATGATAAAGGAATTCCATAAATAAGTTTGAATTTTGTTTTGCCATCAGTAAAATTTACTTAGAAAATTAATTTGATTTCTAAATAGTTGTTACGTTCCAGGGACATATAATAATAACTCATTTGTACCCATCAATCTGTTTATACATCTTTCAAATATTTGAAATTACATGTCTAGGTCTGATATAGTTTCAATTTTACTAAATTAGAGTTTATAAAAATAATTTATAGTGATTACCATTAGTTAAGACTATACCTTAGTAATGTTGTCCTTGAGTTTTAGAGTGACTAAGGCTTTTAAACTTGTATTTTGTATATTGAATGTAATGTATTTTTACATGCATAGGTTTTAGATAATTATTGGTATAATTCTTTTCACTTTTGATTCAGGATGGAAATTGGTCTCCACAGATTTTAGATTTTTGAGAAAATGCGACAAGTGTATTGAATGGAGCTTAATCGCCACTGAGTTTAGATTCCATGAGAATGACACAAGTTTACAGTCTAAATTGATTTTATGATCATGGTTAATTTCCATCTCTTCTGTTCAAATCAGTTAGTAAAGCTACTGAATATTTTGTGTTTGGATCATTATTTCCCATTGCTTTTGCCAAACAACTCATGGTAGCTGTTTCTACAAGTACAAAATACTTCACAAGACATCTTGTTCCATTGCTTCTACTTCGATATATAGTTTTTAGTGAATGAACATTTTAGTGGGCTGAACCCGCTAACAAGCATTCTTAGTGAAGAAACTCTCTAGTAGGTGCACCTTCTAGTGAATCTTTTTACAAATATAGCTTTCACACTATAGAGACTTTCTAATAGCTATAACCTTCTACTAAGCATTTTTTACAAATATTGCTTTTAGACTAAATCTACCTTATTGACATGATTTAACATAGATGATCTCAATACATAACAACCTATCTATTAAGAGGGTTAGGCCAGACCACTAGCATTAATTGCTTTTTTTTCTTTTTTAATTGCAGTTATCTAACAATCTTCTTCATTTGGACATGATCAAAAATTTGAAAAGGATGCTATTAAAAGGAATTTATTTGTATCATTGAAGTTGACTCTGTGAGAACACATAATGATTTTGGATGTTGATGAGACAATGTTGAATACATTTTTTTTATATGCGCTCATTTTCTAGTGTTTCATTGTGACTTCATTGACACTATACACTAATCATTTTTTCTTGTTATGCATTGCTTAATGATCTCTCGACTTTTTAAGTAGTTGATCGTGATATTCCTTGATATTTGAAAATTTTCTTCAGTCTTGAACTTTGTTTACAACACTCTCGACCTTTTATTTAATAGAGATTCATAGATATCTGAACCTTGTTTTTTTTGCAATTTTTAATACATTTCCGAAAAAATCAAGTTGCTAATAATTGCATTAGTGACCATATCCCCTGGCTATCAATCATGCATACTATAGCATCCATGGAAATAATGATGTTATACAAAAGAGTGGTGGAAGTTTCCAACACCATTGCTTTGTTTGCATAAAATATTAACAATATTTTTATCAGCAATCTATCTCCTCAATCTTAAAAATGCAAGGTTATCATTTATGATGGAACCCATGTTTCGGAAATGCTCCAAAGTTGGATACTTGACATAGACACTTGATTCAACTACAATCTGTTTCCTGATCTTGAAAAGCTTATGTCCATTAAAATGAAACTCACAAGGCTCTTCAAACATGCTATCAATCAAAACACAATCACCATTCCGACTATGCTTATGTAATCGCTTTATCTCTCCTTCAGTTCTTCCTTCTACAAATATGATATGAATATTAAATGGCTTCACCTAACTCAAGCATTCAACATTCCTGCATAGGAGCACTTCCATCAATTCAATTAGTTATGCATTCTTTTCAATATCACTAATGCCTTTGATAATCTTATTCTCAAACTTAGAAGTGGATTCCAAAAATGTTCGTAGCAACAGCCAACGTACATGAAAATCACCATTCTTTACATTGTGTACAATCAAGCACAATTGATTGAAAATAAGTTTTAAGATTATTGTAGAATTCAACACCAGTCATCCTCCTCAATTGTTTCCATATCTACACGTTTAAAACCTACACCTCCTACTACTACAAAGTCATCTTGTTTCTCACGATCTTCTTCTTCTTTTCTCCCCCTTCTACTAACTTTCATAAATATTGTAATAAACAAGAACATGGTTAGCCCAAATGTTTCAAATTCAATAAGAAAAAAAAAATGATTCTACAGTCTCTTAATCAGGGAGGCCATAATGCTCCCATTAAGGTATTTGATGAAAAAACAAGTTATAAAAAGCCAAGTGGACTCAATAAAGTCACCATCCAGTTACACCCCAATCTTGCTAAATCTTGATATAGTTTCTTTATCACTTTCTCTCACACAAAATGTCTTGCAAACATAGAATGTCTACCTGCATAGATTCATAATCATTCAGAACATCGTCATAATGCAAAAGCAAGCTCCATGTGTTCAATAATGCAATGAGTGATTGCTTGGCATTTGGCATTCAATGCAGACCATATTCAAATTCCAAACTTGCATGTGTTTTTAATCTATCTATTTCAGCAATGGCTTTTGCATGAGTTTTAAAATTTCTAACACGTGAGAGCGCAGTGTAAACAAGGCCATGTCTCTTAATTCCTTTTAGGTCAAATGCCAATTTGTTCATTGTCAATCCTTCTGCTCTATGGATTGTCCTTGCACATGCTAACTGAATTGGGAATTGTGTTTGCATAACATTCATTTTATTTTCCAGCATTCTTTGTATCACAATTCTTTTGATTGGTGTCCAATTAAGTTCCAAACTCATGGTCTGAGTGCTAGGATAAGCTCGCCGACTCGCCACCCATACGCTCAATGCATTGGGCTATAATGTGGTTACACAAGCAATAAATGTATTCGCTATCAAAAATAAATGTATTCGCTATCAAACAATAAAACAAAACGATCTTCTCCATTACAAAGTCTGCAACTCCTTGCACGAAAGCCAAAAACCACCATGGCGCCAGCCCGCCGCCCCCTCTTGGGCTGGGAAAAACTAGGCTGGCGTCATTGTTTTACAACCAACCATATTTTTAAAAAATGCCATTTTAAAAAACTAAATTTAATATGTTTTGCTATCATGTGCTACAAGTGTAAATGTTTCTGTTTCCATAACTGATAACATTCTCGACTTATGTTCTTGAACACCCTTATTGCTATGGAAAAGATAAGGAAACATTGCACGTATTGGTGGTTGTTTGTAGCAATGTTGGTTTAAGTAATCTATGTCATCCGGTATTTGAAAGCACGTTCTAACTCTACTTAGTATATGAGCATTCTAAATCCAAGATGTATTATGATTCTCTTGCCTAAAACCACAAATTAGCACATGTTAAAGTTTAATCACAACTAAAAATTGAAATTTTATTTCAATCTTACTTTCACAAGAACAAATGCCAATCTCGGGGACATTGCCACCTCGTGGCTCTTGTTAAATTTTTGTATAGTTAAAAAACAATTTACAGTGACAAACCTTTACATGCACAAACGCCACCTAAACGTCCTTTTGACGTTGAAATTACGCTTTTGACATTAAAAATTTCCTCAATTTCGTAATTTCACAAAAGCTTTGCAATTTCAGTAATAGCTTGCCCTTATGTCTCGCTAGCTGTTAGCAATAAATATGGGATAATCAGCGTGACAATTTGTAATTTGACCAATTTTTCACCTTCAACTTAAATTGAGATTCTATGTTTAAAATTGTCATTTTAAGAAAAAGAAAAATATAATCATTGAATTTGAATACATACTAAGGGATTTGAGGGTGTTTGAAAGAATAAAGACTTTATAACTTACATTGAATTATATTTTAATCAAATAATATAAATGTTTATCATTTAATTCTATCTAATATATTATTTTAACTAATTAAGTAAAATATTTTTTGTTAAAACAGTTTAGTTTTAAAATTAGGTAATTAATCTAGAACAAGCAATTTCAATTGTAGAAATTACAAAACTAGAAAATAACAATTTCTAACAAAATATTTAACTGTTTTTTATTTCAAAATCACCTTAAAAACGGACGTTTTGGTTGGCTTTTATCCTACGGTTACAAACGTTAGCCAAGAAATTATTGGGTTGAATTTATTAGCTGCAAAGGTTAGCCAAGAATGTTGAACGATTGAAGTTGTCACTTGTCACTACCTCATTTTTCCAAACAGATTCCTTTCACTTTTTTTTATTAATAAGTATGTACTTAGGTGACAACTCAGTAATTCAGTACACATTCTACTATAAATATTTAAAATCTCCAGCAATTTAGTGCCAGTATTTAATCTGTGTAATTCATTGGATGCAAATGTCAGCCAACGTTATGCTGCAAATATTTAAAATCTCCAGCAATTCATGTATTTAATCTTTCTATTGTAAAATCCCCACCAACTCAATGCCAGTATTTAATTCCGCTATAAATACTTAAAATCTCCATCAATTCAATGCCAGTATTTAATCTCTGTAATTAATTGGCTGAAAATGTCAGCCAATGATGTTGAATAATTAAGGTTGTTTCTTTTCAAATTCCTATAAAATTAAATGTGTTAAAGAAACAGAGCCGAATGATGGCCACATACCCCAAATAATTAATTGGTGTTCTTATTCATGGCTGCTGATGTTTTCTCAATTGATTTGCAAATATCAGTGAAGGATGTTGAATAAAGAAAGTTGTCTAAGCACGTGGCTGCAAGCGGTCGAAAATCGAGGAATACATAATCTAGGGGTGCACTCAATGTTTTTTGGTAGTATCCTCCTAGTGGTGTGATAAAGTGCAAAAGGGACTATATGTATGCTAATGATAGGATATGTATGCTATGAATTTATGGTAATGCGGACTAGGTCCACTATGATGGTGATTATTAAATGATGATGATATTGTGAACCAGTTGCATTTTTCTTCTTCAGTTCAGTGTCGGCGTCGTCTGAAAAGGCATTTCTCACAATTTTTCCTCCTATGAAGGCAAATACATTTACATGAACCTTATTTATGTCGGGCTCTTCTTCAATGATGTCCATATATGAGGGAAATGTTGTTTTTTTTAATGCAATTTTTGCCTCTGTTGTAGGGTTTTGTGAGCAATCAAAATATTTTCCATTTTGTCTATGCCTCGATTTAAGTCCTCATGTGCTTTTTTATATACTTCATAAGTTTCTCTGTAAGCTTCAATGCGCCAAGGGTTTAGTTTGTGTCTAGGGTTTTGGTGCCAGTGAGGGTTTCTCGCACTTTTGGTTTTGCACTTGCACGAATTAGTTCTATGAAAACCTTATGTTTTCGAAACGCTTGCGAGTAGTGGAATTTTGTTTTGTTTTAGGCTAAAAAAAACAATTGTATTGTGCCTACCAATCTCCACTCCTAAGGTTTTTTAAAACCCTGACATGTTTGGAAATAATTGGAATGTATGCATGTTCGCTAGCACAGGGATTATGTAGCTATGTATGCCTATTCGCTTCCAGGGATAGAATATTGTATCATTGAATTTTGCAGCCTTTGGTTTCTTAATGCCATTCCTCTATAATTTGACATGTTGGAAGACACACCCATTGGTGTGTTCGAATTTGATTTCATATTCAAGAGTTTGCCATCAATATACCTCCACATTATATTATTAGTCTAATTTCACTAAAAATCCATAAAAACAAAAAAATTATGCAGAGAATGTGATCTTAAACAGTGAGCAGTATGAAAAATTGAATCTCTATTCATAAACTTTAACATAATAAATGCTTTTCCTAGTATGTTGGCTCTTGTTATGTTCAAATGTTCATTATATTTCACAATTAAGGTGCATAAAATATAGATGGAAATGGCGCATTTATGCCATCTATTGGAATTTTGGGTTGGTGTTGCTTGCACCATCAAGAACGACCTCCCTATTGAATTTCTTACCCCCTCATTGCATCATCAACAATCCTAGTAGTGTGGAGGACAAGATACAATTATGTTGCTCAAGTTGTTCAAAAGCGTCAAGATGCCATAACTAGCCTCTCTAACCTTTATTTCATTACAACATTTCCACACCTCAGTCTAGCTATTTCAAATGTTGCAAAGTTCCCTTGGGTCCAAGTAGGGCAATGACAGGTGGGTGTAATGTCCCAATCACAATACTTGGAATGCTATACATTTGATATTGGATATGTTTAGATTCTTTCCATAAACATTTTATGTGCTCTATTAGGCCATCGAGCATAATTAACATGTAGACAGTTCATTATATATTGACTTCAACAATTCCGGCCTCTAGAATCGAGATTTATTGATCATCCTTTTGCAAATATGTTGATCATGCTCTTGTAAATGTTATGTTTTATTGGATTGGATATTAGTTTGAGTGTTCCAATTTGGATAAACATGAGTACAAGAAAGCTTCCTGGGATTATTCCCCCCCCTAAATTGAGTAAATGTTATGTTTTATTGGATTGGAGATTAGTTTGAGTGTTCCAATTTGGATAAACATGAGTACAAGAAAGCTTCCTGGGATTATTCCCCCCCCTATTGAATTTCATTTCTTGTGGTCAAGTTTATATTTTTGATTCTTGGTTTACTCAATTACAAGTTCTAGGCCTGCAAAGGCTTGTATCTTAGTGGGGCTCTTATTTCCTACTTAATTCCAAAGGATTGAGAATATTGATGCTTAAAGGAAGGATTTAAAGGAAGGATTTAAAGGGGTGGCTTGATTTTGGGGGCAGAATTGACCACTTCCTTGAACCTTGGTTTCCTAAATTCAACCTTAAATTTATATTTCATCAACCTTGATATTGATGATATTGCCAATCTTTTCAACTTCTATTAACAATAAAAACAAATTATAAAACATAAAAAATTCTCTTGGAAAATTTACGAAATTAGATTCTAGTTAAGAAGACAATAATGTATTCATAAATATTGCTATGATGTGGACAAAATTGCCTTGATTTATAAAAACTAAAATGCTCCCAACAACTTAAAGATGAGAATATTGCATTTTAAAAATTTCTTATATAATTAAAAAATACCTAAAAAGTACTTGAATGATAAAAATATTCAACCCATACAAGTAACTAGAATACTAAAAAGAAGAAAGAGTGCATAAAGTAACTATAAATTTCTTATATAATTAAAAAATACTTAAAATACTTGAATGATAAAAATATTCAACCCGTACAAGTAACCAGAAATACTAAAAACAAGAAAGACTCCATAAAGTAATTAGAAATTTATTATATAATTAAAAAATACTTAAAAAATAAAAATATTCAACCCATACAAGTAACCAGAAATACTAAAAACAAGAAAGAGTCCATAAAGTAACTAGAAATACAAGAAAAGCCACTTTTGTCATAGATAACGACGAAACACAACATTCCTCCAAACACATGTAACAACAACAACTCGTTTCATACGATGCTCTATGGCTTTTAGAAAATATTCATTTACTGTTCAAATTAGCTTCATATAGAAAAACTATGGACTATGTCAGCGCCTGATCCCTTATATTTTCGGCTAAAGATAGAGAACACATCTCAAGCACTTGCCCTCCAACAACAAATCCAACGCTTGGTTGATCTCCGAAAAAGGCAGCTCATGTGTAATAAATTCTTCAACTCTGATCTCCTGCGATAAAAAAGTACTGTAGATATAATCTATGCAGGAAACAATATAACATGAACAGCAGATGATAAAAATATATGCTGAAAACAATATAGCATGAACAGCAGATGATAACAAATTAACAAGCAACAGATATAGTTTGTACCTTAGACATATACTTGTCTACTAGACCAGGCAAGTCGGTTTTACCCTTGACACCGCCAAATATGGTGGCCACTAATCTCCTCCCTGAAAACAATTCCAAAGGATGGAAGCTTATCTTACGAGGACTGGTATCCAGCCCCAACAACACCGTCAAACCCAGTGCCTGCAATGCAATACCATCATATTAATTAATGTCTATTTATTCTGAGAAATTTGAATGAGATGATGATATGGTAAAGGGAAGGGTTTCTTTACCTCGCGAGTAGCCAAGAAAGCCTGATATAACACATCTGTGTTTCCGATGCATTCGAAGCTGTAATCCACACCTCCCTGTGTCTTCTCTGCTATTACCTGACATAGACATGGCTTTCTCATTATCATGAATCACAGAGAAACCTCTGAACCTTCTTATATAAAACAAATATGCATTAAATTACCTCTTGAATGGGCTTTTCATGGTCTTTTGGATTTATGCATTCTGTCACGCCCAAGGCTTTCGCTGCAATGGAAATCAAGTAAATGGTGAATTTCTGACTTAATTCCATGGTCTCAGTTATGATGGTGTTTACATAATTATTAGTCTAAAATATATAGTTGCCTGATCTTCATAGCAAAATCCCATTTACAGAATCTCTATATTTTACCTTTGATGAACTTGCTTGGATTTGTGTCAATACCAATAATCTTGGAAGCACCTCTCATCCTCGCACCCTCTGCAACCTACACAGTGCCCATGAAAACGTCAAGAAAGCAAAGCGAAAATCGTATGGAGAGAATAACACATAAAAGTTTAAAACTGCACTAAATTCGGGAGGAGATTACTAACAGCAAGGCCAACAGTACCGAGACCAAAAATGGCCACAGTTGATCCAGTTTCGATGTCAGCTGTGTTAAAAACAGCTCCAACACCTGAATATCCACAAGAGATATTTGTCAGAATTCTAATAGTAAGTTGAATATTCTGGGTCCATCATTGAAGGACAGATATATGCATAGTCAAGTAAATACCAGTGGCTATTCCGCAACCTAGCAAGCATGCCTTGTCCAATGGAGCCTCTGGATTGATTTTCGCAACGCAAGCAGAGTCAACAACTGTGTATTCGCTAAATGTAGAAGTGGACATGAAATGGTAAACTGGCTTTCCCCTAATTGAGAAACGCGTCTTTCCATCGTTTCTCATCACTTTTCTGGTAAGATCGATTTTGAATTTATCACAGAGATTAGTCTTCTTTGATTTACAGAACACACAATCTCCACACTCTCCTGTGAACAGGGGAATCACATGATCTCCCTCCTTAATATCTGTCACGCCTTCTCCTATGCTCTCCACAATCCTGTAATCATGAATTGACTTTCTCGTTTAGTAACTACCTAGTCTGAAAATTAGCATATCATCATATTCATATTAACTATAAATAACCAAGATTTACCCAGCACCCTCGTGTCCAAGTATGCGAGGAAACGCTTGGGTGTTTTCATCCTGCAAACATAGGCGGTTCGAATTAAAAAAGTTATTACCATTGATGCAGGCAAATGTATGGCATAGTAATCTAGAAACGACGTTATGGATTACCTCGTCAGTCCAGAATGTAATATCAGTATGACAGAGGGATGTGTGGGTGATTTTGACACGGACTTCCATGGCATGTGGTGGATCTACTTGAATTTCTTCAATAACCAGCGGCTGCTTTGGCCCCCATGCTACTGCGGCTGCTTATCAGGCATTAAACACAACCATGAATCTCTTAATATTGCTAATTTTGAACTGAAATATGTAGGGATAGAATCTAAGCTTATAATTTAATGCATATGCAAAACTATACCTAGGCAAGTGATGACTTTGCCAGCAGTACTTTTCTCAAGCAAGAGACAGCCTTCGCCATTACAGCTTGTATCTAGCTTTTGAATCCCATGGCTGAGATGGGTAACACTTTCTTCAGGCATTTTTTCTGATATCTCAGCCAAACGCTCTGTAGATCAGAGAGTGTGATTAAGTGGGCTATATGTAGAGTTAAAATCCCAACACGAGTGAATAGGGTAGCTCATGTTGAGGTACCCAGTCAACGCAATTAAATTCTTGATAACCCTTTCCAACGATGATAGAGCCATCGGGCCAATAGCATTTCGATCCTATTAAATTGTAAGAGAAGAGTAGATGGCTGCCGCAAGAGAAGAGTAGGTGGCCGCGACTTGCTATCTATAAGGTTAGTATTAAATGAAAATCACGGGAAGGCGACTTGCTTTCTAAACATATAATCACTTCTAAACATATAATCAAAATTGGGATGGGGCTGGTACTAACTTGGGTTTAGGGATCTAATCTCAGTTATCACTATATTTCTAGGTGTTCTACAATTATTTTTGGGTTCAGGGATCCAATCCCAGTTATCACTATACTTCTAGGTGTCCCACAACCAGCTTCAAGCATAGGCACGTATAACATGTCAATCGCCAATTGAGCTACACAGCTGTGAGCTTAGTGCCATAAATAAGTTATATGTTACTTGTTCTTCATATTGTTCTCCATGTTTAAGTTAAGTGCCACAAATAAGTTATATATTACTTGTTCTCCATGTCTAGTTATCCAAGCATTATTTTCTGATATATATATATATATATATATATATAATTGTACACTTATCTCATTCTTTTGCAATCTAGTAAAAATATAAATGCTAATCGACTCCATATTTTAAAATATAAACACTTATCTATATAATTAAAATGTTAATATTGAATACTAATATTAATAAAAAAAATTAAAACAGATTATTTTTTACAAATCTTATATTTAAAAAAAAATTAATTTCAAGTCCTATGTTTGAGTGGATCAATATTGAAATCCAAGTGGGCCACATCAAATCATAAAAGAATATATTTTGCATGGCAAGATAAATCACTAAATCATAAATTATAATAAATAATAAATTATTAAATATTATTTTAAAAGTTTTTAAAAATTATTATTTATAATTATCATAAATATTCTATTTATTTTTAAATATTTTTTTAATTAATACATATGACATAGAAATTACACATCTCATCGAACAAAACTTACTCATCATTCACTATCCTACCTCTCTCTCATAAATCAAAGCTCAGTCCAATTATGTCCGAAAATTATTACAACAAAAGTTCAAAGGAAGCGGCAGCACGTGTTTGACGGGAAGTTGTTCCTAACGCTCGATTCTTTGGAGGTAAGTTGCACACAAAAGTCCATTCAGATTGTCATCGCCGTCAAAGGGAGAAAGTTCGATAAGAATAAATAGCGTAGTTTTGAGTATAAAATTTATAATCTAGAATTGTTCATATAATAATAATAATAATGCTCACCAACTTCACAGTCTCCACTTTCTACAACACATGTATGCAGAAAATGAGAGATCATTCGTTCATAATAGCCTTTGAAAGTTTCAAGTTTCAGTATGCACGTTATGTTAAAAATACAAATAGTGACACTACGCCCATGAAAGTCCTCTTCACATGTTAGTGACACTTAATATGTATCCATTTGATATAAGAACAGGCTGCCAAAAGTGCATTGTGCATGACAATAAATCTCAAGGACTATAATATAACATGAAATAGTGTTTTATTATTGAAAGTTTCAGTATGCACGTTATGTTAAAAATACAAATAGTGACACTACGCCCATGAAAGTCCTCTTCATGACACTTAATATGTATCCATTTGATATAAGAAGAAGCTGCCAAAAGTGCATAGTGCATGACAATAAATCTCAAGGGCTATAATATAACATGAAATAGTGTTTTATTATTGAAACTAAATAATGTAAAAAAATAAAAACATAAGTAATATGCTTGCTAAGTCACAATCTTAATCGTCGCAACTTTCTATGTTCATGACATTTGTTGTCATATCAAGCTTCATATCCTTTTCACATCTATTATTCTTCCAACCAACCAGTGTTGGAATTTGGTTTTCATTCTACCTATCCGATTATTTTTTTTTTGACGTTTTGGGTTTCGGAAACATTTTGTTTAAAATTTTACCTTTCAACAATGAAGTTGTCCCAAAAAAATTACCCTTCAATAATTTAATTTTGTTGATTTTTTTAGAAATATTTTTTTCTTAACTTTTTTTCAAGCGGATTTTTTTTTTCTTAACTTATTTATATTTAAATTAAAATAATCATTATTTATATGTATCACTATCCATTAACTTGATTTACATTCATTTTATTTACCATTTATGTACTAAATTAATATTATATTAAAATATAACTTAAAAGGAATAAATATGAATGCACTTCATAATACGCAAAAATAAATAAATAATGAAGCATAAATAAACAATAAATGGTTTTATAATTTCCCACAATTATGCATATAATATCACATAATTATATGATTATATTTTATAATTATGGTGAGGTTGATGGGATGACTAGTGTTTGGCGGGCACTGGAACAGTGGTAGCGGTGACAGCCATGCCCACTGCAGACGGCAGCAGGCCATCAGCCGCATCAGGGGCTGGCACGGCTCCCTAGGCAGTCATGCGATGGTTTCAAGGTCAATCTAGATGGGTTTACGGTGGTAAGTTTTTTTTTACTGTTTTTCTTTCTACCCAACTTTCCCCTCCGGTAGCATCACGGATCTCCCGGTATGGAGCAGCTGGATGAATTGGACTATGGCAGCGACACGCTACGGCATTGTGATATATGGAGCTCGCCACCTGGCGATTCTCGGTTTTTGAGCAGTGATGGTGGTTTTGGGGGAGGCGGATTTTCGGAATACCGCCTGTCCAAGGGTTTGCATCTTCCTCGTGTTAGGGCTTCTCCGGTGTATTCTTCGGTGCCTACCCTGTCGGCTTCACAGTTTTGGGACTGAAATGGTGTGGGGTTCGTTTCAGAGGGCATCGCGAATAACATTTGGGGCGTTAAGGTTCCGTGCACATTCTCTCTGGACCATGTAAGTGCAGGGCTTGGTGACCTTCCAGATTTTCTGAACTCCTCGGGCGGCTCTCATGAAATTCCGGTGCGAGAGAGTAGCGATGTGTCGGTAACAAGGGAGGATTTACAAGTGGAGTACGGTAGCGGGGCCTCACAGGGTGGTAACGGTGCAACGGCGCTGGACTTGGAGGAACACCGGGGGTTTACTAGCCCGATTGGGGACTCAACACGAAAGGATTTTGGGCGTGGTGCAGGTCATGAGGGTTTTAGGGGTCCTCGGGTGAAGACTCGCCAGAAGTGGATCAAGAACACGGGTAAATCCCCGAACTACGCTCTGGGTGAAGACATCAGCTTTCAGCAGATAGTTGTAATGGTTAAATCCGTTCTGGTGGGCAGGGTGTATGGTAAGGCGGTGAGCCTTAAATCGATGATTCAGTGGGCTTCCGGAGTATGGCTGGGACACTGTGGGTATGTACCGAGGATTGTGGGTCTCTCGGGAGGCTGGTTTGCATTCCATTTTACCTCTGAAGAGCATGCAGTATGGCTGCTTAGCATGAATTGGTCGATTTTTAAGGCTCCACTCCTACTAAAGCCGTGGAATCCATTGTTTGATGCGAGTCGCGAAAGAATGGATACTATACCCCTTTGGGTCAGGCTACCTGGACTACCCTTACAGTACTGGGCTGAGGAACACTTTAGGAGGATTGGTAATCTTTTGGGGAATTATTTGGAAGCCGATTTCTCCTTCCAGGCAACGGCAATCCAGAAGGTGGCTAGGAATTTTGTAAGCATAAATGTAAGGGAGGGCTTATTTGAATGCATGGATTTGCAATGGGGACCTTACACATTCACACAAACATTGGACTATGAAAATGTGCCGTATCGCTGCAGAAGGTGCCATGAATATGGGCATCCGGCCATAGAATGCTCCTTACCGGTTCGTATGAAGATTGGCAAAAATCTGAAAAGGCGGTTTATGGAGAAGGAGGTAGGGGAAATACGAGAAGAAGAAGCATCGGGTGTGTAGGGCAATGAACATCCATCTGAGGAGATTCCCACTGGGGCTGTGGAAGATGAGAACATTCTGGTGGAGTATGGCAATGTCTTGGAGATGAATGTTTGTTTGGGCACTGCAGAAAACGAAAGCTCTCTGCCATTGGACAAGACTGCGGAGTTCTCATTGCTTTCTCTGTCTCGGGCTTCAGACACTGTGGCCGGTACTCTTTATGCTCCCTTAATAAACCCTTCTTTCAGTCTTTTTATTAAAAACTTATCTTTTCCAAGTTTCGATTGGGTGGATGGGCTTAGGAATTTACATATTTCTGCAAAGTCGGTGGCTTCTCTTCCTTCTATACAGGGTGATGTTGGTTCTTCTCCTGTTTTGGAAAACCTTCAGATTGATTGTCCTCCGCCTGTTTCTCTTGAAGATTCCCCTTTACTTGTTCAAGTTGTGGCTGAGTCCTCTTCACCCATCGACTCTTCAGAGTTTGGTTATTTTTTGTGTTCCATGAATAAAGCCACTGGGGGAGGGTTAGGGAAGGAAAAACCTAAACAACCAAAAACCAGAGGAAGGAAGTCTTTCATCTCACATGCTAAGTCCAGAGCGCGCTTGGACCTTAGGAATGGAAAACAACTCTCAATTGAAAGGGCACTTAGAGCAATGAATGCCCATAAGGATGGGTTGAGATGAAGATTATGTCATTTAACTGTCGAGGTCTTGCTGGTCCCTCCAAAAGACCATCATTGCGACAGATGTTGCTCCTTGAGCATCCTGATGTTTTGCTTTTACAAGAAACTATGTGTGGTAGTGGTGAAGCTATTGACAGGCTTAAGGCTTGGTTTCCTGGGTGGTGTTTTGAAGCCTTGGATGCTAGGGGCCGGTCCGGAGGTTTGGCGATTGGCTAGAACGAAGCTAAGGTTTGTGTATCCTCTCGGTGGGGGATGCAGTCAGTATTGGGAATTTCTTGCAAATTCCTGGATTTTGAGAGAATTTTTACCATTGTAAACAATTATGGCCCATACTGTGAAAGGGAAAGGTTTTGGACCTCTCTGCTAGGTAGAGAGATGCTCAGTGGGGATTCTGTTATATTGGGGGGTGATCTTAATTTCTCTTTGGGTCATGCTGAGGTTTGGGGGCCGCATGCAAATGTGGATCCTCTTACCAATTTTTTTGTTCGGAAGTTATATGAAGGCAACTGGATTGATGTGGAGCCTTTTCAATTGAAGCCTTCCTGGAGGAATAAGAGAATTGGTCTGGACAGAGTGGCAAAGAGGTTGGATCGTTTTCTACTTTCTGAGCAATTAGTGGAGGCAACTTTCTTTGTTCGTCAATGGATAGGATCCGGGGGTAACTCAGATCATGATCCTATATTTTTGGAGATGAAAGATGGTCCTATTAAAACTCCTGCTCCTATTAAATTTAATAAGGTATGGCTGGAAGATTCGACTTTCTTGGAGCTCATTCAACAGCATTGGATACCTTTTCATACTGGGTCGATACATTCTGCAGCCTTCCATTTCACGGAGAATCTTAGAACTCTTAAGGAACCTATTAAATCTTGGGCTGTAGAGAAGAGGAGGAGGGATGATAGGGTTCTTAAAGCTATTGAAGGAGAAATAGCCTCTATTTCTGATGAGGTGGGTGGGGGATACAGTTCTCAGATTTCTAAGGAGCATTTAGTTCATTTGGAGAATTAGAGGAACATAATACTTCTACAGAATGAGGAGACTTGGAGATTGAAAAGCAGGGCCATCTGGCTGGAAAGTGGGGATGAAAATTCCAAATTCTTCCATGCTTATGCAAAAGGAAGAAGGTCCGTTAATACTATATGGAGCCTTCAGGATGTAGAAGGCAATTCTATGTCTACCTTCGAAGGGATGGCTTCTGTTGGGGTTACTCATTTCAGGGATCTATTCAAAGCTAGTGAGAGAGTGAATATTGAAGAGGTGATTCGGGTAGCACAGCTATTCCCTAGGTTTGTTGAAGAGGATAACATGAAACTGATGGCTCCCATTTCGGGGGAGGAATTAAAGGAGGTTTTGGGAAGTTTTCAGAAGGATAAGAGTCCCGGGCCTGATGGGTGGACTATTGAATTTTTAATAGCTCTTTTTGATACAATAGGAAATGACCTACTACATCTTGTTGAGGACTCGAGGAGGAATGGCAGGGTGCCAACCAGCATCAACTCCACATTCATAGCCCTTATACCTAAAGTGGATTCTCCATCTTCCTTAAATGATTTTCGGCCTATCTCATTATGTAACTGTGTGAATAAGATAGTGACTAAAGTGATTGAAAGTAGACTTAAACCTATCCTATCTACTCATATATCAGAGGAGCAGTTTGGGTTCTTGGAAGGGCGTTAGATTCATGAGGCGATTGGAATTGCCCAGGAAGGGTTACACAGCATTAAGATGAAAAAACTGAAAGGAGCAATTCTCAAAATTGATTTTTCGAAAGCATATGATAAGGTGAGATGGCTTTATATCCGTCTCATGCTTACCCATTTAGGTTTTGAGATTGGATTTATTCGTTGGATAATGAGCTGCATTACTACTGTATCTTTCTCTGTTTTAATGAATGGAGCGGCGACCCCATTCTTCCATGCTGGACGTGGCTTACGTCAGGGCTGTCCCCTTTCTCCTTTATTATTTATGTTGGTGGCTGAGAGCCTGAGTAGAGCTATAAAGAAAGCAAAGCGGGATGAAGAATTTGAGGGGATTCTGGTGGCTCCGAGCCTTTCTCTTACTCACTTACTCTTTGTGGATGATATTTTGATCTTTTGTTCTGGCTCTAGAAAGGATGCAGATAGTCTCAAAGAGATCCTGAACCTTTTTACAACTTCAACCGGAATGGAGATTAATGAGGGGAAATCCTCTCTTACAGTTTCTCTATTAAGGGAGGAGGAATATATTTTATATACAAATTCATTTCCTTTCAAGATTCTTAATCTCTTGGAAGGGTTAAAATATCTGGGATTCAATTTGAAACCAAATGACTATTTAAAAAAGGACTGGTCCTGGTTATTGGAAAAGCTGGAAAAGAGGTTGAAGTGTTGGAGTTTTCTATGGATTTCGCGAGCAGGGAGGCTGGTTCTAGTTAAAACGGTGCTGGAAGCCATCCCGGTATACTGGATGTCACTTGCTTGGATCCCTAAAGGGATTTTGGAAGTAGCGAGGAAGATATGCTTTAATTTTCTGTGGAATGGAAAGGAAGATGTTCATGTTACCCCATGGGTGAGGTGGGACATAATCGCAGCTCCAAAAGCCCTGGGGGGGTGGGGCCTAAAGAATTTTTTTCTCTTCTCTAAGGCGTTGGCTGCGAAGTGTGGATGGGGTTTAATCAAGTCTGAAGGCTTCTGGGCTAGGGTTATGTAGCTGAAGTACATTGAGCTCGACTCTGTGGAAGACTGGATCAGGTCACCTCAAAAGGGACATACTGGTGGATCGGTCATTTGGAAAGCCTTGGTGACCTCTTTCGATGTTATAGAGCATAATCTTGCATGGGATGTTGGCAACGGACAGAGGGTGAGGATTGGCCGCGACCCCTGGATAGGATGTGAAGATCAACACATATTGTCTGAGGGTTTGATGGAGGCATTGATGCAACAAGGATTGCTCTTTCTCAGTCAGTTGGTGGACGTGGAGAACGTCTGGATGGGAAGACCAGCTTGGAGGAGGGTAGATTCATTCGGTTTAAGAGTGGAGCAGGAGGAAGAATTTCGACAGTACTTTAGAGCACTATGTAGGGAACATATTTTCTTGAACGATGAAGATGAAACTCTTATCTGGGACGGGGACCCTTCCGGGAATTACACACCAAAAAGTGGGTATCAATGGATTAGTGAAAACTATGTGCACAGAGATCTGGTTTGGTGGTGGAAAACTGTTTGGAAACTTCATTGCCCGCCCAAAACCAGATTATTCATGTGGCGTGTTTTGGCAAATCGGATCCCGACGTGGGTTTTTTTGCAGAAAAGAAGCTTTCACGGTCCTAGCAGATGTTACCTATGCAATTTAGAGGAGGAAACTGTTCCTCACCTGTTCCTTCAGTGCAGTTTCTCAAAAGAGGTTTGGAACATTATCTCTAGAATATTAAAAACACCTCTTCCATGGGAAGGAAACACGATTGAAGAGGCTTGGAGAAGGTGGTCGAACAATGCTGCATTGAGTGGCTTTAAAGCACTCCCCTCGGTGGTGATTTGGGGCATTTGGCTCATGCGCAACAATTTCTTGTTCAAAGACAAAATGGGAATTCCGGCTCTTGTGGCTATTAACAGTTGTGGGATCTTTCTAACTCTTAAGCGGTCTCGTCAGGCACCAATTCCTCATGATATTCAACCTGTGGAAATTGATAGATCTCAGCCATGGGGTTTTTTTGATGGGGCTTGTCAAAATGAACAATGTGTGGGAGGGGCTGTCCTTTTCATTTCACCTGCTCATTACTATGTGATGTCGTTTGGTTTTGGGAGGGGAACAAACAATTGGGTAGAGATTCGAAGTCTCAAATTTTTGATTTCATATGTTGTGGAACTATCTCTCCTGCATGGGGGGTTCACTAGTGAGGCAATATCACATCACGTCCATTCATATTGGGGGTTTGAATACTCTTAAAAACCTCAAAAATATATTGTCTCGTATTAAGGGGTCATGGGGGGTTTTTTAATTTGACATAGTGATATAAATATTGGGGTTTATTTTATTTGGGTGGGTTTAGGAATAACCTCCAAATCGTGGGATGGATTCATACCTCAAACTCATGGGCTAAATTCATACCCACCTAAAACTTAAGGGCCCTCCATTTTTATTTGATATTACTTATGATCCTAAGTTTTAAATAATATGATAATAGTGTACCAATGATAATATCAATGGAAGTCTCTTTGGATTACTGCCCTTGAGAAATCCTCATTTAATAGCTTATTTAGGCTTGGTTTGAATTCATGTTATATTTTTTTCATCTTTAAGTTAAGAGATGTACCTAATTGGGAGTTCTAGAGTTGAATAGTTGTATTGTATTTTTTGTAGGCATTCGAGCAAAATATCTAACTCTTCATTTTTTAGGTTGGGGTTTAGGTGGGTATTGAGATTCAATCAAACCTTGATCCATGACAACCAAGAAAAGTGAGATCAATATTTCTTGGCTCACTGCAACCAAGAAAAGTTATATCAATCTTTCTTGACTAATTATTTCTTTCAACTTTTGTATTCTTTTTTTACATTTTCACATTGCCAGTTAGGAATGGTTTTTAGATTGAGTTATATTTTGCGCATTCATAATTGTAATTTAAATTCTTATATGCAAGGCATTGCCTTAGTATTGTGTTGGAATTGACATGAACATAGGTGAAAATCTAAATCCTTATTTACATACCCTATGTGTTATCGTTACCATGAAATGGTATCGTATAAGTTTCACCATCTATGCATCTTTATAACTATTGCATGCTTGAAACCTAACAATGAATAATTTCCCCTCTCATGTAAAGATAAAAAAATTAGATATAACCCAAGAAAAGGTAACGAAATGTTGTTAAAGTGGAGGAAATTCATTGCATCTTGTGAAAGACCCAAATCCAATATATGCACATGATCATATGGTGTTATTGGAAAGTAAGAGATATTTTTCTATGTTTTTTGGGTACAAACATTAATGATGTTTGTTTTGATAGGAAGGTATGGGAGTCCATCCACGAAAGGGTTTCAATTTTTCATTTTTATAGAGTTTAATTTATTAATCTTATAGAAAACATGAGCTCTCTATGGCTATACTTATATTTACATGATATAAAATTGGTAGATTGGCAAGATGTGGTGTGAAACATCTGCAATTCTCATATTTTCTAAGCATTGCACTAACTATTGGACTATCATCCTTTTAAATTCTTTGTTATGTCAATCTCTTGACCATGTTTCCTTTTATGCATTTTTCCTTCCCCAGTACTATTTCGTTGGGTCTTCCACTATCCAATGATACAAATTGATCAATCACCCCTGCAATCATGGTGGGATCATTATTAGCATTATACTATTATTTTATTTAGCATCATGTTTGCTTATACTAATATGTGTTATAGCTCCTATTTGTTACAACTTGATAATATGATATAAGGGGGTATTAAAAATGGGTTGATAAAATTTGATAAATACAATATATGGTGAAACTAAGGGTTTTATTAATTGGAAATGAATATTCGGAGGGGGGTTCAACAATAAAATTTTAGGAGGAATTTTCCAATATTTAGTGAAATTAGGGATATTGTTTAATATCATGTGAACGATCGTGCTATGTAACAAGTTTACTGAGTGAACCCCCCGTGCTCTCTTGAAACTTAATGTTTTTGGAGACTCATTGAATGTGGTCAATTGGGTTATGGGCACTTACACTTGCAGTAGTCGGAGGATTGCTTCTGTTTTGGAACAAATTCAGAACATCACTCTCACTTTGGAAACTTTTACTTGCAGGCACATATATCGTGAAAACAATGCTGAGGCGGACAAGGCCTCAAAGGAAGGGCTCCTTATGGGGGTCGGCACTTGGAAAATATCTGAATTTCTGAATGGCAATGAACGAGCCTTCTATCACAGACCATTCATAGAATGATCGAAAGATAAAAGGGTTATGTTACAGATTTTTGTTCCAGGTTTTAAATTTTGAGTTGACAGAAAACATCTATAAACAGTTTTGGAGAAAGATCAAAGGTAGATAGTGTCTGCATATAGTTTTTATAAACTTTGTAGATACTCCTGAAATAGACAATGCAAGTTTTTGTACAGATACACAAGAAGTTTTTATACTCGCTTATTGTAAAAGATGTTAATACTCACGTAGTGAGAACATCGGATCTCTTTTCTAGGCTCACTACAGGATGCTCGACACAGCAGTTCTATATACCACTCTAAATGAGTGTGATGATCAATGTAATTTCGTACTCTATGGATGAAATGAAATTATGCTTTTTTTTGGGGGGAAAAAAAATATCACATAATTATTTACATAATTATTTTTGTTTGCAAAATTGTTATCATAAAATGGAGGCAAGAGATACATTATATTTGAATTGAATCAATATGCCCACTTGAAAGCTATATATCTATACGCTAGTCGTTATTGTTATAAAAGATGCTTGAGTCTTTGAAAATATATGGCACATGTAATCATAATCCATATTTTTAAATAGATGCAAGCCTCTGTAAATTGAATCATTATAAATAATGAATGCAAGACTCTATAAAATATAGCTCCGTATGCCCTTATTTAAATTCTGCATCCCTCACTGAAATTGAACCATGAGAGAAATATAAGAGATGTTCATTTCAATTTCAATGGGAGTTGAAGAATTAACCAATACTCTTTGAGTCCAAATCTATATAGATTATTGAAATTATGGGATAAATGACTAAACACACATGCAAAAAAATATTGCAAGAATGACCTCTATAATGCAAATAACCCTCAACCTTTGTCTCCAAGGCCCTCCAACTTCCAACTCCCAAAGTTGTTGCAGCATGCTAATATCATCAATGCGCATTGAACACTGAAATTTGTAGATTGTAGACACCCATTGCACTAATAAAAAAATAAAAAATATGAGTTTTCTTGGTTTTAGGAAAAATCAATGCAACTTGCAAATGGAAAGGCATGGAAATAATTATAATTTAATAGATGTTTCTATTTTTTTAATAAATGTATTCTTTGGAAGTTGGAATTTAGAAAGTTGAGCCCGAGTATGCCAAATAGGTAGCCATCATCAATACCTTTTCATATTTGGCCATGTAAATTGAATCCACATCATCACTAAAAACATCTTAGATTTATGACTTTGTCCATGCATTGTGGTCTCGAATGACACAAATCTTCTAATTTTGCTTATGAATTGGGGTTGATTGGATAGTTCATGAGTGACACATATATGTAATGGCTTGATTGGATAGTTCATGAGTGACACATATATATAATTGCGCTGAGTCAAGTTGGTATAACACTGGAAGATAGAAATGATGTCCTTATATGGGCATGGAACACGTCATAGGGTAAGATTACTGCTAAATTGGCTTATAATTCTATTTCTAAGGGACATGTTGAGGTATCAAGGAAATGGTGGGGAGAGGCATGTTCCCTTAATTAAAGTGTTTTGTTTGGTTATGCTTTAAAAACAAAATCTTAACTTAAGAAAACCTCCTTAGAAGAGGTTTTATTGTTCCGAGAATTTGTAGTCTATGCAAAACTGAAAATGAATCTATCTTTCACCTTTTTATTCATCATTCCTTTTTCAAGTTGGTTTGGGAGGAAGTATGTAAGAACTTAGAATTCTATGTTCCTTGGGATGCTTCTCTATTTGCTATGTTTGAGACCTGTATGGAATCCCAATTTAATAAGGCTTCTCATTATAAAGAAATCCCTCTCTTTGCAATCTAGGGGTGTGGAAAGCTTGAAATTTGGTCATTTTTTAAGGTAGGATTTTTATGACCTTGTCTATTCATTGTGGTCCCTTTTTATGACCTTATATATGCATTGTGGTCCTTTAGACCTTTGTCAAATACTAGGAGTTATTACTTGAATTTAGCAATTTTGGAACATTGGAATGGAAATATTTTTGTGTAATCTCTATCCCCAAAAAAATGGGTGGTTGGTGTATCAAAAATCTTGATTGGTTTAGTTCTGCATTTAGTCTAAAAAGTTTATGGAGCGGCTTATTTGGTACCGGTCTTTTGGAGGGAGGTTTTGAAGGATAAATGCTTAAAGAAAAGATCAATTGTTGAATGTATTAGGTCTCCCAATAAAGTTTTTACAAATGCATCCATTATTTGGAGGGGTTTAGTCAAATCTTTTCCTTGGATGGGTGAATGGCTCTCTTGAAAGGTTAAGAGAGGATTAGTGCTCTGTATTTATTTGGAGGGGTTTAGTCAAATCTTTTCCTTGGATGGGTGAATGGATCTCTTGAAAGGTTGGGAGAGGATTACAACTCTGTATTGGTATAGATCTCTTCGTGGGAGGAGAGAGTTTCTACAAGATTTCTGATAGTCTTCTTTTATTACTGCGGGAGAAAAATATTAAATTTCTTGCACAAATTAAAAGATTCGATCTAAAACCTTATGTTTTATGAGTTAGCTCTCCACGATTATTGGATATTTTCTTGAATTCTTCAAGTAAGAAAAGCACAAGAAAATTAAAAATCTCCTTATGCCTACTTTTGAAAATGATATTCCTAGTTGTTATTTTGATGGTATAGCTAGATCAAGCTTATGTGGAGCTGGGATAATGTAAGATTAAATACCAAACATTTTTTTGCATGTATGGATAGGATGTGGAAAAGGCACTAATATTAAAGTTGAATTACTTGTTTTGTGGGGACTTCTTTGGTTTGCAAAATATCAAGGTATCAATCAGCTTGAAGATGATTGTGGATTGGATTGCAAAAAAATCAAAATTACAGGTTCTTAACTTGGAACAATGGTGCTCTAGAGTTGTGGAATTAAAACAACATTTTACCCAGAGTCATCTCTTTCTCACATGTCTTCGGAAATTTCAACATGCTGAGTCATCTCTTTCTCACATGTCTTCGGAAATTTCAACATGCGGAGTCATCTCTTTCTCACATGCCTTTGGAAATTTCAACATGCTGAGTCATCTCTTTCTCACATGTCTTCGGAAATTTCAACCACGGGGGCTTCACTCAATAAACCACTATCATAGCACGTTCGTTCGTGGCATATGAAACAATACCCCTAATTTCACTAAATATTGGAAAATATCTTCCAAAATTGGTTTTCTTTACCCCCTCCCAATATGCCTTCCCAATTTAAAAAAACCCCTATTTTCACTAGATATTGTATGTATCAATTTTTTCATTAACATTTTTTTATACCCCTTTATATTTCTACTTAGTATATTGATATGATACCCCTCTTATGACCCCACATGCATTCTACAATGCACCTTGCTTCTTTCGATTTATATTGTGGATGCACATTACTTCACCCACAATGCAATTACTCAACCACGTATCATTATGATTTGCAACATATAATGGTCTAATGAAGAGATAGGAGATCACTTCTTGTATGTCACTAGAGCCAATGCACATAGTACAACATTTAGATTGCATGTTACAGTTCCCCAATCGCTGACTAAGCCTGTTCTGGGCTAGGTATCCAAGCCCCCAGGTTATGTAACAAGCTCTAGGAGGCTGACTAAACCTCCCAAGGATGTTAATAGGCACGAGTGGTTGGGTATTCATGCCCCTAAGGCCTATCGAGGGCCTATAACAGGTCCTGGAGGCTTAGAGCCTCCCAAGGATATTGGTAACAACTGGTTGAGTGTTATTGGTAACAATTGGCTGTCAATGACCACTGTCTCTTGACTATGATCAACTGGAAACCCACTTCACCACGAAACCCCTTGGCCTCAAGCATGCCTCAAGACGCAATTTCCCTGCATACTGGTAAGCCCAAGCCTTGCCTCAACCCGATTTCTCATCCGGTCGTGATCCCTCCATCTTCATTTAGCGGATATTTGTCAGCCCGCCCATATAAAAAAGATCCCAAAGTATTTTTGTATTGTTACATTAAATAAAAAAAACCCTTTGCCCCTTAATATATAAGCAATATAATTTTTAGATTTTCGTGAATATTTAATACCGCAATATAAATGAACATGGTATTATATTGCCTTCTAGTGAAGCCCCCGTGATTTCAACATGGCTGCTGACAATTTGTCTAAGAGAGCTGTGGGACTCATGGATGGATATCTGCATTGTGAAGAAGTTCTGGAGAACTCTCTGGTTCTTAGAGACTCTGTTCAGATGTTCTAATTTCCTTTTTAGTTTAGTTTCTATGTTTGGAAGAATGTGTTTATGGTGGAATTATTTTACTCGACTGAAATATATTTTTGAATATCCATGTATATAGAGTAAGAAATAAACTAGACTATTATGAAAAAAAATACTTTCCTGCTACAAAAATTTGTTAGCATCCTTCTCATGAGTTTGTATATACTAGGGGAGGAATGCCAATAGTGGTGCAGTGTTTTTACCCATTTTGTGTAACTTAATTCTCCATGTTCCTGGGCTCTTTTTTCCTCCAATTTTTTTTATCATATATACTTTGGCGTGTTCTCTATCTAACCATATTGGTCTTCAAGTGTGACTAATCCAAAATGATGCCACATCAACCACAAAATTCCAAGTTGTCTAGCACTAGTGTATTTTTACTTGGGACCAATGGGTGAACATTGATGTGACTTAAAATGAGATTTTAAATTTCAAATATTCATTTTATTTTAAATTGTAAAAGAGAATTTTTTAATAAGTAATTTTAAAAACATGAAAATATTAACATTGACTTGTACATAAAATATTTTTATGAATCACTTATGGTAACTAGTTTTTTCACATACTAGTAATAGGATATACTTTGCTGGAAAGAGTAAGAGTACAAGGAAAATAATTTTACTTTTACCATCTTCATCGATATCATGGTTTCCATTGAACTGAAAGATTTTTTACCATCTTCATCGATATCATGGTTTCCATTGAACTGAAAGATTTGATATGTTGCGGACAAGGAAATTGACCAAACATCCAAATTCTATAAACGAGAATTCTGCATTGATGGGTGTGGGCTATGGCAAGTTCGCGACAGTGGAGTGTGAGGGAGGGACCTGTGGGACGGTGGGAGTTCAAAAGTTACATGTTTATATTCGATGAACCTACTAATCTGGAGCTCGTGTATTCAGAGTCAAGGAGGGTCATGTATAGAATGTGCGTTTGGTCTCAAGATTTACATATAGTCAGTTTTCTTAGCTTCTATTATATACAGTGTCACATAGAATAGTTGAAGTTGTTTTTGAAATTTAGACGTGCAAGATAATTTAGGCCTTCGCAAATAAGATCTCAAACATGCTTTAAAGGAGTCACTCACTGGAAAGCGCTCGCTCAACGTCGAGAGTCGCTCACGGGAAAGCATCACACTGGATATTAATTAATTGCTAAGACAAATCCCAAAGCATATGGGATATCTTTTCTATATAATAATTTGCAGGCCCTAGTATTAGAATTTGTTGAGCCCCCTGATAAAGAAATTGAAAGAATAATAAGGCTGAGTCTATTATTTTGATATTAACCACAAATAGATGCTCTCAGCTCGTTGTATTTGTAGCATGTAACATTGGTGAGAAATTAATAACAAATCCATATACTTTTCCCCTGCCAGGACTTTTCACAGGAAACGTAAACCCGCCCTTTCTCTTTCTTATGTGCTGCTTGACTACTTTTTTTTCATAGGATGATGGAGGAAAATGAGCTTTGCTTCTCCCAATAAGCACGCTAGGAGCTCCTGGAACCACTACTACCAGCACCGTCAGTAGCAGAAGAAGCAAAGGCAGTTGACCTAGCTTAATGTCCAGCTCGAGTAGTTCCATACCCCATTGCTGATTTCGTTGATTATTCATCAGGCGTGAACAGCTCGTTCGGGAGCGAGACCCCATTTCTAGTGACTGCAATGATACGAGTCAATACGTTATAGCTTTAGTTGGCGAAGTCACCGAATTGAATGAAATAAGTTTGTGCCTCTGGGTTTTTATGACCCATACATGGGCTTCGACCACGACGTAATGCTGCTGCACGTCTTAGAGCGCAACAAATCCGCCCTTCTCTGGTGGGCGTGAGAACTCATTGAAGTAGGGATAAATTTATACGAGAGCGGCCGAGAAGAAGCTCCAAGAGTCGACCAAGTAATGCAGATTAGAACCCCAGAGGAATCGAACCGAGTCCAAGAGGACTCGAAGAGAAGGAAAGAAGGCCCACGCACTGGAGGCATAGTATTTCAATAAGCCACTTTAGTTTTAGCACCATAACAATTTTTGGTTCAGGAAAAACCAAAATAAAACACAACAAAATGAAAAGGATTTCAAATATCTGGGCTACCAAAACAAGGTGCCTGCTGCTCTGAACGAACACAATCATGTAGCAGAATTCAATAGCGGCTCCAGTTCCATTAACAGTGTTAAAGAGAATATTATTGGGCGATACGAACAGCAGGCCATACCATGTAGAAAGCAAGCAGTTCAAAAGTGTGGAAACATACGGAAATCCAGAGAACTTTTCCGTCGATTTGCTCTTAATAATCCTCGAGAATGTAATCCTGCAACCGCAAATAGATCATACAGTAGAAACAATTAATAAAGCATGTGAACATCAATAAGCTTTCTCATTGAACGAAGTCATAGTTCACAGAAAACTCACAAAGTAACTAATAAAAGTATCAGGTCAGTGATAATCCAGCCACCAGCCTGAGTTCAGGCAGAACTTAATTGAAGCGAACCAAAATTGTAGTTTATATTGGCCTTTGGCAAATTTGCATGGCCATCAACGTGGCAAGAGGCAACAATTGATTGCATGGTTGCATAGGTGGCAAGAGCCGGCGATGGAGTGTAGACTACAGCATCCATGGCCATGTATGTGGCAAGAGTCGATGATCGTGTGCAGATTGAGCAAGTATCAGGTGTCAGATATCAGGGATAGGACAGAGCGCGGAGCATCGGACAGAGTTGGCCATATTTTTAAGGAAAACATTACACTGTAGCATTGAGTGACCTCGGTTTGAGGCCAAGCCAAATAAGGCCTCAAATCAGGGATCAAATTTGAAGGGTGGGGTCCCATTTCACTTTGAAGGGCTATGAGATATTGAACTCTTCAATGCTGCCATGTAAAAATAAGTTATTCTTTTCATTTGAAAATGTATTAGTACATCAACATTTCAATGTTTACTGACCTAGTAAAGTAGAGAGGCTTTATTTTGCAGTGGATATAGCAGAACTGAACATTATATATGTCATATAACACAATCATATTTCGCCTCGATCTAGCGGCTCCTTCTCTAGGCCACTATGCCACCTTTGCCATCTTAGGAGTTTCCCAAATTGATCTTGCCTCTTAAACTTTTAAACAGTATAATAATACAGTTATCTTGCTAACCCCATTCGAATCCAAATTTCATCCTTACAGCCAAAATTAATACTATTTTACTCTTTCATGATCTGCTTGAACATGAGGAATTTATTAGTGAAACATAACTTAGCAGACACATAGAAAATCCACTTTCCAGATGTTCAGTGTGAATTGCCATAACTAATTTTATAGATCTTTTTTTCTGTATCAGCTACAATTAGCTTGCTAGCTCAATTCCAATCCAACTTTTAACCGGTATAATAATATTTAATACCTCCTAAAATGGGTTCCTAGGATGCTTCGAAGAGTACAAGCTCGATGAAGAATTGGGTTCTTCAACTCTTCTAAAAGAAACGTGATGCTTATTCTTGGAAAAGTTCAATCTTTGTAAATCACTAGCTTTCTTCAAACTAATATAAATTCTAGCCTATATAAAATCTAGCCTACTTAACAATGGAAAAAATGATAATGTAAGCAAAAAAAGGAAGAAATTGTTTCAAAATCCAAAAACATTAGACATTGAGTTTGGTCTATATTTGTTGCTAAATTAGTGAACAATAGAGATGTATGTAGAAAGTCAGTAAAAAAGGTGAAGGGAAAGAATCTGAAGGTAACTATTTTTTACTTTGTTGAATTGAGGACCATAATTCACTTTCATGCACCTCTATCAAACAATTGTGTTGCCATTTATAATCCTCCTTCAGGCAAGTATATTAGAGAGAACAGTTCAACAAAGAAGTTGGATTGGATTGAAAACTAATAGCGAGTTTCTTTGTCACTCTAATTGTGTACCCTACGACAGAATTGAATGCCAATGACAACAATATATGTTTTAATTTTTCATTCAACACTATGAATGCCACACGTACTTGGGATAGAATAAGTTTAAGCACTCCTTACATGTTACATGCTATGTTATGGTTTGAGCAAAGAGAACTAGGCAACTTTTGTTCTCTATAGCTAATTATGGACCCTAGATGCTTCTTCTTTATAGCCCCCCTCCTAGATCTCGTTATACATACTAAATATATGGTATGATGGAGTAGAGGATGGGTTGTGAAGCATAAGTAAAACGTAGGTAGACAAAGTAGAGAGGAGATGCATAGATGGTTTAAGTTCTTGTTATATGGTTGAAGTTCATGTTTTATTCCAGACCAACCGATAAGGGCAACAAAATCAAAAGGTAAAGTAGCACTGTCATTCTAAAAATCAAGATTACAAAAACATTTTTGTCTCAGTTCATACAGTCGAATGCGGATTGTAAGTGTAGTAGCATCGGTGGTCTTCATATTAATAAATACCAAGAATCTTAAACCGTGTACTAGAGGAAGGTGTCGATTCGATGACTGAGCAATTGGGGAAAATAGCTCATGCAATACAGTTTTAGATACAAAGTATGGATTCTTGATTTGACTTATTAACTAGTTGCATGGAGGTTGGCAGAGTGGGAACTTCCCCAAATCCCCAGGATTTTTGGTAAAGCTGGGGGGCGCATTGCGCACACCTGTTTCCTATAGGGAGGAAACCGTGTCCAATGGCAGCTGAACGAGGAAGCACTCGGTTTCAGAGTGAAAACAATGCTCTTCCTTGTCCCCTCCATTTCACGAAAGTTAAAGGGTAGCTAAATTCTCAAGAGCTTCGATTAGGCGACAATAGAAAATAGGTAAAGGCAAGGAGAACATGGAATCATATGCGTATACACAGGACATATGAAGAAATAAACAATTGTTGTTGTTGCTACAATTGGGAATTGATAAATGTCGTTTAAATAGCCTCTGACGGAGATTTGTGACAAACCCACTCTCGGGTCCAGGCTTCAAATTTGAAGCTTTCAAGGCCCATTTGAAGTAACAAAATTTCATTCAAATAATAATATTGTGTTTGAACTTTGAAGCTACCGAATTTTAATCAAATAATTTTTTTTTTAAATAATTGATGGGATCATGAATGGATAAAATGATGTACATACCTGTAAATTCATAGGATGTCAGCGATCTAGTCAGCCTTGAAGTTGAGCTCCTCAAAGAAAACGAATTTCTTTAAATATGTTTATGGCAGGCTAGCATTGCTAGCTTCGCTCCGTAAACTCTCCTAGAGAACTGGAGGATATAGGGTAGGTGGAAATTGGAAGTATCTCAACCACAGTGGAGTAGGGGTATAAGAAAAAGCTTGTTTGTATTCTTGTAATATTATATATTGATGGTCGGAGCCATGGAAGCATGGACTTCGAGCATTGACTTGATACAACAAAGAAAACACAAGGTGGGACTTGGGACCTGCAGGATTGACTTGATACAACAAAGAAAACACAGGGTGTGAGGCTGGGAGCCGTAGACGGTAGGATTAACTTGATACAACAAAGAAAACACAGGTCTATAGGTAGGGGCCATGGGCAGGAGCAACAACCTGCAATATTACAAGAAGTTTATGGATTGTGGATTTTGTCTGAAATGCCGAATTCGAGGCACATTAACATAATATATTATACATTGAATACTCAATTAACTCACGGAGTGAGCATTCACGAATTGGTATGTGATAACTGGTAACTTGGTAAGCCCGCTGCCAACAACACGTATGAGCCACCAACCACATTTAATAAATTTCTTGATGCCATTAAATGTGTTAAACACGTAAGGGCTTGCTACAAACACGAGAACTTGGAAGTGTTCAAGCCATGGGTTGCTCAGTGTAATCCCATCCACGTAAGTTGGTCAATGATATTATTAGAAGCCCAATGGTCCATGATCCATGGATGATCGAACACGTAAATATTGGAGAGTAACCGAGTCCCACTCCCAAGTCACCTAGCTAGTAGCTGCATTCCCAATTTCCCACTGAAAACTGTTGATGGGTGAAATTTGAAGCTACCCTTCTGTTGCAATTTTAAACAGTAGTGGTTAATTTAATTATTGAAGGGGCTTACCATGAAATTAATTTTTTTTTACATGGTAAAATTTGAAGTAACCTTCTATGACGTGTAAAATGGCCTCTGAAGGGCCCTGAAGGCTTCAAATTTGAAGCCTGCCTCAAATCATTTGATTGCTGAAAATAATATAAAAAGTTAAAACAAAAAAAAATTGCCAAAACTTTGGGTAAAAGAGTGATATACTTTTTGATTCTCATGCAAAGTAATGGAGAAAACGACAATCCTATTACTATAGTCCCTATAGCCCAAACTTCGAAGGGCACGGACTAATAAACTATTCCATTGTAAAATATTGGTGTGTGATAACTCACACTCAAATCGTTCCCTGTCGGTGATGGAAAATTTTCCGGCGAGGCACAATTCCATCCCTTCTCGTTATTTTTTTGGAATTTCAATGATCTGGGTCGTCTTAAAATCGGCCAAACCCCTTAGGGGCATAGTTCCATGGCATAGTTTTGAAGTAAATGGGGTGGAACTACAGTTCCGCTGGTTTTTATAACCGGATCTAGGGAACAAATCGCTAGAAAAGCAGGGCGATTTGAGTGCCAGTTATCCCACGCCCAAAATATTTGAACCATCACTAACCATTTTTCCCCTAGTGTCTCGCTAGTTGTCAACAATAAATATGGGATAATGAGCCTAAAAAATTTGTAATTTGAGCAATTTTGCAACTTCAACTTAAATTGAGATTTTATGCTAACATTTATGTTTAAAATTGTCATTCAATTAATTCTTTTTTTCTAGAATTTGGTTGGATACTCAATGATGTGATGGTATTCCAGAGAATAAAGATTCTATAATTTACATTGAATATATTTAAATCCTTTTTATAAAGGAAGAAGTTTTCTCTTTAGAAGACATAGAGTTTGGGGTTAAGCGAGAGGCAGAAGGAAAAATTAAGGACATTGAAGGATAGGATACGAAGAAATTAGCCATCTTTTAGCCAAATTATATGGAATTATTCTGAAAAAGAAGATTAGCATATGTCTAGAATGGAGCTAAAGACCAAGAAGGATTCTGAGGCTATCATTCAACTATTGACCACCTTGTTACTCTTAGGACCATTGCTAAGGAGTGTCATAATAATACAACTAATCTTCTCTATTGCTTTGTTGAATTTATAAAAGCATTTGACACAATGCCCATAACTAACCTTTGAAATAGATTAGAAGAGCTAAAAGTCGGTTTCTAGTTGATAGCTGTTGCAATAAAGTTGTTTGAGAATGTTATTAGCAAGTTTAGAAACTTTGAGCGCTAGTAAGAATAAATTAATTGTAATATAGGATTCAAGTAAGGTTGTCTCCTATCCCCTACCCTTTTAGGTATTGACATGCTAGAGGGTTGTTTGGAGATTCAGGTTGTGCTGATATGACTTTGGCTAGCATAGTCATCATCCTTCTTCTCTATATTGACGATATTGATCTTATGGTGAGGAATCCCTATGATTTCTACAATAAACTAAAATTTATGAAAGATTTTTTGCTCTAGTATGGGTATGAATGTTAACACTTACAAAACACATGTTATGATAATCAAATCCCAAAAGATCACTTATGATAATTTTTTATATGACAAAACAACTTAGAGAAAGTGACTTCATATAAATATCTCAAAATTGATCTTCATCATAAGCTTTTAATTGGAACCATAACATTGAGAAAATGATTAAAATAAAGAATGGAAAGCTTGTTATGGACTTGAAAATACTTGTAAAGTATAAAAATTCTCACTTTGGGATAAGAAGAAATTCCTCTTTGAGACTCTCATCACTCGTGTTTTATTATATGGCTGTGAAGTTTGGGGTTGCAACATCTCTCGAAAATTTTGGAGAAGGATAGAACAAATACAAAAGCACTTTATAACATATAATCTCTAAATTAAAGGCAATACACCCTATCCTATCCTCCTCATATAAGCAAGTCTCTCCCCAATTGAGAGAATGGCTATGACTAGGTACCTAATGTACAAGAAAAAGATAAACAACATGGGATACACACTAGTCAAAACCACCCGCGACTTAACCAAGGTTGACATAAAGATGCCATGTATCATCTAAACCATTGGGGAGTTGAAGAAGAGGTCACTCTACATAAAAACCACCCGCGACTTAACCAAGGTTGACATAAAGACGCCATGTATCATCTAAACCATTGGGGAGTTGAAGAAGAGGTCACTCTACATAATAGAGACGATATTACAAGTATTATTACATCTAAATTTATGGAAAAGATGTGGTTAGATAAATTTTTATAGGATAATAGAAAATTAAGATATTATAATAAGGTGATCAACCCTAATCTAGAAGATCAAATATCTCTATTTATTTTAAAGAAGAAAATCAACATTACTAAAATAAGAACAAACTTTTATGAGTTCCATAGTGAAACAAAGCAAGTGTTATGAAAGAATGTAGAATGAAGGAATTTGTCATCTTTATGATACAAAGTATTACAAAAAATGTAGAAATAAATATTTGTTTGCATTGGAACTTTAATAAATTATTATTGGAATTAGGTTACATGTCTCTTAACTATTTTTACATATTTAGATCCACCATTTTAAGATCTAGAGAGTTCATCTATTTCCTATATATGTAATTATTCTCAAGCAATAGATAAATAAAGTGGAGTGGTTGAGACAATATGGTGTCAACAGTGTGCCCAATTATGTATTCATTTTTTTAATTTGGTATGAGAGTAAGTCTGTGCTTAACTGCACCAACCATGAGAGAGTTGTGAGGTTTTATCTACATTAGGAGTAGATTAGGTTAAGAGAAGTAGATTAAACTTTTTCATGAGTGATTTCTTGATTGTTGTTGAAGTGTTGTGTAATAGATTTGCTGCTCGGAAATTCAACCGTTAGTAGAACGCTGTGAAGAAGGAAAGTTGACGAGAGTTGACTAAACAGGAGCATATAATATTGATTTTTGAAGATCACATGTTCCAACTGAAGGGCGATTGTGGTGAAGCATAGTTGCTGGCATTGTTGCTGTGGAGAACGAAACATGTTGTTACACCGATAAGGGATGTAGGTCTGTTGGTATGGTTGATATATTACCAAGATTCCTTGCAAGTAAGTACATGGGGGCATTTCTCTAATGGAGCTGGACACTGCCAGATTGCCTTACCTACAAGTCATGGTCAATGAAACCCTGTGCCTACTAATGGCGATTCTGATCCTTGTCTCTCACATGAACCTTCGCCAGGAAAAGATCGTCGGGCATGACATCTTAGCTGAGAGAAAAATCGTCGTGGAAGACACAAGGAGGTTTATCCCCTAGAGATTTTTGGAAGACGAGAAGAATCAAAGCCCACGTGAAAGAGATCCACTGCTGTGTTTGGTAGTTGTGGAATAAAAATGAATGGTTATTGCCATTGTTGAATGAGTCGTCAACGTGGAGGAGAAGCTATGAATTACATTGTAAGTTGATAGTCAATGTTTTGTGGAGAGCTGCCTGTGTGGAGATCAAGTCATGAGAAGAAGTCTGCCATGAGGATTTCAAGCCTGTTTTGCTAAAGATCGCCCCATACTATTCTTCCCCGTTTTCGGAACACTGGCTAAGGTTTCGAGAAGGGAATAAAGTATTTTTGTCGGCTTATTATGTTCAAAATTGCAAGAAAAGTCATTCCCTGCCATCCAATTGATTTTCCGGTAAAGATCTCATCGTAAACCACCTCATTTGTGTTGTAGGCCCAAAGTAATAGCAGGAAACAATGGTTTTATATCATTAACATGAGATTTGTTCAGAAGGCCCAAAGTAATAGCAGGAAACAATGGTTTTATATCATTCACATGAGATTTGTTCAGAAAAAGCTTTCTTTATAGTTTATTTATATGTACATGACCATGAGGACAAACCACCATTTCTTAAGTGTTATGCTTAAGGTGATATTGGGTTCATTTGATGGGCCGACCAATGGGAAGGAGTGCGAACAATGAGAGCTGTCGTCATGGAGAAGTCATCACCAGGAGAAGGGTTGATTCTAGAGGAAACACCATGGCTGTTAGAAAAGGAATCTAGTTACAATCTACGTGCTAAACGTGTAGCTGAATGGCGAACCTTATCCAACAGACAGACTTTCATTTAAGGCTCGCCCATGCATCACCATATGCCATGAGCATGGCATCCATGGAGAGGCCCTTCGGCTGCAGTTATCGGATCTGGTGACCGGAAACTCGAGTGCGTTGGAAACCTCCCACCACACCTCAGGTGGCAACAAATATGCACCCCGCAGCAGAGACAATTTAAGTCTGCTGCAGGGGCTTTGATGTACTTATCCTCGACGTCCGTGCAAACATTCCGGCAAACCCTTCGTGCTAACATCCGGTCAAAGACCAAAGACATCGACATATCAAAGCATATCCATGCATGCGCATGCCATGGCCACCTAAACGTCTCATCCGCCACAAATTTGAATTTAAAAATGCCGCGCTACATATTTGAATTTTAAAATGCCGCGCTACATATTTGAATCAAATTTGAATTTTAAACTGCCGCGCTACATGACGACCTTTGAACGACCCTCTCTTCACTCACAGACAACCCATTTTCATTCGGCTCCTCTTCACTCGATCGACAAATAGAACAGGCTTCCGGGCCAAAACTTTATTGGCTCTGGTGGCATTACTTTACTACAAGTCTGCACTTCTATGTTTCCTTGGAGTCATCCTACAATAACAAATAATGGGTAAAGTGGTGAGGGCAGGATTCATTCCCTACACAGACAAACAAAATTCCATTGGTTTATAACCAGGAAATCACAACCATCAGGTAACTTCTCTTACATGATTTCAACATTCCATCGATTCAATTTATGTATTATGCAGGCCGTCCTCTTTTATTTATTGTTCTCATCAATACCGTAAATAAGTAGTATTGACCTGAGCTAAGGTGAGATAGGAGATTGATTTTACAGATGCGGACATATCTTGATTCGGAGATGCACAGCGTTAAAGGCGTTGAGATATTTTTCAGAAGCCATTTGAGAGTTGGAGAGTTAATAAAGATCAGTTCCGCACAATGTTGGGTATATTTATGGCGATCACATACAAAGATGAATCCTCAAACAATCCGAGGCCAACACCGATGAAGGCAAGAATCTGCTTATGGTTTGTTATGTTTGCTAAATCTAAGCGAGAGCTTTTTCACTCTGTTCAATAAAATCCAGAGAACCGGGGATGCCAGTTTCATTTACTTGAGAACTCTGGAGACAGGCTTGTCGATTTTATTATATTATTGCTATGTGGATCAACTCCATGCAAGGCATATGGATTCCACGGAGAATCTAGAACTTAATTATTGATTATAGTGACAACGTGATGTAAACTTGAGCTATCCCATAGGAAATAAGATGAGAACCATAGTAAATATTTATAGGAAGAGTCTAACGCTTCGACAATTTCGCCTGAAGCGTTAGACTTACTCTCAACGGCCGTTACTGTCCGGCAGGCCTTCCCGAATTTGATCTGTTTGCACGCTGTCACGTCGTCGGGGTCATTAATGCTCATGGGTGGCATGCACAGTACACTCTGCGCTGGAACCCCAGTTCCTGGCGGCAACTCTTTGCCGTTCACGTCCAGAACCTGTTCTCCATTCGGTAGATAGCCTCCGCACATGGAGGGAAAAAACGCCCTCGAGCGCGCTCGAGAGCGCCCCTGAGCTCAATTTTCGAGCATTTCCAGCAGACCCACCTACAGCCTGGGCTTGCCTTCAGGCACCGATGCTTTCTGACGAAATTTGACAGCAACTGACAGGTGGCAAGAGCTCACAGGCAATTGCAGGCTCATCGTGCTCAGTCCAGGTTTACCCGCCCCTGCCTCCGCCTCCGCTTTCCAATTGCATGTGCGCAAAGGGGAGTTTTTAGCCCAGCTAATGTCACGTAAGGACGCCCCTCGGGGCGCCCTTATTACCTCCATGTGCGGAGGCTAAGAGAATCGAGATGTGCATGTATGGATGGCACTGGACCTGTCGTTCCCCATGAATGCAACCTTGCCGCTTTCCATGATAATTTGAATTTGAATTTCATTACCTATCCTTCCCGCTCCCTACAACCAATTTGAATTTGAATTACAATCCTAATATTGTGATGCGGTTTGGTCTCGGGACTGAAGTTTTGTTAAGACAATAGCGGGAGGATCCATCTCTATGATGGAGCCAGGAGTATCTCGGCGACCTGTGATATGTGAAGGGAGCAGTGACATTTCTGCAAATTGGTGATATGAAATGAGAATTGGTAAGAACCTGTTCTCCTTTCGGTAGAGATGCGCATGTATGGATGGCACCATGGACCCATCGCTCCCCATGAATGCAACCTTGCCGCTTCTTGCTCCATATAAAACACTCGTTCCTTTAAACTTGTGTTGGTTTCTTCCAGATAAGCAATCTGGTTATCCTGGTCAGTTGTACGAATTTCAAGGCTTTGAGGTCCAATTCCATTGGTGGAGGGGTAAATCATCTCAAAACGGCTTATGTCAAGATCTGGGCTTTGTTCAAGCTTTTCTTCAAAAACTTGTACACATTTCTCCAGGTTTGGTTCAAGATCATTATTTTGTTGATTCATGTGGCTAACTCTCAAGAGCCCTTTCATGGAACCGTTGCTATCCACGCCCCGCTCAACAACATCTTCTTTGTAAGGATAAGTGATAAGAGCGACGGAGGCGGGCACAGAGGGAGTAGACGGAGTGCTTATGCAGGGGGCTATTCCGCCAGAGTTTCTGGCTCGTATGATGTAAGATGTTGTGTTTCCAGGCGCATATGTTGTACGAATTTCAAGGCTTTGAGGTCCAATTCCATTGGTGGAGGGGTAAATCATCTCAAAACGGCTTATGTCAAGATCTGGGCTTTGTTCAAGCTTTTCTTCAAAAACTTGTACATATTTCTCCAGGTTTGGTTCAAGATCATTATTTTGTTGATTCATGTGGCTAACTCTCAAGAGCCCTTTCATGGAACCGTTGCTATCCACGCCCCCCTCAACAACATCTTCTTTGTAAGGATAAGTGATAAGAGCGACGGAGGCGGGCACAGAGGGAGTAGATGGAGTGCTTATGCAGGGGGCTATTCCGCCAGAGTTTCTGGCTCGTATGATGTAAGATGTTGGGTTTCCAGGCGCATCTGGAGCAGACGGAAGGTTTTGTTTCCATCCATGTTGTTTTTGGGGAATAATCGTTGTCTCTTGTTAATAGTTCTTTGATCTTCCAAAAAGGGAGGATTATAATGTGTCTCTTTTGTGACGCAAAAGCACTGTTAAAGCTCCATTTTTTAGAACAGTATTTCCTAGGTTGTACAATCCCTCCAACCAATTTCGACTTCGCCTAACCTCCAAATATGCTCTGCTGCTGCTGCTGCTTCATCGTGGCCACCAGAAGACAGAATTCAAATACAAAGACCGCCTGTTTAACCGAAAACACTTAGCAGTTAGAAATCAAAAGCATCGCAACTTTGGGGAGAAAATGTAATAAGGAAACCAGAATTATGTTTAATCTTACAGGAATCCTTTTCTTTCTGCCATTAAAATAATGTATTATTCACAATCATAAAATTCAGCGAGTTTCCAGTTAATCATAAAATAAAACCAATTCATATTTAAGGCATCCAATTACTTTAGGCTGATCGAGATTTGGGAAAAAGTTATTCATTAAAATATAAAATATAATACCAATTCATAAATTTAATGCATCCAATTGCTTTATGGATTTTTAGAGGGTACGAGAAGAGATCTTGGTATATTTTAAAAAAATTATTGTTATGGTTTTAACAAAATATTTGTTTATTATTAAGTATTATCATTTATGAATATTATTTAGGAATAAATTATGATTTTAGTTAAATTACATTAAATTCATTCAAGTATTGTCACTTAAAAGGAATGAACTTATAAATATTTTTTGAAAGTTTTTTTTTAAAGAATGATCTTCAATTCTATTAATACTTTATAAATATTTTTTGAAAGTTTTTTTTTAAAGAATGATCTTCAATTCTATTAATACTAATAGGATCAAGTTGCAACAACTTTTTTATTTGAAAAGATTGTCATTTAAAAGGAAAGAACTTATAAATATTTTTGGAAGGTTTTTTCAACTTTTATATTGTTTAATTTTATTACTTATGTTTACCATGTTTACTTAGGTTTTTTCATTCTCAACTAAAAAATTGAAATTTTAATTTTACATACTAAGTGTATACCAAATATTCTTATGTTTTTATGTTGTTAATAGATGATGACATGATGATAGCATGTGTCTTATTGCATTCCTTTCTATTTTATTACATTTCTATAGTTTCATAATTCTTTACTTTATATTGTAAATGTCTATAATGATTGAATATAATATTATTAGAAAAAAATTAATATTGGGTGACAAGAGTTTTGTACAAAATCCACCTCAAGAGAGGGATAAGGTGTGCCATGAAGTCAAGTAGTCATAAATAGTAAAAAAATGATCAATAGAAAGTATGATCCAAAAATGTTATAGGATTAATTTTGAACCTAATCGAATGAAAATTGAATCTTTATATTTATCAAAGTATAAACCAAAGAAATAATTTTGGACCTAATTTGATGAACATTGAACCTTGTAATTGAACAAAATTAACACATGGTATTTGTATCCTCCCATGTAGCAGATCCTAGGCTATACTTATCTCACTAGACCTTAGCATGGTGGACACCAAGTGGTGCTTGAGATGTCAAACCCTTCGATCCAATATGCATAACGATTCAACCATGATGTTTCCCTCATCTGATGCTTGCAATTCCCTCCATTCAAGTTTATGAGATTTATCAACTAATGTTGTAATGCAAACACATATAAAGCATCATGATTTTTATGCAACGGGGGTGGTAGTGTGTAATATCCTTAACCCATAAAATATTATCCAATTTCCATAGAAATGAGAGATAAAAGATTTAGAATATTACTTTTATTAATCCAAAACAACAAGAACAAAGTTCACCAACCTCCTATGAGTAGAGCTCTAGTTACAATAAAACAACTTGACAAAATTATTACATAGCTAGTTATTCTATATATTATAACATTTCCATATCTCAAAACTCTAACTACTTGTGGTCCTACTATTAATGAGATCCAACCACCTGATGGGTCTTATTTAATAAAGAGGACTCTTTTAGATTAAAGTACTAACAACTAACTCCTAATGGGATTTTTAGCCATGTACATTGATAAAGTAAGGTGTTATGGTAGATATCTAACATGTCCTCCCCCTTCAAAATCATCCTTGTCCTTAAGGATGGAGATGTGGAAATTGCTGCAAAATGGATCTTAATTCCCAAGTAGCATCCTTTGGTGATGTATCCTACCATTGGATAAAAAATTCCTTGATAGTGCTTTGACCACGTGTTGACATAGCTAACGCTCCCCGATGTTCAACAATGCTAATGTTTGTATCCAAACAGTTCCCTCTTCATCTATTTTTGGTAATTTGGTTTGAACTCTGCAATTTGGACCCACAATTTTCTTGAGACATGACACATGAAATACTAGGTGTATCTTGGAAGATGCTGGAAGGGCTAATTTGTAGGCTGCCCAACCATTATGCTGAAGAACTGGATATGGGCCATAAAATTTGGGTGCTAGTTTTTGGTGGCCTTTTCCTTTTAGAGAGGTTTTCTTGTAAGGTTACATAAGAAGAATTATTTGGTCTCCTTCCTCAAAACTCCTTTCCAATCATCCTTTCTATCCTCGACACTACCAAGCGCATCTCTAGAATTGATCTTCCTCCTCTTCGAGCTGGATGAAGCTTGGGACTTCTTTCTTCTCAGATTAGTATGTTTCTCTGTGCTCTCGAAGGGGAACAAAAAATTATAATCTTTTCCCACAAATTTATAAGTTAACAAACTTAAAAAACATAACTAGAATTTCAAAATCTTAAAAAACCCACCTGAGATGAGAATATAAATCATGAGGGAGTTTCCCTCCTGCACGATCCAATCCTCTAGATAATGCCTCGCTGCAACAATTACAATAATCAATTAATTGAAATAATCAAAATGCATAGAAAGAAATTATGTTAATGCTTGAAGTGATTTTTATCAATTAATCAATCTCATTGTGAAGTTCTAGGGAAATGGAGAATATTGTCCTTCCTAGCTAGGAGGTGGAGCACTTGACTGGATAACATGCTCTGAGGTAATAAATGGGGATGGGGAAGATGGTTGTAGCAATTGTAGATGCAACCATTGTATAAGTAGCTGCAACAATGGTTATCACAACAGTGGATACACTATGATGAGTAATTGAATGGTTGAGTGGTGTATGGTGGATGGATGGAGGAATGGTGGAATGGTATAATGCATAAGGTGGTGGGATTGGGGTGCAATACACCCCCCATGGGCTATATGATGGTGAAAGCACCCTAGGAGGGGAGGGGGGGAATTGAGATGTCAAGGGTTGGGGCAGGGTGCCCAGTGATCAAACTTGGCATGGACTATGGAAGGAATGATGTAGAAGGGTGATGGGAAAAGAGGGGTAAAGGGGGAATTGTAGTGGGAATGATGGAACTTGTACACACAAATTATTAGTACAAAAACATCGAAATGAACATACAAAGACAATTAATTTCACATTAAAAGTATACTTAATTTAACACATGCTACCTAGGTGTAGGATGATCTATTGACTGCATGTGGAGATGGATTCTAAACTTCTTCAGTGGAAACTTTGGAAACACAACAACATTAATATTGTTTTCTCATGAATAACTTGGACAACTACAAATCGACTACTGGCTCAAAACATAGTTTTGTGTCTTGTCATTTTTGGTAACCATAGTGCTTAATTCTTGTGGGCATGAGATCTCAGAGTAGTCACAAGTCTATGGTAGTGATCTGGACTTCGCTATAGCCTAGCGGTTGTTGGGAGTGGGAAATACCATTACAAAATTTCATTTGTAGGACGGACTATTATGCCATCTAGGTCATCTTTGTGTTCCTGTAAACAAGCATGCAAAGCTTATTTGGGAATCCCACTACAGTCGGTTGGTTGGACACTTTGGTGTGGAGAAGACAGTAGTGGTACTACAAAAATTTGTTGATTTGCAGTTGTCCAAGTTACTTATGACAATTTCAAGCTTCAAGATGATTCTACATTCACAATTTCAAGCTTCAAGAGGATTCTACATTCACAATTTCAAGCTTCAAGGGGATTCTACATTCACAATATCAATCAAGCTTGATGAATCTATATGAACACAATTGAAGAAGAATCTACATTCACTATTAAGCAAGCTTGAAGAATCTATATTCACAAATGAAGAATTTTCTATATTCACAAGTGAGGTAGAAACTTTACTTTCACAATTGAGAAAGATTGAGGAATCTATATTCACAATTGAGGAAGTATCTATATTGACAATTGAGCAAGCTTGAAGAACCTATATTCAGAATTGAGCAAGCTTGAAGAACCTATATTCACAATTGAGAAAGAATTTGGATATTTGAATAGTTGAGCACACCTCTAGAATCTATTTTCTTAGTATTGCTCATTGTGGTAATGGGGAATTCACGCAATCAAAAACGGAAATAGGCAAGGAAAGAGAAGCCTCAAGAAACCATGGAAGAAGTTAGAGAAAATAAAATATTGGACATGTGGAATCGAAGGCATCCCATGGAAACTCATCCAATTCCAACCGTAGATGATGCCACGGTCGTTCCTACCCATCCACCTCAAGAAAAATAGAGAAATTCACTAGAGGGGCCCTCAATTTCAACAACATTTGATGAACAAGCACCCCATGGCACTAGTCAAGAAGTAAGACGTAGGTGCTCATTGGGGGATGTTTCAATTCCAACATCAAGTCAACCTCATAATATGGTAGTGAATGACTTGTTGGGTAGTGGTTATACAAGCGAAGAAGTTAGAGAGGCATTGAATGAAGTATTGACAATGGAAGAAGCAAATGTTATGGAGACCATCCAAGAGAAAGTCCAATTTCCCACATCCAACTACCAACAAGAGAATGAAAGACAAGAGGCTCCTATTGAAACGCCGGAGCGTCCTGGTGATGTTGTACATGCTCCAATTCCATCACCCTTACCTCTATTAGCAACTACATGCCGAAGAACTCCAAAACATATACAGGTTGATGAAACTCTCACACCCATAGAGACATATTACTCCAAGAAGAAAGAAGGCTCGAGCTTCATCCAGCTCGAAGAGGTGGAAGATAAATTATATGGAGATGCTCTTGGTAGTTCCTAGGCTAGAAAGGGTGTTTGGAAAGGACTTTTGTTGTAGGAGACCAAGTAATTATTCGTTTACAACCTTACAAGTAAACCTCTCTCAAAGGCAAAGGCAACTAGAAACTAGCACCCAAATTTTATGGCCCGTATCGGTTCTTCATTACAATGGTCAGGCGGCCTACAAATTGGCGCTTCCAGCATTGTCAAGGATACACCTAGTGTTTCATGTATTGTCATGTCTCAAGGAAGTTCTGGGCCCAAATTGCAGAGTTTAAACCACATTACTAGAATTGGATGAAGAGGGAACCATTAGGCTACAAACAAAAGCATTGTTGAACACTGGGGAGCGTTAGCTATGTCAATGCACTATGAAAGAAGTTTTGATCCAATGGTAGGATACAACACCAAAGGATGCTACTTGGGAACTGGAATCCATTTTATAGTAATTTCCACATCTCCAACCTTGTGGACAAGGATGCTTTTGAAGTGGGAGGGCATGTTAGGTTCTTACTGTAACCCCCTATTCTATCAATGTAAGTGGCTAAAAATCCCATTAGAGAGTTAGTTATTAGTACTTTAATGTGAAAGAGTCATCTTTATTAAATAGGAGTCATTAAGTGGTTGACCCTCATTAATAGTAGGACCACAAGTAGTTAGGGTTTTGAACTATGGAAGAGGTATAATATATAGAATAACTAGATATGTAATTTTTTTGTCAAGTTTTCTTATTGTAACTAGAGCTCTACTCATAAGAGGTTGCCCCTTCGATGAGGCAAGTGAACTTTGCTCTTATTGGTTTGGATCAATAAAGGTAATATTCTGCAGTTGTTATCTCTTATTTCTATGGAGATTGGATAATATTGTATGGGTTAAGGATATTACACACTACCATCCCCCTTGCATAAAAATCATGATGCTTTTCATGTGTTTGCATTAAGACATTATCTACCTTATAAATATCATAAAATTCATTGGAGGGAATTACATGCATCAAATTAGGGAACCATCATGGTTGAACTGTTATGCATATTGGACCAAAGGGTTTGACATCTCAAGCACCACTTGGTGTCCACCATGCTAAGGTCATAATTATGTCAAAAACATTATTGGATAGAAAAAAGATATTCTTATTTTGTTTCATTGGACGCAAATTTAAATCTAAATGCTATAATAGTTGATAAAATAACTCCTTACAAATATTTATTTATATAATTTTCATTCATATAATATAAATTTTATCAAATCATATGCATTTCTTTCAAGCTTCACTAATTCTTATAAGTTCAAACCTAAATTTAAATATTTGGTACCCTTATATCTACTTTGATTAGGTTCAAAATTAATCCTTTAACATTTTTGGATCATACTTTCTATTGATATTATTGATAATATATCATTATTTAATTCTTTTTTACTATTTACTATTTAGACTTCATTGCACACTTTATCCCTCTCTTGAGGTGGAGTTTGTACAAAAATCTTGTATCTCAATATTAATCTCCTTGTGATATAATATCATATGATTATTATAGACATTTACAATATAAAGTAAAGAGCTATAAAACTATAGAAATGGAATAAAATTCAAAGAAATGGAATAAGACACATGCTATCATCATGTCATTATCTCAACCCAAAAAACATAAAAATATTTTGTATTAATAGATTTTAAAAAATATAAAAATATTAATAGAATTAAAGATTATTTTTCAAAAAATCTTTAAAAAATATTTATAAATTTATTCTTTTTAAATGACAATCTTTTCAAATGTAAAAAATTGTTATAACCTTCAATAAGCTTCTATTTAATAGAATTGGAGATCATTCTTTAAAATACCCTTCCAAAAAAATATTTATAAATTGATTTTTGTAATGACAATCTTTTTACAAATTTGATGTGATTCAATTAAAATCACATTAATAAATTATAATACTCTTAAATCACATTCATAAATTAATACTCAATTAAAATCACATTAATAAGTTATAGTACTCTTAAATATCATTCATAAATTATAATACTTAATAAATAAAAATATTTTGTTGAAACCATAACATATATATTTTTAAACAATACCAAAATGGCTTCTCAAAACACCAAGACCGAGCTTCATAATCTCAAGCAATTAGATGCATTAAATATACGAATTGGTTTTATATTTTATATTTTAAAATGTAAATTTTTCCCCAATCTCGATCAACCAAAAGATCCATAAAGTAGTTGGATGCATTAAATATGAATTGGTTTTATGATATGATTAACCAGAAATTGGCAGAATTTTATGATCGTGAATAATACATTATCCATATGTTGATCGTGAATAATACATTATCCATATGTTGATCGTGAATAATACATTATCCATATGCAAAAAGCTTAATGCTAGAAAGAAAGGATTCCTTTTAAGATTAAACATAGTTTCGGTTTCCTTATTACATCAGATTCAAACCTCCGCAATGTTTTCTTACACACTCACCTTGAAACCAAGTACGACCACATATTAACCTGCCATCTCCGCCATTACGAAATTCGATGGCACAGAAATTCATTGCAACATATTCCACAAACACTAATGTGAAAATCTCGAAGACTAGAGACAAATAAAATCTTAAAATTGAAGATTCAAATATAGTTTTAGTTTTAATTTTTTTTTATTTTTTATTTTAATGTAGATTAGGATTGGGTAGCCTTGTAAGTATATGTAAATTAGGATTGGGTAATTTTTTTACAAAGTTGAAAATGGGCACTTTGATGATTCCGTCTCCAATCTTATTTTGTAAAACCATATTTATCTGCGCAACTATTAAACGAGTAAGAAAAAAATACCGATTTAAGATAACCATTTGTCACTGATGGCGTGCAAGATAACATTAAAACCAGAACAAACATTCAATAAATAAATAAATTCCATATATGCTTGTACAAGAACTTTTGCCATTCAAATTATGCGAAGCTCCCTTGACACCATACATGTGTGCGAATCCATTCCCACCAGCGGCATAGGTTCCTTCACATTATTTGTCGCACTGTTGTTCTTCGGTCCTGGAATAATTTTGATACAGATCGCTCCTCAAGGAAGACGAATTCAAGGTTCCTTCGGAGGGAGAGTTCATGCCAGATACGTATATCCATGTCTAACAAATTTAGGAAATCTATGGTATTATCTATCAACAATTCGCAGAGAAGAAAACTCTGTCAACAAAACCATGTATAAAGACACAACCGAAATCGGTACAGGGATGAAAGAAAAACTATGTCAAACAAGCGATAGGTAGATATCATGAAAAAAAAACACTCCGTCAAAACATCTCAGCAAAGATCGCTCCTAGAAACACGCTACTCGCTTGATCGATAAATCCTTTGAACTGATAGTAATAACCAGAGAGGTAAATACTCTTTTTCTTACGATAGACATAAATCCAAGAATTTTGGCTTCTCGATGAGTGATTTAATTGATTCTATAAAACCATTGCTTAATAAGCAATTCACTTCGTATTCCACATATCAAACAAACACTTAAACAAATGAGGTCACTTTCCTTCTCTATAACTGATGCTCGAATTCTACATATCAGAATGTAATTTTTGTATAAAACAAACGCAGTACCAATTTGGGATATTTTGGGATCGGGATTCTAGAGTCGTCCGTCTCCATCTTTAGAGGCAGTAATATTTATAAACTCCTATCATCGACGGGATGTAGAAATTCTTACCAATTCTCATTTCATATCACCGATTTGCAGACATGTCATTGCTCCCTTCGCATATCACAGGTCGCCGAGATACTCCTGGCTCCATCATAGAGATGGATCCTCCCGCTATTGTCTTAACAAAACTTCAGTCCCGAGACCAAACCGCATCACAAGATTAGGATTGTAATTCAAATTCAAATTGGTTGTAGGGAGCGGGAAGGATAGGTAATGAAATTCAAATTCAAATTATCATGGGAAGCGGCAAGGTTGCATTCATGGGGAACGACGGGTCTAGTGCCATTCATACATGCGCATCTCTACCGAACGGAGAACAGGTTCTGGACGTGAACGGCAAAGAGTTGCCGGCAGTAAGTGGGGTTCCAGCGCAGAGTGTACTGTGCATGCCACCCACGAGCATTAATGACCCCGGCGACGTGACAGCGTGCAGACAGATCAAATTCGGGAAGGCCTACCGGAGACAGTAACGGCCGTTAGGAGTAAGTCTAACGCTTCAGGCGAAATCGTCGAAGCGTTAGACTCTTCCAATATTTATATATGGAATATTAATGACTTTGTGAAACAAATTGTTTTCAAACTAATGGATTCTAGAAATTCACACTAAATCCTTGGGGTTGTAGATTATCCAATCCTTCCGTCACTTCGCAGAAAAATATTGATGTAATATGAGCAACTGAAAATTACAACAAAACCCTTAAATCCTCTAATGGATCAATACCCTTCCCAAATACAGCTGGGCATGAAGATCACAAAGAACGATAACCTGCAGTGCAATAATATAGCACATCTTCAAATGCGTCTAAAGAATAAAGTTTACACTTTTGCTTCTAGACGATTCAAAATTTAGGAAAAGCTTCTCTTAAACAATATCGATTCCAATTCACGGATGACCAGTTCCTAATTAAATTATATCAGAGTCCATTTGCAGTTCGATATGGAAATTGCATCACACAATTAATCCACTAAAGTGTTGGAAGTAAAAGTTAAAGAGCCTTTTATATGATAGTTGTATTAAGACGAAGACATATGTATATAGAGTTTTTGATAACAAGAGATTGCAAAACTGTGAAGGCATCTAGCCATTCTTAATTTAACATTTCGTATTTTGTAAATTTTGTAGGTTAAGGTGATAAAGTTTTTAAAATAGTTTTAATTTAAAATAATAATATTATTTTTAAGTTTTATAATTAGTTATTTTTAAGAGTTAAATAATACAAAATGCTTTAATTTATTTATTTATAAAATTAAAATTTAATTTTTACATTATTTTTTATCATATAAAATAAGTAACAGATATAAATAAATATAGATGAATGTGAGAAAAAAATTATGATATTATAATGATAATAAAATATAAAATGTGAATTTGTGATTTTAGTTATGGATAATAATTTTAAGATTTTCTTAATTTCTAGAGTAGTATTTTTTATATAATAAGGACAAATTATAAAGAATTGTATAAAATTCCATAATTGAGAGATTTTCAACTAATTTATTTATAAAGAAATTATATATTCTTTTTGGTATTATCAAATTTTATTGTAAAAAATGCAAATTTTTAATTATTGAAATTGCAACTTATGGTTTTAACATTACATGTGTCCATTGTTTCTAATTATTAATAATTTAAATTTTAAATGTATCCAATATTTCTAATTTTAAAATTTAAATTTATCAATGATGTCAATGCTCCTCTCTTTCCTCGTTTGTATTGACAAAATTATGCTCTTGTTGCAAGAAAAGTAATAGTGGAAATCACCCGGAGACGGTTAAGAATGAACAAATGTGGTTTGATTATTTTATATTACTTCTACATAGAGGAATATGCATAGGCAAGCTTTATGCACTTGAGAGGCTCCCTCGTCTAGTGAGGGGAGTGTCATTGGATCCATTGGATAAGCGATCCAACGGTGCTCCCCTCACTCAATTTGGAGAGCGTGGCGAATATGTCGGGTGCGTAAGGCCTACCAATATGCCCACATATTTAACTTGCACATGTTTTAATGCATGCAAACTTTAACAACATGCCCATGTTTATAATGCATGCACAATTTTTTAAAAATTATAGATGATGCATAAATTTCCTTTCCACGCATCAATGGTCTACATCAAGACTCATAGAAGGAAAACTATATTTAAATAGGAAAGAATGTGTATTCATAAAGCACACATGATTCTAAAAATGAATGTTTTCATGTTTTCATGGAAATGAAAAATAGAAGGAACTTTTGTAGGAACATGAAGTCTAGTTGTAGTGGACATAGTTTCTAAAATGTCACACTTCATATCATGCACAAAGGTTCTACTCACATGGAAACATTTCTTTTGAAAAAAATTGTGAAGCTACATGAAACAGATCCATATCTTTTCCTTTCGATAGAGATCATAGTAGAATCCTCATACATGTTTGGACAACCCTTAGGAATAAAATGGGTTGGAGATTACAAGGTAATGATACCCAATTATGACACGTTAGTTGCAATGACATTCTGGAAAACAGAAATATTATCATTAAAATTAATTATTAGGGGTACCTACAAAACGTTTTTGGATTAGGTGTAAAAAGATGAAACGTAGAAAAAAACGGATGACCTTCCGGAATATAACTTTTATTTATGGAAAATTAGTATAACCACCCCAAAATGTCATTATTCAAAGATTGGTATGCGATTTTTTTTCTCAAACATAATGCACATGTTTTTGTTGAGCCATCGATTTGGTATGTAAATTTTCAATTTACAAGAAAAAAAATATGTAGAGGCGTAGGAAACAGAAGAATCTTGTGCGGGGCTATTTTTCCAAAATTTTAAAAGTCAATTTTATATATTTTTTAAATTACCGAAGTCGGTGAAGCCCTAAAATGATATGGTCAAGTGTTGAGCCACCATATCATGGTCTAAAAATAATCAATTCTTTTTTTTAGGTTGTAGGTATTTTCGTGCTCTTGTGCGGGTTCTCTTCCATTTTCGAAATAGGTAAGCCAATCAAAAGTTATAGGCCAAATAAACGACCTATGTTTTTTACAAATTTGACATGAGTGCAGTTAAAAATGAATTAAAAATAGAAAACAACAACAGATCTATTCAAAAAGTATATATTTAGAATCTGCACACAGAGCTCGACAAGCGTGTGCAATTTCATCTGCAGTGCAATCGTGGAGCTTATGTGGAACTAGTTGTGAAAAACCGAAAGTTACAGCATTTGATGTGTTCTGCCATAAATCAGCCATAAATCAGACCGAGCCTCAAGGTGCAATCCGAAGCTAATTCCAAGCCTGCAAGGGTGCCACAAAAAATTTGAATTCAAACACGCGTGCGCGTAAATGCGCGCACACGCAACTGACAGTGCGCACGCGCTACTAACAGCGCGCACGCATCCTTGCACGTACGCGTTATTGTATTCCTTTTTATGGTTTATTTAATTTCCTTTGTTAAGGGGATACATGAAGTTGATGAAGATGTGATGATGAAGAAGATGGAGATGTTGATGAGGAAGGGGGAGATGACAATGATGTTGAAGATGTTGATGATGATAATTATGATGATGAGATGATGGTGATGGTGATGATGATGAAGATTTTGATGATGATGACAATGGTGATGAGGATGACGATGAGGATGATGATGATGATGATGATGATGAGGATGATGGTGACGAGGATGATAATCATGATGGTGATGAAGATGATGATGATGATGATGATGAATATGATGATGATGATGATGATGATCATCATCATCATCTAATCATCATGATCCAGCTGGATATCGGTGGCAGCCCACCTCTTCCAACTGGCTCAAAACAGTCTTCTGGCAATTTTGGTAAATTACTATTTTTAGCAGTTTTTCGGGTCCTGAACTTCCGGAGCCATTTTGAGGCCCTAAACGACATTTTTTGGCGATTTGGGGGACCAAATGGTTGCCTCCGGCATGCATTTGGGCCTAATCAAGAGTTGTAAATATCGAATAGACCTTCCCAACGGGCTATCGAGCACCCCAAACGGAGATCGTATGCAAAAGTTATGACCTCGGGAAGTTGACTGTTCAACTAACCACCTTGGGGCCGCAAACTTTATGATGGTTCATCTTCTAGGGTTAGGTTTTTGGATGTTTGGGATTTTTTCCCTCATGCTTATGATAAATAGGCCCTTTCGGCCTCTCTTTGTATTCATCTTGGCACGAATGAGCATAGCGGCCACATCTCTTCTCAGAGATAGCTACCACCATTCCAGCTATTGTATTTTACAGTCTGTTCTATTTCTGCTATTTAATAGAATATGTCTTTACTGTATCACGGTGTTATTTGCAATATATCTCTGTATATGCTATCTTTTGTTTCGTTCCCACATAAATCCGGATCAGTGGTATCAGAGCGGTCTGCTCTTTGATTGTTTCTCGGTGCATGTCCCCAATGAGGTCAGGATACAGAGAGTTGGGTCTCGAACTAGTTTCACTTGGGGAAGACCACTCTCGCCGCCCCAAACGGCATCCCATGGCGGAAGAAAAGAGAGACGACGGAGCAGTAGATCTTATCAAGTTGTTGCTCGAGGAAGCCCTCGCGCGATAGAGGAATAAGATGATGGATAATTTCGCCCAGATCCTTCAACGCATGCCAACAACGGCAAATGCACCCTCAATGAGCAGCCATTTCAGAGATACGACTCCCTTCAAGGTACAAGTTAATTTTTATATCCCTTTATTTGAAGGCCAAATCGATGCCGATGCCCTAGATAAATGGTTGAATCTACTAGAAGGGTATTTCTTTGTCCACCAATTTTCCGACAGGGAAAAGATCATCTTTGTGCTCCTTAAGGCCGTCCCCCATGTCAAAAATTGGTGGGAAACTTATTGTGAGCAAAACTCATCAGACGAGTCTGGATTGTTTGAATATTCCAATCCCACTTGGGCCTCTTTTATAGATGCCGTCAAGGAACAATATTACCCTGTTGGAAACTATGATGACCAGTACAAAAAATGGACCATTCTACATCAAGAGAGGGACCAAACGGTGTCAGAGTACACCAACAAATTTCATACCTTGCGCACAAAGCTAGGTATCAAGGACTCCGAGCGGCACCTAGTACTGAAATATTGCAGTGGACTACACCGGTACATCCGAACAGAGATGGATTTCCTGGAAATCTCTTCACTCGGATCCGCCTATCGATATGCTGTCAAAATTGAGCAGAAATTTCAGCAAAAGAACAAGCGTGACTTCGAACCTGCACAGAAACAGGGCAAGGGAAACTCTGGCTCGCAGAGCACGGGGCAGGAAAAGGACAACTCGTCCCAACCACAGGCGAAGAAGGGTAAAGAAAAGACAAAGAAGGACACCGGGAAGTGGTGTGAGTTCCACAAAAGCCCCTAGCACAACACTGATGATTGTCGCTCAAAACAGTCATTGGTGGCTGAGATCAAAGCTTCAGAATCAGATCCCAGTTCCGATTCTGATTCGGAACCTAATTTCACAGCCGCGCGAAAAGGGAAGCAGATCATTGATGCAGAACCCAATGCCGTTGTTGCCACCACATAGATTCAGCCAGAGGAGCCTGAAGAGTCGGAGGCAGAGGAGCGCCTTTTCCACTCACAGATGTGGGTGAAGGGAATTCCCCTACACTTTGTTGTGGACAGTGGCAGCCAGAAGAACCTGATCTCAAAAGAAGTCATCAAGAGATTGGAGCTACCAATAACACCACACCCACAACCATACACCATTGGATGGCTAAGCCAAGGATGAAGGATCCGTGTCAGTCACCAATGTCGCCTACCATATGGCATCAAGCCCTTCAAAGATGAGGTATTGTGTGATGTGGTCCCACTTGAAGTATGTGATGTTCTTTTAGGACAACCATATATGTGGAAGTGTCATGCTGTATATGAATCACGACCTCGCAGTGTCATTGTCACTTTGGAAGGACAACTCTATCGGATACCAGAGATAGTTGCACCTACCCCAAACGAGGAGGGAAGAAAGATAATCTCCCACACAGGGAAATTTTCCCTATTCGTAATTGCCACTAAAGGTGAACATCAGATCGCGGAGACATCCACAACCTCTGCAGATTATCCTTCTACTCAGCAGAAACAAGAAAAACACAAAGTTAGTGCAGCATCGCTTATTCGGGTACCTCTACAGTGCAAGGCCACGCATTCAAGGGGCCCCTCCAAAAAGAAACCATCCACACTGGTGCATACCAAGGATACCACAACAACCAAAACTGTTGAACAGCTCCAGCGCATCCATCAACAACAATTACAACCCTCTGAAGATGTCAAAGTAAGGCAATCTTTCCACTTCAGCAAATGTCGCACCAAGAGCTCAAATCGACACACAGCTCGACATATGATAATGGATTTAACTCAATGGAGACCATTGCTTCCTAAGGAGGGAGGATTGATCCAGGTGGATATCGGTGGCAGCCCACCTCTTCCAACTGGCTCAAAACAGTCTTCTGGCAATTTTGGTAAATTACTATTTTTAGCAGTTTTTTGGGTCCTGAACTTCCGGAGCCATTTTGAGGCCCTAAACGACATTTTTTGGCGATTTGGGGGACCAAATGGATGCCTCCGACATGCATTTGGGCCCAGTCGAGAGTTGTAAATATCGGATAGACCTTCCCAACGGGCTATCGAGCGCCCCAAATGGAGATCGTATGCAAAAGTTATGACCCCGGGAAGTTGACTGTTCAACTAACCACCTTGGGGCCGCAAACTTTATGACGGTTCATCTTCTAGGGTTAGGTTTTTGGATGTTTGGGATTCTTTCCCTCATGCTTATGATAAATAGGCCCTTTCGGCCTCTCTTTGTATTCATCTTGGCACGAATGAGCATAGCGGCCACATCTCTTCTCAGAGATAGCTACCACCATTTCAGCTATTGTATTTTACAGTCTGTTCTATTTTCGCTATTTAATAGAATATGTGTTTACTGTATCACGGTGTTATTTGCAATATATCTCTGTATATGCTATCTTTTGTTTCGTTCCCACATAAATCCGGATCACATCATCATCATCACCATCACCATTATCATCAACATCTTCATCATCATTGTCATCTCCCCCTTCCACATCAACATCTCCACCATCGTCATCTTCTTCATCATCACCATCTTCTTCATCATCATCATCATCATCATCAACATCTTCATCTCCATCATCATCATCAACATCTTCATCTCCATCATCATCATCATCTTCTTCATCCTCATCCTCATCATCATCATCATCATCTTCGTCATCATCATCATCGTCATCATCAACACCATCATCATCATCGTCATCATCAACACCATCATCATCATCGTCCTTCTTCCTCACCGTCATCAACATCTAGGTCATCATCTTCAACGTCATCATCATCATCATTATCATCCTCATCATCACCATTGATGGTGATGATGATGTTGATGATGAGTACGATGATCATCAACATCATCATCATCTTCATCATCATACTTATATTCATCATCATCCACCATCACCATCATCATCATCATCATCATCATCGTCATCTGCGTCATCACCCTCTTCCTCATCATCATCATCAACAACATCTTCGTCGTCATCATCATCATCATCATCTATGAAGATGATGATGATGATGATGATGAAGAAGATGGCGATGACGAGTATGATGAGGATGATCAAGATGACGATTATGATGACGAAGACAATGATCTTCGTGACCATGATCATATGATGATGATGATGGTGGTGAGGATGTTGAAGATGGCGATGATGATGACTAATGAAGATGATGATTACGAATATGATGATTGCCACATACCCCAATTTTGTAAAAAATATGTAATTGTTTTATTATATTCCTGAGACATTATGTTAAATTTAATACTAAGTAGGAATTGATGACTCAACAGAGTCACTGGAAATGGAATGTAATTCAGAATATTTTATTATTAATAAATAAATTATGGAGACAACAGCATGGGAGAGATGTTAAAAAGAGGTTACTGGTCAAACTGGTGGATGGAACTAGGTGGAAAGGCAAATGACAAGTGGCAGCATCCTCAAACACTTCCTAAGTTGCAGGTGGCAACTTCCCTATATTTGGGGTCATGATTCCCCAAGGAAGTGGAATCAGAGCAGGTGGCTCATTAATGACAGTTAACCCAACAAAGACCTAGGCAATCTTTTAAATAGTACTCAATGAACTGAGCTAAAGGTGCGAATTGTTCTGGAGGGAGAATACATTCAGGTGAATGTTATTCAGGAGTCCCATTGAGGAAGAGGGAAATATACAGTAAGGAAGTTGTTTGAGAGGAATGTTGCAGTAACTTGGTTCCATTGTAGCTGTTTGGGATGAGTGAATTAATTGCTGCACCTAGTTCCAGCTAGGGAGACCAGAGCAAGCTCGGGGGTCCTGAGAAGTGCTGTCTGGGCACTCTCCAGGAGTTGGTAGGGAGGAACAGCCTCCCATTGCTATTGTTGTCCACAGAAATAGGTTCTGTCATTTATTCCCTTCTGTTTGTTAAGTCTGAATAAATGTATGATGAGTTTATTTCTATATGTCTGAAAAGTAATTAGTTAGTAAAATAGTATATTAGAGTAGCAGTAGTTAGATTTGGTATAGTTATTGTGTTTCAGCATTCTTTAATATCAGTAATTATCTTACTTATGAGGTATTTTAATGCATGCTATACAATAGTAATATTGTAAGCAATGGTTTATTATTGTAAATTTTAAACCTAGTTTAATTATTTTAGTTTAATAGATAGGTAGAGTTTTAGTATAAAGTAATTATTTTCTGGAATTACAACTCGTTTAAATAACCATAGGAAACAGTATTAAAATATAACCAGGTATATTACAGTATCGATAGCTTTATCAATATCGTTGTAGAACATTTGTAGCCACAATTAGGATATGTATGTCAGGGTACCAACCCTAGTCAAGGTTTGATCAGTTCTAATATAAATCAAACACAAACCCTAGCTATAGATTATCCATTCATTATCTATCAAACAAAACGATTATGCAGAAACCCTAACAGAACTACATCACACAGGATTTATTAACAGATACATAAATTAGTTATTGTTTTAGGAACAATAGATTTAACAGAACCATAGCTAGCTCAACATCGAGCTTAAGCATTATAGTATTATTCCTCCCTTAAAACTTTCAGGTATCAACAGAATCATGATCGATATAACAGAACTGTATCTTAGCTCATTATCAAGCTCAGAACTGCTAGTTATATCCTTCACTTGAATCACAGTATCGACAGAGTCATAATCATAACAACCGAACAAACAACTACACAAAAGCACGATCGGGGTGTTTGAGTCGAACCCAACCACTCCAGTTTCCACAACGAGAATTTTATCAGCAGAGAATTTACTTAGTTATTAATTTTTACAACAAAAGAAAACAAACAGAACAATGTTCAGCTCATTCATCAAGTTTAACCTACGGCCGCAGCCCACTTTGTTAATGAAAGCATTTACATAAACATAGAAATTTAAAACACACGCCACACACCAGTTCCATTATACAGAATGACTGTAACAAGTCATATTATAAAGCTTAAACTCACAGGAAAAACGTATGAGCAAAGCCAATGCTCATTAGTCAAGACATTATTCTACCTACAGACGAGCCACAAATCTACTGCATAAGTGGATTCAAACTTAAAATTTTACTAATACTATACATAGTTCAGAATTAAAAACGCACACCTTTAAACAAGCCATTATATAGGTAACACTTTATATTAAGTCGAACTCAAAAACCTGGGTGTTAACCCTAAAACTTTTTAAAGTGCTGTAACAAAATTAAAACCCCAAGGCCGTAGCTTCATCTGTAGAACATGCCCACAGCTTGTTTCTGCTATACAATAAATTCTTCTATAAACCCTAACTAACATAAGAAAAACGAATAAAATTACATTTTGACTGCAACCATAACATTCCACACACATCACAGGGTTAAACCTGTCCATGAAATTTGGAGACGAGAAACTACAAGATCAAACAGAACGAAGCTAGCCACAAGGGTGGATCCTTCAAGACCAAACCCTAACCATCCTAACCACCAACAAGGAGGAAAATGCCATGGTGAAAACCAGGCTTACCCGGCTAAGCCTTTCGTCGAAGCCTTGTGCCGTCCACGCTTTCAGGAAGGGCCAGGACCTGCAACAACAATGTAGTATCAATTACGGACTTAAATTTTGTTAAACCCTTTCTTTTAAACTGAAAAATGAAGGAATAACCGTAAATTACCAGCGAACTTGAATGGAGTTCCAAACTCAGTAATCATCCCATCAACCATGAGCAGAGAAGGTGTAAACCCTTCCTCGTCACCGAATGAGCAACTGACAGAAGCGAAAGATTTATTCCACGATGGAATCCGTGACCCAAAACAAGTCCAACGATAATCTCATGCCAGGACCAGACCGGTAAAGGAAGTCAATGGATAAAACCCTAGGTATTTAAACACACTCATAGCTATAAACAGCAAAATCTAAAGACTCCCAAACGATAATAAGAATAAGCAAAAGGACTGTAGCAACCTGGAAGCTGTTACCAATAGCGCCACAACAAAACTTAGACCTGGAGAATTTGCAGAACGACCCGAGCCCGAAGGCAAAGGAAAAATGACAAGGTAGGGTTAGATCAACTGTTTTATATCACCAAACACTTGGCTCTTGATTAACCACGTAGCAGTTTAATTTTTCCATGAAGTGGGTCGATACTCCATAGTTCCACGATGACCTACCAATTATTGTTAATCAATTAAAAATCATAGCAGGGATGTCCATTATGGTTATGAACCATAGTTCAAACTTGCCAAATATTCCATGTTAACACATGCTTTCGATTTTCACGTTGGAGAACAATAACACTTGTTCCTACAATCATTACAATCATGCTAATGACAATAAAGTTCAAAATCTCGATGAGATTCTTATCATTGTTGCTAAACAAAAACCCATAACATGTGTAAATAAAATTATTGTATGATTCTTCATATTGGATAGTTCACTTGTCATCCTTATAATAATCAAAACATTAGAATGATGTCTTAAATACCTTGCCTTGTATTCAATAAAAACTTGCTTGGTTAATAGCATTCGAGATTAAGACTTGGAGTCTGTTTCAAACATAGAGCATATGTTAAATTATTATAAAAATCACCAAGGAGGTAGTTTTCAAGTGAAACAAATGCTAATTGAAAACCTATCACCAATTTGTATACCCTAGCCTAATGTGAAAGAACAAGAGATATTATATCTCTTTCAATTTTCTAAGTTATAGTAGAGATGTAGGGCTTAAATGAATGACAATTCTATATGGAGATAGCATTGCACAGATGAGTTAAGACTTGTCATTTCTTCATTATGGAACTTTAACTAATGAAAATCAAGTTATGCAACTCATAATAATTGGCTTAAAGAAAAAGGACCTTTGCTATCCTTAATACACAACGAGTTCAATCAAATATGATAATGAAAGACTACTTCCATAAATGCTTATGGATTTTGTTCAAAGTATCATTTATGGAAACAAAAAGTAGATACCAAACAAGGCAAATCCTTAAATTTAATAATAGAAGACTGGTATCGACAGGTCATCTTTGCGTTGCTGAAGATAAGAAAAGTACAAAACTTAGTGATATCTTTAACTCCCAATCTGTGCAATTAAAGTGTAAATCAAAACATGTTCTGAATTTTGATCTGGGCATAATGCAAAAAGAATTCTACCTTTAAAAGCTTGATAAACCTGGTTAGCATGTCTAGACTGTTCACTGAATGATATGGTACAACTAAATTGACTTATAATGCTTTAAAGATTATTGCGGTGACCCGACATTACCTGTATATCTGTAAGAGAAGAAAAATCTGTTGCATTAGCTCGGAAGCTAAGTAAGCCAGTTTGTCATGGCAATTCCCCCTTGTGGTTGAAAAATAGAAAAACAATCAGCAACAGTAAAGAAACTCATAATAAAATCTAAGTATAATGACAGATCATTTAGACACATGTATGTTCACTTAAACAAATCACACAGATCAAGGAATGCATTTATAAGTATTATATGCTAATTTAAAAATTTTAAATTTTTTGGAAATTTTGGGTTTTGACAATGATGATCATATTCGTCATCATCATCATCATCTTCACCATTGTACTCATATTCATCATCATCCACCACCACCACCAACATAATCATCATCATCATCATCATCATCATCATCATCCTCGTCCTCACAATGATGACGATGATAATGATGATGAAGATGATGATGATGGTGAGGATGATGTGCTACATATTCGGCATCATCATCATCATCATCATCATCGTCATCATCGTCATCATCATCATCCTCATGCTCGTGCTCACAATGATGATGATGATGATGATCATGCTGTGGATCATGTTGTCGATGATGATGAAGATGATGATGATGTGCTGCATATTCGTCGTCATCTTCATCATCAACATCATCATCACCATCATCATCATCCCCATTAGTCATCATCATCATCATCATCATCACCATCTTCACCGGCATCATCATCATCATCATCATCATCATGACTAATGGAGATGATGATGATGATGATGATGTTAGTGCCTTAGATCCATCAACAAGCAATGACGAAGTGGTTGAAGCCAATCAAATCTTGCCTGATGTCGAGTATGAAGGGATGGACGTTGAACAAGTTCTTAATTGGCAACCTCCCCAAGAAGAGCACACACATGGAGAACACACTCCCTTGCATGATCAAGTTGTGAGCAAAGGGCCACAACAAGCCGTTGACGGGACTCATACTTCCTTGCTGACTCCCTTTCCTCGACTATTAAGCGGACGACGAAGAACTCCCGGACTTATTCATGTGGATGAAAGTTCATTTTCAGGACTTGAAGGTAAGATGCCCAAACACACTATTGATTTCCATTGTAGCAAGATAACGAAAGAATTCTTTGAATCCAAAACCGATGCAGCAAAATGTCAATTGTTTCTTGCTTTGTTAAAATCACATTGTCTAGCGAATGTTAGGAGAATTTTGGGCATAAAGGTAGTTAGAAGTTCAGATGTCAACAATCATGTTGTTAGAAATCTACAATCTGCATTTAATTTGATTGGAAAAACTTCTCGTACAAAAGATTTTAATGCGGCCCGTCGTGTACTGTCGGAATCGATTATAGACAAATCCACAAGGCAATGTCGCCTACTATCTCACACATGTAAAATATTCAAAGTAGACATAAAGACTCTTCAAAAGTATTCTGCCATTAGAGAAAAACTTGCGACCCCAGGCCAAAAAGATTGTTGGGCCTTTGTTGGTAGGTTACCTCGTTCAGACATGAAGCTCATTGATGCTCTTAAAGAACTAGTGCATAAGTTTTGGCATGATAACACTAGACCGTCATCGAATCAAAGAGATGTTTTAAAGTTGAGAAAAGGTGTTAGGGGGGGTGAACCCCATGTCAGGCACTCCCTTGACACGACACAAACAGAACTCTACGAGAGGTTCAAGAATGAGCACATGGTGTATATTATTGGTGATATTTACGAAATCACCAACCGGCTATCACATTTAATGAGCCATCACTATCATCGCCACGATGGAGCCTGTTCACCAATGTTAAATTCATCAACGAGTTACAACTTAGCACTCCGTTGTTACACTATGACACATTCACGTGATCTAAGCACAATAAGCCACCCACGATGGATTTCCACTATCCATAAGTAACTGCAAGCATTTAATGCTTAAGAAATAAACACATCCGCCAACCTGTAAAACATTACAACATTCACATTAAAAACAACGTAGATATGGTATGGATATGTTATATCACCCTTGCAACATAAAGTTACGGGTTGAATAGAGTTTCACAAGGTTGTATAAGTGTCACTTAGGGTCACGATTAAGTGCACACAACACATGATAAATCATTCCAAAGTTTACATAGCAAGACATGTTTACAAAACTATTGATATAGTTTGTAAATGAAAGGATTACAAACTATTAATATAGTTTATAAATCATCTCACTATAATTTAATTATGATAAAAATATACTAAAGTAAAAAAATTAGAGTGAAAGGATTATCATTGTGTAAAACATGATCCTCAATTATTATAAAAATCAATTCCTAACTTTTCAAATATTTGGTAGATAATTATAAACTTTTCTACATAATAACTTCTATAAAAATTCACATAAATTAAAAATTAGGTTTCTTGATTTACATGAAAACTTGCAAACATGAAAGAAACATAATCAATGGACCCATATAAATGATATGCTTTTATTACTACCAAGTCAATTGATACAGTTACCCAAGACTTGTACTTTAACTCCCGCACTTAAGGATTGCAATACAATTTATAAAAAGTTCATTAATTAAAAAAATTATTATTCATATGATTCATAAAGCGAGTTTCTTAACATAGGACAAGTGCATCTTCTTAAGCAAGATCACCATTACTGTTAGTATCTTCATTAGAGGCTAAATTTGTCGATTTTTTAAGCTTTTTTTTGAGAAGATCAATGACAAAAAAATTGCAATAAATAGTTGTATATTTTTTTTCTATAATAGAAACACTCAATCTCACTCTTATTTGTCATTCTCTTTCCCATCTATTTCTTTGAGTATAGTGCAAATATGAAAATGCTTCTCTTTAGCACTTCTCTTTGGAACGGCTACTCTCTATTACCAACTAGTGGCTCTAATATGGTGGTTTTACCTACACATGTTAATGCCCTCATCTAATCATCAATCAATGATTACCCTCACACAGTAGTGACCTAGTCCCCTTTTTACGTGATCTCGACAACAACTCGTCCATTCATTAATAGGTGGCTTCCGTCACATAATTGAATCCTCTTCACTATGAACAACATATACAAATCAACAACAAATTCAAAGTATATTTTGTCTTTCAAAGTTATACATAAGCAACAATTGACATTTAGAAATCGAATTTTCCTTTTTGCCAAGTAAAAAGAAAGAGTATACAAAAACTGTCCGGAAAAACAAATGAAATTTAAAAGCAGAAACGAACATCAACTTATGTGCATGGTGATTGAGATATTTAGAAACTTAGAAATAAAAATCAAGATCAGATAATTAAAAATAGAAATCAACTCAGGTTTCTTCTTAGCATCTGCACATGAAGGGTAAAAGCGTGCTTGAGGTGGGGTTTACTGTAGTAATGAAAATTTCGTTTCAAAACTGGGTGTAGCTTAAGGCATCCAAAACCTTCTGTCAAATACCTATCAAATAAGAAACAAGTTTCTATTGTGAAAAATAATTTGAAATTCAAATTTGTTTTAAATTCACACTATCTTCATCGTTGTACATCACTGAAGTCAGCTTCGGCCTTCGCAGGGGCTTCAATCTGACAAAAATTGTCCTATCTGTGAGGTAGAAAGAAAAATACAATATCAGGTTTCTTCTGTCAGTTAAAAAGGAGAATATGAAAAAAAAAAAATTTGAAATTGAAATTTGTTTTAAGTTCACCCTATCTTCATCGCTGTACATCACTGAAGTTAGCTTCGGCCTTCGCAGGGGCTTCATTCTGACAAAAATCGTCAGTCTGGGCTATAGCCCAGCCCCCTTTGCTCCATGCGCTGAGGCTATCTGTGAGGTAGAAAGAAAAATACAATATCAGGTTTCTTCTGTCAGTCAAAAAACACATCAAATGCAAAATAACACATCAAAATTTTCATTAGTCAAAAGCGAGAGTGCAAAAAACCAAATGACATTTAGGACAGGTTTTCAGATTTTTGCATGTGCTGCTGCACAATTTTCTTCACCGTGAAATTTGAATCCAAGTGGTATTTCTTGCGAATCATTGGGAAAACATCCTCCTCTTCACTGAGTCTGTGTAAGAAAGGGATGAGCTCTTTGAGCTCTGAATCGGAGTTGAGACCTTCGAAGGGTTTGATAGGGATGGCGTTGTCCTGCTGACGCTTGTACGTCGAATTGGGGTTGTCATCAATGATAATTACTGTGCAGATCCCTTCCAGGGAGAGAGAGGTTCCCAGATGGTTCTAATTTGTCAGTTGATTTCCTGTAAAGCCTGAAGCTGATGCACGTATCCCTGTCGATCTTGTCGAGGAAGCGGTCCGCTCGTTGTTGATCGCTGAGGGTGAACACCAAGGATCAAATTTGAAGGGTGGGCTCCCATTTCACTTTGAAGGGCTATGAGATATTGAACCCTTCAATGCTGCCATGTAAAAATAAGTCATTCTTTTCATTTGAAAATGTACTAGTACATCAAAATTTAAATGTTTACTTACATACTAAAGTTGAGAGGCTTTATTTTGCAGTGGATATAGCAGCACTAATCTAGCGGCTGGGCCTCTAGGCCACTATGCCACCTTTTCCATTTTAGCAGTTTCCCAAATTGATCTTGCCTCTTAAAATTTTAATGAGTATAATAATACAGTTAACTTGCTAACCCCATTCCAATCCAACTTTCATCCTTACATCCAAAATTAATACTATTTTACTCTTTCATAATATACTTGAACATGAGGAATTTATTAGTGAAGCATAACTTAGGAGACACATAGAAAATCCACTTTCCAATGTTCAGTGTGAATTGCCATAACTAAATTCATAGATCTTTTTTTCTGCATCAGCTACAGTTAGCTTGCTAGCCCAATTCCAATCCAACTTTTAACCAGTATAATAATATTTAATACCTCTTAAAATGGGTTCCTAGGCTGCTTCAAACACTACAAACTTGATGAAGAATTGGGTTATTCAACTCTTCTAAAAGCAACATGATACTTATTCTTGGAAAAGTTCAATCTTTATGAATCAGTACTTTCTTCAAACTAATATAAATTCTAGCCTACTTAACAATGGAAAAAATGATAATGTAAGAAAAAAAGGAAGAAATTGTTTTATAAGCCAAAAACATTGGACGTTGAGTTTGGTCTCTATCTGTTACTAAATTAGTGAACAATAGAGATGTATGCAGAAAGGCCGTAAAAAAGGTGAAGGGAAAGAATCTGAATGGTAACTTTTTTTACTTTGTTGAATTGAGGACCATAATTCACTTTCATGCACCTCTATCAAACTACTTTGTTTCCATTATAATCCTCCTTCACGCAAGTATATTAGAGAGAACAGTTCAACAAAGAAGTTGGATTGGATTGAAAACTAATAACAAGTTTCTTTGTCACTCTAATTGTGTACCCTACGGTAGAATTGAATGCCAATGACAACAATATATGTTTTAATTTTTCATTCAACACTATGAATGCCGCATGTACTTGGGATAGAATAAGTTTAAGCACTCCTTACATGTTACATGCTATGTTATGGTTTGAGCAAAGAGAACTATCCAACTCCAGGAAAATTTTGTTCTGAATAGTTGATTAAGGACCCTGGATGCTTCTTCTCTATAGCCCTCCCCTTAAATCTCATTATACATACTAAATCTATGGTATGATGGAGTAGAGGATGGGTTGTAACTTGTGAAGCATAAGTAAAATGTAGGTAGATCAAGTAGAGAGGAGATGCATAGATGGTTGAAGTTCTTGTTTTATTCCAGACCAGCCGATAAGGGTAACCATATCAAAAGGTAAAGTAGCACTGTCGTTCTAAAAATCAAGATTACAAAAATATTTTTGTCCCAGTTCGTACAGTCAAACGTGGATTGTAAGTGTAGTAGCATCGATGGTCTTCATATTAATAAATACCAAGAATATTAAACCTTTTACTAGAGGAAGGTGTCGATTCAACGACTGAGCAATTGGGGAAAATAGCTCACGTAATACAGTTTTAGATACAAAGTCTGGATTATTGATCTAACTCATTAACTAGATGCATGGAGGTTGGCAGAGTGGGAACTTCCCCAAATCCCCAAGCTTTTTGGTAAATCTGGGGGTGCACCGTGCACACTTGTTTACCGTAGGGATGCAACAGTGACCAGTGGAAGTTGAACGGGGAAGAACTCGGTTTCAGAGTGAAAACAATGGTCTTCCTTGTCCCCTCCATTTCAGGAAAGTTAAAGGGCAGCTAAATTCTCAGGAGCTTCAATCGAGCGACAATGGAAAATAAGGCAAGGAAAGGAGCACGTGGAATCATATGCGTATACACAGGACATATGAAGAAAGAATCAATTGTTGTTGTTGCTACAGTTGTGAATTGATAAATGTTGTTCTAAACAGCCTTTGACGGATATTTGTGACAAACCCACTCTCAAGTCCAGGCTTTAAATTTGAAGCCTTCAAGGCCCTTTTGAAGTAACAAAATTTCAGTCAAATAATAATATTGTGTTTGAACTTTGAAGTTACAGAATTTTAATCAAATAACAATTTTTTAAATAATTGATGGGATCGTGAATCGATAAAATGATGTACATACCTGTAAATTCATAGGATGTCGGCAATCTAGTCAGCCTTGAAGTTGAGCTCCTCAAAGAAAATGAATTTCTTTATATATGTTTATGGTAGGATGGCATTGGCAGCTTCGCTCCGCAAACTCTCCTGGAGGACTGGAGGAGATAGGGTAGGTGGAACTTGGAAGTAGCTCGACCACAGTGGAGTAGGGGTATAAGAAAAAACTTGTTTGTATTCCTGTAATATTATATATTGATGGTCGGAGCCATGGAAGCATGGAATTCGAGCATTGACTTGATACAACAAAGAAAACACAAGGTGGGACTCGGGAGCTGCAGGATTGACTTGATACAACAAAGAAAGCACAGGGTGTGAGGATGGGAGCCGTAGATGGTAGGATCAACTTGATACAACAAATCAAACATAGGGTTGTGGGTAGGGGCCATGGGCAGGAGCAGCAACCTGCAACATTACAAGAAGTTTCTGGATTGTGGATTTTGTCTAAAATGCCAAATTTGGGGCACATTAACATAATATATTATACATTGAATACTCAATTAACTCACTGAGTCAGAATTCACGAATTGGTATGTGATAACTGCTAACTTGGTAACTTGGTAAGCCCACAGCCAACAACACATATGATCCACCAACCAGGTTTAGTAAATTTGTTGCTTCCATTAAATGTGTTAAACATGTAAGCGCTCACTGCAAACACAAGAACTTAAAAGCGTTCAAGCCATGGGCTGCTCAGTGTAATCCCCTCCACGTAAGTTGGTCAATAATATTATTAGAGGCCCAATGGTCCATGATTCATGGATGATCGAACACGTGGATATTGGAGAGTAACCGAGTCCCACTCCCAAGTCACCTAGATAGTAACCACATTCCCAATTTCCCATTGAAAAGTGTCGATTGGTGAAATTTGAAGCTACCCTTCTATTGCAATTTTAAACAGTAGTGGTTAATTTAATTATTGAAGGGCTTACCATGAAGTTGAACTTTTTTTGCATGGTAAAATTTGAAGTGGCCTTCTATGACATGTAAAATGGCCTCTGAAGGGCCCTGAAGGCTTCAAATTTGAAGCCTGGTGAACACCACGATCTCAAATAGCATGGCCATCTCTGTTAAAAATGAATCCAAGCAGGGCCTCTAGTAAACGTACGGCTTTCTCCCAGCGACCTCAAAATAGTGAGATCCCTGATCCATGGGTAACATTTTCCTGCGCGCCACCAACATGGTGCTGTCCAACGATCCTGTCTGAGGAGCAGCCTCAGTCTGAGCCTCATTGTGGGGGTGGCTGGCAAGGGGTGCATAATCTGATCATCATGCATTCCCTCCTGCTCTTCCTTTTGCTTGCCGAACAAACCGAAGAGACCGCGGTCCTGGCTGTGGTTTACAAATTCAAATTGGGCGGGTTTACAAATTCAAAATCCAAATTTGAATGTCAGCCCGCCTTCAGTAAATTCAAAATTCAAATTATCGTGGCATTAATGCGGACCGCGCATGCCATTTCGTATGGGATGGTTTATCAGCGCATAGATCCATGGGTTTGCAGTATGGTGAGCATGCATGGCCGAGTCGACGGAAAAGGGCCTGAAGTTTTGCCGTGAAATAAAATGCACGGAGAGTGAGGGAATGTCACAGACTTAATTAGTTTGCTGCTGGGTGCATATTACTTGCTACCTTAAGTTGTCCCCTCATGCTCTGTTGCAGCTATTAGTTCGTGTTTAATGCAACCTTGGGTTGGCATCCTCATTCAAATTTGAATATAGTGAGCGGGCAAATTTGAATTCAAGCAAATTTGAATCTAGCTAATGATGCTGATATTTTTTAAAAATGCCAAACTTTGTGAAATTGTGAGTCATTCAAGCTACAAAGCCTTGCCTGAACAACGTGAGGTTCAGAAAAATCTTCAATGCCTTCGACAGTGATGGCGATAGGCAGATGATGGATCTCTGTCGACGACCTCAGCCATTCCCTTCCATCTATGGAATTGTTTTCTGCCACGATTTTAATTACTTTAGTGCCTAGCACTTAGTATTAACACCGTGATTTTTTTGTATTTGTGAACCACTTTAACACCGTGATTTTAATTACTTTAGTGCCTAGCACTTAGTTGAAATTCCAAGAAGAGGAGCGCGAGAGGAAAATGGACTTTGTTCCTGAAGTTTCCGCGACACAGACCGACCATGTAAACAGTAGAGAAGAATTGCAGGGTTTTGGCCAAGATTTCCTGAGGGTTTTTGGCACTGGGCGTTCTCGACGAGAAGGCTATCCAATCCTTCTACTGCCATTTGGTAACCACGGGGAGTTTTGTTTAACTCCTTAAAAGGAGCGAAGCTCGAGGGAGGAAGGGGTTCCTTCTGAGGGTCCTGCTTACCGGGCGTGAAGGAGATATTCACATCGAGTTTTCATTATAGATCTCTGTACCGAAGACAGAGGATCTGGTATAGTGATCCCTGAATTAGATCAACGACCGCTGCCTGTGTTTCCTTGTTCTGCAGGTTCCGAAGGAATTAAGGTCCATGCGCACACGGCCATGGAAGCGATGGAGCGTCGTCGGATTACAGGCGAGGGAAAATACCAATAAATAGTTTTGACGGGTTGATCCGTCCCAGCCACGGTTATATCTTCCAGTTATGCCCGCTCCTCGCGCATGTGTATCAGCGCTGACAGCTTGCAAACTTGCTTTGAACGTGAATTGTAGTGCCTCTCAGAGCCACTCCTTTGTTCAATTCTCTCAGTTTTTGGTTTAAATTGCACTGATTTTAATGCCCGTCTCAGACTTTGGAGCAACTGGGTACTATGTTTTAGTCCTCATTTCTTTATCTGTTATTGAGGAAGATTAATTACTTCAAAAATAAACTGTAAACTGTTTATGTAATATATTTTTTCAAAAAGCTATTTCAAAAAATATCCTAGGACATATTATAAATATTTTTAAATTTAAATGGATTGGATGATTGGCTATAAAAAACAAAATGGTGAACTTTAAAATCAAATTTGACTTTACCGTATCCAATGAGCCAATCATGTAATAGAATTAAATACGTGGCAGTTAACAATCTATTTATAATTAAAAATGGTCGCCGTTGAAGCGGTTTCGAAGCCTAGATTCGACTTTCATTTCGAAGTGTGAACAGACAAAATTATAACGTTACTGAAATAGAAATTTAATTATAATAAATTGAAATAATACCATATCACGTTTAAATATATAAACTTACAATTCTGCTGGAAAAAAATATATAAACTTACAATATTCATTGTTTTTGCTCTGATAAATGATAAATGTGAAAAAATTTACATTTACATTAATTAAATTTAATATTTATCTTTTTATTAATACAATTTTATAATTACTTATTTCATTTGTACAGATAAAAAAGTATAACCCTACATTGTAGTTTTTAATATGCAGACTGCTCTTATTGAAAAGATTTAAGTTAGGCAACTTTGTTTTATACACGGGGTCATATCACGTCCATTCATATTGGGGGGTTGAATACTCTTAAAAACCTAGAAAATATATTGCCCTGTATTAAGGGGTCAGGGGGGGTTTTTAATTTCACGTAGTAATATACATATTGGGGGTTATTTTATTTGGGTGTGCTGAGGAATAACCTCCAATCGTGGGATGAATTCATACCTCCAAATCACGGGCTCAATTCATACCCACCTAAACCTTAAGTACCTTCCATTTTTATTTGATATTGCTTATGATCCTAAGTTTTGCATAAATATGGTAATAGTGTACCAATGATAATATCGATAGAAGTCTCTTTGGATTATTGTCCTTGAGCAATCCTCATTTAATAGATTATTTAGGCTTGGTTTGAATTGATGTTATATTTTTTTTCATCTTTAACTTAAGAGATGTAGTTAATCGAGAGTTCCAGACTTGAACAATTGTATTGTATTTTTGTAGGCATTCAAGTAAAAGATTTAACTCTTCATTTTTTAGGTTAGGGTTTAGGTGGGCCTTGATATTCAATTAAACCTTTCTCCACGACAACCAAGAAAAGTGAGATCAATCATTCTTGGCTCACTCGAACCAAGAAAAGTTAGATCAATGTTTCTTGACTAATTATTTCTTTCAACTTTTTGTATTCTTCTTTAATATTTTCACATTGCTAGTTAGGAATACTTGTTAGATTGAGTTATATTTGGCAGAGTCATAATTGTAATTTCAATTCTTATATGCAAGGCATCTATCTTAATATTGTATTGGAATTAACATGATTCACATAGGTGAAAATATAAATCCTTATTTACATACCCTATGTGTTATCATTACCATGAAATGTTATCATATAAGTTTCATCATCTATGTATATTTATAACTATTGCATGGTTGAAACCTAACAATGGAGATATTTACCTATCCTTTAAAGATTAAAAAAACTAGGTACAACCCAAGAAAAGGTAACTAATTTTGTTAATTCGCTTGATTGCAAGAATAAATGTATAAATGTAGAGTAAGTGGAGGCAATTCATTGGATCTTGTGAATGACCCAAATCCAAGCTTTGCACATGATCATATGGTGTTATTGAAAAGTAAAAGGAATTTTTCTATGTTCAGTTGGGTTCAAACATCAATGATGTTTGTTTTTATAGGAAGGTAGGGGCGTCTATCACAAAAGGGTTTCAATTTTGAATTTTTATGGAGTTTAATTTATTAAGCTTATAGAAAACGTGAGTTCTCCATAGCTATATTCATATTGACATGATATAAAATTGGTATATTTGTAGGTTGTGGTGTGAAACATCTGCAATTCTCATATTTTCTAAGCATTGCACTAACAATTGGACTATAAATATTTTACATTCTTTGTTATGTTGATCTTTTGACTAGGTTGTGTTTTACGCATTTTGGCTTCCCTAGTACTATTTCTTCGGGTGTTCCACTATCCAATGCTAAAAATTGATCAATCACCCCCGCAATCCTAGTGGGATCATTATTAGCATTATACGATTATTTTATTTAGCATCTTGTTTGCTTATACTAAGATGTCTTAGGGCTCCTTTTTGTTGCAACTTGATAATATGATATAAAGGGGGTGTTAAAAATGGGTTGATAAAAATGGATACCTACAATATCTGGTGAAACTAGGGGTTTTCTTAATTGGAAAGGAATATTGGGAGGGGGGTTCAACAATAAAATTTTAGGATGCATTTTCCAATATTTAGTGAAATTAGGGGTATTCTTTAATATCATGTGAACGATCGTGCTATGTAACAAGTTCATTGAGTGAACCCCCCGTGGTTTTATAGAACGACATAATATGTGCTTATTATATTAATTTAAAAAAAAAACAAAACTTTGCATTGATAGATGTGCATTTCACTCTTAATAGCAGAATGTGCATCTCACTATTTATAGATCTTTGTTATGCTGTCGTTGATATGTTTTTGAACAAATATAAATATGTGGAAATTTATACTATGCAGCGAGAAAAATTTACGTGGAGTTGTATTTAAATTAGCCTGGAGTTGTATTTAAATCAACCTAGATCCAAATCTTAGATTCTATCAAGCGTCTAGAGGGATCAAATATCTCTAGGTGCAAACCTCTCCTTGAATAGATCCTTGCAATACATGAGCCACCTAATCCTAAGCTCTAAAGTCTTTAGTTTAAGTCTCATTTTTACTTTTTACTTTGTATTATTCTTTTTTGTTTATGGCCGACATAATATTTATTACTTTTTACTTTGTATTTTTTTTTTTATTTACACAAACACTCACATGTTACAAGATCTCTTTTTTATTTACACAAACACTCACATGTTACAAGATCTCCCCCATACTGAGTTGTAGAGCGCCTCTCGACTCAATTATTTAAAAAATGTGTAATTGTATTTTCATTTTATGGTCTCAATTCAATTAGTGTTCATAATAATGCTTTCTCGTTTAATTTTAAATTTGCATTTTAAGTTTGATCTCTAATAAAACTTTTTTAAATCAATATATATTTTAATTTTTATATACATTTCTATTAGTATTACTATTTATTATTTATTAATAGAAATTAATAATATAATTTATTTTTTTTATATTTATTTATTATTTATTACTAAAAATTAATAATATAAAATGTTTTTTATATTTATTTATTATTTATTACTAAAAATTAATAATATAAAATGTTTTTTATATTTTTTAATATGTTAGTTGATATGTTGATATTATGGTATGTTATTTGATATATTGATATTATGAAAAAATAAGTTTTTTTATTTAGATTTAGAGTGTAATTGAATTTCTTTTTTTAAAATGTATTAAAAGTTTTTTTTTAATTTTATTGTTAGTTTTTAAATAAAATGTTATTATTCACGCACGGATATACTAACCCTTGGTTAGTCAACTTCTTTTGATTTATAATATTTGCAATTTTTCCATAAAACTTTTTCTAAAGTTTTCCAAAGTTTTTAAAATTTTATTATTAAACTTAATATTTTTTAAAATTAAAATAATTTTAACATTTTTTAAAATTCAAAATTCTGATTTTTTGATTGACCAAGTACATTCTGGATGGGACATAAGTAGCTGCCGGAGTGCTATCAATTAGCAAAATTAAAAAATAAATAAAATTAATTTAAAAAAAAAAAAAACTTAATAGGACCAAGTGTCATGTCGTACATCAAAGGTCACATCATAAAACAAATGTCTCTCGTGCATCCAAGTACACATAAATTTTTTTCCTTCTTCATGCCATGTTGGCCTGGGCTTTGTAAAAAATGCAGCCCCCGCAATTCAATTTTGATTCCAGCACTACCACTCTCATGCCTTGACACAACTTCAAGAGATCCAGATAGATAATAAATTCGTGGCCCTCTGATTCAAGCCTTTTCTTGAGTACCTCCACATATGCAAGTCTCAATAGTTTTCTCAACAATGATCCTTTTCCACTGCTCTCAACGGTATTCAACAACAAATCTCGTCCGGGACACTATCGAATAGGCATCGGAGTTTGGCAAGATAAAGGACGGGCACTATCGAATAATGAAACATCGGAGTTTGGCAAGATAAAGGACGGGCACTATCGAATAATGAAACATCGGAGTTTGGCAAGATAAAGGACGGGCACTATCGAATAATGGTCCGACAAAAGTAGTACAACTCCATCCATAAGAATTCGGAAAGATCTATTTGATCGAAAACACAGGAAACTTTATATTGTTTCATCCATAGCACTAGTGATATTGTACTCCTTTATTGTTCTTTTGTCAGATGAATCTGGAAATCAACCACTTTTCTGATCTTCATATGTGCAGGTAAGCTTCTAATCCCATGAGCAAATCTTCCCACTTGTAGGTTTCTCATCTCACGTGAATAGAACTATGAAACAACTACAAATTTCTATAACAATGCTCAATGCAGGAACCTTTGTCTCATAATAAGCAATCGACTGAAAAAAAAAAATATAACTCTTCATTGGAAATATGCAACTTTTAAGAACAAAATCAACAATGGCATCTATAGGACAACGAACAACATTCTTAAACTGCCGCAACACAACCAGTTCTTTGTGCGATTCAATACTCAATATGGGGGTTTGTTCAATCATGAACAACAAATTATCTATCATCATGTACACCATCATCCTTCTAATTCTTTCAAAGTTTCTCCTGTTCTTGAAGTTTGAACCGACATTCTTGAACAACTCTTCAACAAAACCAAAATATTTATACCTCTTACCGAAAATTGATTTATAATCAGGTGCCTTTATCGCTTCATGTTTATGATCCAACTAACATTCTTTTAATGAAATCTTCATCTTCTAGCATATTTTTATACATGCCTAGCATCTTGAATAGGGGTATAATAATTTATTTGTGTTGTACAGTCATGCTAAGGTTCTCAGAGAATATCAACATGTAATAATTCAACGGCACAAACAGACGTCGAGAAATAAAAGTCTATTGCATTGTCGCACGCCGGGCAGATCCTCTTCCAAGAAATGAAAGTTCACTGCATATTTATATTAAACAATGTGAACTCCAACTCACTGTGGCTTGTTAAACTCAGAAATTTCGATCTATCAATTCCGTTTCCAGGAGGAATTTTTTTATACTTTTGTTATTCATTTGCTCCAATTCATGTATATCGCTTTCCATGCATTATTTAATGAATTATATTTTCAATCTGTTTTTACCTCTCGTACTTAGGATATGAATTATATTTTCAATCTGGTTTTACATCTGGTACTCAGGATATTGCAGAACTCTTACAAATTAATGAACATTCTTTACATTGAGGAAGAAAGCGATTTCAATATCATCAGCCAGGCGCTTGATATCAAGGAGTGAGCAAGAAATATCAATTGATCATGGCATTCTTGGCTTTGCTTGAAGTGGCTTCCGTGTTGGTTCTGAGCATTCTGCTAATCAACGGTGTCGAAGTTTTTCTCAAGAGTTCCTACATGGATGTTCTCATTGCAAAAGCCCGTAAACAAGTTAGTATGATGGTGTGGTAATGGTTAAATTTCCATCGAGTAAAAACATGGGATAGCATATTCTTTATCACTAACTCCTCTGTTGTGTCGGGATCCTTAGGTTGCCAAATTTATCATCTTTTTTATTTCATAATAATTCAAAGCTAATTATTTTGATATTTGTTTTAACATGTCCCTTTAGTCTGTACCATTACCATTAATTGGTTTGAGATGAAATGAAAAATTGATTAAGTAATGAAGGCATCTGAATATAAAGACCTTCTTGTCTAAAATCTAAAAAGTCTACCCAGAATCTAGTCTGCCCAGAATCTTGCACGGAAAGTTCAAAGTTTTTAACGTCTTTCAAATTCTGTCGACCAAGACGAACCACGTCAACCATACTTGGAAATCGAAATAACATTGGATAATTCTATTGACTATCACTTGAATGGATGTGCAAGTTTTTTTAGTCGACCCCTTATTCAATAGTGCCCCACAACTTATATTGCTAAGCTTCGAGGCATACTTCCTTATGTCTTGTGTTACGGATACCATCAGAGCGAGCTTCATGTGATTTATGGCTTTTTCACGATTATCTATTTTATTAAATTTTAAAATCAATACAAATTATAATTTTACATATATTCAAGGTCTAACCATTAAAGAATTTTTTTTACAATATTAAAGTACTAAAGGGCCCTCGCACGAAGTTGAGGGACCTTTTAGATGCAATTGAGTAAATGCGAAATGCACGAGAATTGTGTAAATCCACAACGCTCGCGCGTTATGTAAAACTAGGAATGGCAGGCTCCGAGCCTGCATGTCATTTAACATGTAGGATAGGATTACAAAACGCTCAAGTGTTATGGTGATCACCATGATGCTTGAGCGTTATGGTTAATATAACAAACAAAAAAAACAGTGCCGCAGACCGCGACATTGTTTTATCCATTGTTTTACCCAAGCACGAACGATCGAGCTATTTCGCCTTCCCAAAATGCATTGGAGAAGCTCAACCGAGGAGATTTGGAGGCTCAACAATCCCAAAATCATCTTGCAAGGACGATTGGAAAGGTAAGCATCTAAATTGTTGCCTCATATCGTCATTAAGTTTATAAATTGTTATGTTTTCCTAATCTAAAAATATTTGTAAATGAAATGCAAAAAATTAAAATTTTAAAATTTTAATGAATTTTACATCCACCCTGTTAGACACAATGGCTCACTGATCATATCAATCATCATTGTCACCTAAAAATATTTCTAAATGAAATGCCAAAACTTAAAATTTTAAAATTTTAATGAATTTTACATCCACCCTATTAGACACAATGGCTCACTGATCACATCAATCATCATTGTCACCCAACATATCTGTCTATAACATCATTCTGATTATCATTAATTGTCATAACCCAAGCTAGCATTATGTCCCTATTTCATGCTGCCCTAGATCAACATTTTGTTCATCGTATGTAGCCCCAATAATCATGAATTCATTCTGTCCATACATATCATCAGCATCTTAGTTTGTACACCAGCAACACATCAGCATACTGTAGCCCCAATTAATCCAAAGATAAAGGTTAAACTCTAATTTCTATTGCTGCTTCATAAACACCTCATAAATTATAAATATATACATGTATATATTTATTTAGACTTTCTTTTTCCCACCTAAACGTGGTCTTCATGCCCACATCATCACCATTTTCTTTTGCTTACAGCATGCCCGCACTAGCTTGTAACTCATGCCCGCAAGGACCATATTTATGCCTTTGAACATGCCTGCAGCTAGACCTTCTTTAATTGCCCGCATGGAGGTCTTTGCCATGCCTCTAGGATGCCTGCAGCTTCCACAAACATGCCCGCATATGCATCTTCAAGATGCCCGCATGTCACCTTGTCCACATGCCTGCATGTCCATCAGCTTCATTTTTGGATGCCTGCAGATGCCATAAGGGATGTCTGCAATCTCCTTGCCAAGTGTCAACTTCAAGCTTCTTTGTTCACTTCATGCTTCTTTGTTCATGTAACTTGTTATCTCCAAGTCATCCTTGTCTAGGGTATTAGGACCAACTCCAAATGACCACAACATGGGTCATTTGGCTCATTAGGTGTGCCAATTCCCATCACCTTGTCTTTTGTCTTGTCTTTTCCAAGTCCTTGTCAAGTCACCTTGTTTGCTTGTCGTCATGCCATTTACACCTTTGTCATTAATGTTGACATCAATGACAATCCTATTCACAAGATAATTCTGTCAGCTGCAACTCACCGGGATGCACCAACACCCCAACAACCATAGATTTACAAATGACATTTCAGACTCTTCTTAAGTCTGCAAATTACAGACATCATCAACCAGAAGCCCTTGTTTGTTTCCAAAGCACTTCATCAAGCACTCATTATTCAATATAACTCCATTCTATCCATCAGCAAATATCACCAATTAGATCACATCTTCATTATTTCATCATTATTCATGTCATATCAACCTACTGCCATATCTCCATTCATACACTTTACACTATCCATATGCACATCACAACATTATGCCCATATCATTAGTCATCTCTTCATCATTCTACCAGCATGTCTTCATTTTATCCATCAATAGGCTACCTCAGTTTAACCAATAAAAATACATATCTTTGCCACATCATCATGGTCTTTATGCCCGCATGGTCTCCACCCTTATGCCCTCAATGACCCATAATGTATGCCTGCAATGGTCATATGAAATGATATTTATGTTTGTAATGTATTCTTTCTTGCACAAAGTTTGTACATTTTTCATTTTTGAGAAATGTCATTATAGCACATATATATGTTTCTAATTATTTTTATTTTTATTTTTTGTTTGCAATGATGACCATGGATGCCCACTCTGACATCCAAAGAGAAATTCAGAGGCTCAGAGAAATTCGAGCCTCAATTACTATTTTTTATGACAGGCATGTTATGCTTGCATCCAATTTGGATGCAATGATAGAAACGTTTAGTAGGTCTAATGGTGCTTTGCAAGATATTGCCACATTCAGAAAAAGAAAGAGGCAACAATATGCGGATGGAATTAGCTACAACGAAGTCAAGAAGTTGAAAATCTCAAAAGAAAAAATCTTTTCCATGTTTAGCAATCCATGGGATGGTGAAGTCCCTAATGCAAACAAAAGGCACATTTCTATCGAGTGGTGTACATATCAACCATTCATAGATAACTGGATGGACCGATGGTACATGGTGTTTGATGCACCACCACACAATAATAGGGAAATGCCTTTGTATTTTATGAGAAAGATGTACGCAAAGTTTGTGCTGGGGAAGCATGTTAACTATTTTGATATCTTGGAGTACCAGGGTGTTGGGATGGGGATGCCTCAGCAACGTCCCAATGCGAGGCACATAGATCCCAATCGCCCCGTAGCTCCACCTCGTAGGAGGCTACCCAAGCCAGATGTACTTCCTGCACATCAGTTAGTTCCAAAGACACAAGATTCCTTCCTACTGTTGGCACAAGCGATTGTTCGCCATACCACATATCTTCATGGTACGCACCAGGTAGGCCCATCAGAGCCACCATCTATGGGTGGAGTAGAGCCAGCACCTGTCGGTGGGGTAGATCCACCACCTCCTGGTGGGGTAGAGCCACCACCTTCAAGTGGCCGAGGAGCATCTAGTAGTGGCACTGTACCTACACAGCACGAGCACAACCATCAACCCCACCCATGCAGAGTATGCAACCATCCTTGCTTTGGTCCTGTTTGAACAGATGATACCTTTACTAGGTATTTCACACAGGTAAGTAAGTGGTTAACAATTTAGTGTCATTTTTAAATTATATTTCCTTACTATACACACATATATAGATTGCTAATATTTTTAATGGTTTTAAAACTTGTAGTTACTACAAGAAGGGCACGGGGTTGAATACCTTTGCACTGATGATGCAGAGCATAGTTCAGAGACTTATGCACTAGAACCGCATGATGATGATGATGATGTTGCCATATTTTCAGTGACAACAACTCACAATGAGGTAACTATTTCAACATGACATTATTTTAATACATGAGTAGATCCAGTTAACAATTTAGTGTCATTTGTTAATTATTTTTCCTTACTATACACATATATAGATTGCTAATATTTTTAATGATTTTAAAACTTGTAATTGCCACAAGAAGGGCATGAGGGCCAAGAGGCTCATGTAGTAGAACCTTCTGAGTTACAAGATGTTGTCATACCTTCAACGACAACATCTCATGCTAAGGTAACTATTTCAACATGAGGTAACTATTTCAACATGACATTATTTGAACACATGTTATTTTTTTATCACATATTACTTAATCAATGCTACACGATCTAATATTTACAATTTTCTAAATTGTAGGTTGTAGATCCCCATCAGATGGAAATGATTTCATCTAGTGAGCTCCCCCCCGGTCGGAATACAATTGATAGTGTGCCCATGGAGACACAATGGACGGGAGACCGTTTCTTAGAAATGATTGATGTATACAGTACATCGGTGTTTAGTTCATCATTTTCAGTTTGTTAATACATGCTATTCCATTGACCAATGCATTTCAAACTACGTCAATATTGGTGGTTGTAGCCACCAGCAAATATACATTCGAGACTGTCAACAGTTCGATCTCCCCATAGTCCCAACGTGCATAAGGGACAAGTGTACAAGAGAGGCTCCACTCCTGGAAAGAATGTGGATGTCCTCTATAGAAGACACACGAGAGATCCATCTACCCCTGACCTAACAAATATCATTGATGCTGCAGTCAGTGTCGCATCTAGAATAGCCACGATTCATACGGAGGTAACTATTTGGACAATCACAATACATAGTATTTAACCATGTTACTATATTGTTTATTCATGCATGTCTAACTATTTCTCTATTTGGTGATTCTATCCATTAGCGGCAGAAGTGCCTGGCCCCTCTGCTCAATCCATGGTTCTGACGAGGTCTCCTCTTGCGGTGAGATGCTCATTAATGAGATGCCGAGCAATCCCAGGGAGATGGTCGATAGAGGAAAGTCGGGGAAAAACAAGAGAAAGATTGATTTTTGATGTTGCATAGTCTTGGATAGATGTATTTTGACATACATGTACACATTGTTGTATTTAGAGATACATGTACATTGACAGGCCATTTGAGGGCCGGCTACTTTCCCATATTTTGTATTACAAACATTTGACTATCAATATATTCCATATTTTCTCTTGAGTTTCGACTTGTTCTTGTGATGAATCATCTCTTCCACAAATTGATAAATTATGCTATTGAAATTTATAAAATTACATTTCAAGCAATATTTATTCTCTTACATTTATTGCATTGATCAAGTAACATCTCACCATTGTGTTATGAAAACATTATCTTAATGGAAAAAACTAATAATATCTTTCAACAGTTCAATGAACTTAGCACATGCATGCTAATTTGATATCTAATTTAAAATTGTGTTTTTTGTCAACTCCAAGGGTTCATACCTATTGATCATGATTATGTTGCAAGGAAAATATGTTGCAAGGAAAATATGTTGCAAGGAAAAAACCTCTGTCATAATAGTAACATGCTACGCATACCATCAATGTAATCCTATGACATTTTCAGACAGTAAGAGGAAGTCCAATAGATGCTACACATTTCATCAATGCTACTGTATTTCATCAAACTATACGTACATGAGCATCTATGTAGTTCGATTGAATGTAAATGAATGCATAACTAAAGTGTAATCAAATTCATTGGGCCTTCATGTACATATGGTCAAATATATGTAACAAATATACCCTAGTTTGTTAAAATATGCTAACCAATAACTGGTCATGAATTCATTCTCATAATATTGTTGAAGATATAAACCCTATCCTTACTAAACCCTAGTATGTAAGACATTAGTTTATGCTTTACCTCTTTCATATGTCCATTTTCCAGCTATCATAATGCAAAATTAATCATCCAGAATCCATGGAAAATGAAATACCTAACTACTTTAATGATATTCCTTAATAATGTTGTATTGATGAACGAAAATAATATGTTCATGGTCCTGTGTTTGTTTTGATAAATTGCACAAGTTTCGTAATCATCATCAACACCCTCATCCTCATCATCCTCATCATCCTCATCATCATCATCATCGTCAACATATTCATCATCACGATCATCATGCTCATCACCCTCATCATCAACATATTCATCATCATCACCACCACCATCATGATCATCATCCTCATCATCCTCACCCTCATCCACATTCTCACCATCATCATGATCATCATCTTCATCACCCTCATCCTCATCCCCATACTCATCCTCCTCACCCTCATCATCATCATCACCATTTCCATCATCATCATATTCATCATGATCATCATCTTCATCACCACCACCATCATCATCCTCATATTCATCATCATCATCATCATCAACATCAACATCTTCATGGTCCTACGTTTGTTTTGATAAATTGCACAAGTTTCGTAATTATCATCATCACCCTCATCCTCATCCTCATCCTCATCATCCTCATCCTCACCCTAATCATCATCATCATCATCCTAACCGTGCTCTTCCTACCCATGTTGTCACCATCACCATCCAATTTTTCACCATAAGAAGGGAAATGCTAGCCAGAAGTGCCAGGAAGACGATTTTGCAAAGTTGACCCCCGTGTGCAAAAATTCCACACTCCCTCACTAAGCAAAACCCTAGTTTCCAAGATGGACCTACAAGATGACAGGTGGGCCAAGGGATCGGTGGAGAGGGGCACCCCTAGCACTGTCCCCACGTCCTAAATCCAACGGATTCGACAGTTCGTCGATCGGAGCGACGGTCTTCATTCTATGGCTTGTTCCGTCCAGCATCCAAAAGGCCTTCAGGGACACCTACCAGGTGCCTACCGGGGCCATAGAATCCCAACCGTGCAACAAAACCGGGTTTCAAGGAGACATGCAGGTGTGTTTAGGACAGTTCCAGCTGGGAACGCTAGCCACAAGTGCCCGATGGACGATTTTGCAAAGTTGACCCCCGTGGGCAAAAATTGCACACTTCCTCACTGAGAAAAACCCTAGTTTGCAGAATGCACCTACAATATGACACATGGGCCATGGGATCGGCGGAGAGGGGCACCCCTAGCACTGTCCCTACGTCCTGAATCCAACGGAGTCGATGGTTCATTGATTGGAGCGACGGTCGTCATTCTATGGCTTGTTCCGTTCGGCATCCAAAAGGCCTTCAAGGACACCTGGCGGATTCCTACCGAGGCCATAGAATCCCAACCGTACAACAAAACTGAGTTCCGGTGAGACACGCAAGTGTGTCTAGGATGGTTCCAGCTGGAAATGCTAGCCATAAGTGCCCGGTGGATGATTTTGCAAAGTTGACCCCCGTGGGAAAAAATTGCACAGTGCCTCACTGAGCAAAACCCTAGTTTGCAAAATGCACCTACAAGATGACACATGGGCCATGGGACCCATGAAGAGGGGCACCCCTAGCACTATCTCGATGTCCTGAATCTAATGGAGTTGACGGTTCGTCGATCGGAGCTATGACCGTCTTTCTATGGCTCATTCCGTCTCGCATCCAAAAGGCCTTCAGGGACACTTGTTGGAAACCTGCTGGAGGCATAGAACTCCAACCGTGCAGCAAAACTGGGTTCCAGGGAGCCCTGCAGGTGTGTCTAGGTGGGTTCTAGTTGGGAACGCTGGCCAGAACTTCCCGGTGGACGATTTTGCAAAGTTGACCCCCGTGTGCAAAGATTGTGCAGTCCCTCACTAAGCAAAACCCTAGTTTGCAGAATGCACCTACAATATGACACATGGGCCATGGGATCGGCAGAGAGGGGCACCCCTAGCACTGTCTTGACATCCTGAATCCAACAGAGTTGACGGTTCGTCGATCGGAGCCACGACTGTCATTCTATCGCTCATTCCATCTCGCATCCAAAAGGCCTTCAGAGACACTTGCTGGATACCTGCCAGGGGCATAGAACTGCAACCATGCAGCAAAACTAGGTCCCGGGGAGTCCTATAGGTGTGTCTAGGTAGGTTCCAGCTGGGAACACTAGCCACAAGTGCCTGGCGGATGATTTTGCAAATTTGACCCCCGTGTGCAAAAATTGCACACTCCCTCATTGAGCAAAACCCTAGTTTCCTAGATGGACCTACAAGATGACACGTGGGCCATGGGACCAGTGGAGAGGGGCACCCCTAGCACTGTCCTGGCGCCCTGAATCCAACGGATTTGACGGTTCGTCGATCGGAGCGACGTTCATCATTCTATGGCCCATTCTATCTCGCATCCAAAAGGGACGTCCTGCAGGTGTGTCTTCTGGGTAGATTTAAGCATTCTCGAGGATCTAAATTTATAATTTCCTTCTGGGTACATTCAGGCATGGAATAATATTTGGCGGCACTTCCAAGCTCCCCAGACCATTTGTTCAACCACAATATGTGCGACTCCTTTGACGAAAGATAAATTATGGTGTGGACAACAGCATTTGATACACTAGCCAAATCTATGTTGTTGGAAGAACTTACATATTTCAACAAAGGGGCGTTTTGCAAGTGACTTGAAAATGCCTTCCAATTTTCAGCAATAAAACAAAGAAGTTCAACGTATAGGTTTTCAGGAAAGCTTATCAACCAATCAGACAACCGAATACAGGGAGATAACCACGCCCAAAAAATTCAAGCTATTATAAAACTCTTGTTTATCAAGATAAGGATGGACTATGTGTGCATTACGAGAATATAGATGAATGAGGCCACTTTGATGAACTTGTCCTCTTTCTTTCTCTAGAATGCATTTAAAAGCAGGGAGTATTGTCCGAGCTTCTGTTGGTTTACATAAACATTTATTCCCAAAGCGGACGTCACATAAAACCACTTCCTCAGCTCTCAATTGGGTCTGAATGGCATCTGTAACTTGTGTTAGTTGTGGATAACGAGGAATATGAAAGGGAAGGTACCTATAGAACCAAGTTTTCGATGATAGAGGTGAATACATATATCAATAGATTGTTACGTATGAAATTGCAATATGAAGAAAAAATAGTATTCAATAACTCGTTACCAACCTGAGAAGTGACCAATTGTATTTTTTTGCTTTCGTTCCCTCCATCAATATCATACGTGACATATTTGAATGACTGCAAGTTCACCTCCTGCCTCCCAAGTTCATGCTCATCGGTCACATGTATGTATTTGTCCAATAATGCAAATCCACCACAGCCTGGGCATGTCCCATCTATGTAATTTTTTTGATAAAATGTGCAATCGTTTGGCCTGCTATACAAGATGCTATGAATAAAGTCTCTGGATGGAATCGGTGGTAATGCAGCTGAGCATTCCTGCACAAGAGTGTTATGCAATACACGGAAAATATATGTATATGTGTCATAATAGTAACCATACTCAATGTGCTATCGACAACAACATGTGTTACGAATTGTGTTTATTTTAACATATCATGGTTTTCATTTTTCAAAGGATCTTTGGCCCAAGTCAAGTTTGTTATGCTCATTCCTAAATCTCTCATATAATTTTGTTTGTGTCATATCAAGAAAATGTTTAATGTGTGGTTCACGATCCTTGGAACCCCTTCTCAATTTTAATACATCTTTTTGGTTGGAAGAAGGTCTAGTGTTGTCATGCCAAAAAGATTGCACTAATCCCTTTACCGCATCAATGAGCTTCATATCAGAGTGTGGCAACCTGCCAATGAAGGCCCAAACATCTGTTTGACCGGTTTGAAGTTGTTCTCTTCTAACACAATACCTACAAAGTGTCTTCACATTCAAATTAACAATTTTGGATGTAGGTTTAAGAAAACGAAGTGCCCTAGTGCTTTTGTTCATGATTGATTGTGACAACACATGATGAGCCGCATTACGATCCTTTGAGTGAGATTTCTTTCCAATTGTACTAAATGCATCTACTAAACTTTTAACGATATGAGAACTTGGTTCTAACTTTTTGGCCATCTTTATCCCTAATGTTCTTCTAACAACAGTGATATGCCTAGATTTCAACAATGATAAAAATAATTTGCACTTGTCCGCATCACATTTAGAATAAAAAAAGTTATCAAGTATTTGTCGAGTTTGATAAGCAATAGAACGTTTAGACAACGTACCTTCAAGTGAACTAATGAGATTTTCATCAACCTGTATACGTCTCGGAGTTCTTCGACGTGCATTTGCTAATGGAGGTAAGGGTGTTGGAACTGGAGCATGTACACCATCACCAAGACGCTCCGGCGTTTCGATAGGAGCCCCTTGTCTTTCATTCTCTTGGATGGTTTCCATAACATTTGCTTCTTCCATTGTCAATCCTCCACTCAATGCCTCTCTAACTTCGTCGCTTGTATATAACCACTACCCAACAAGTCATTCACTACCATATTTTGAGGTTGACTTGATGTGGGAATTGAAACATCCCCCGATGAGTACCTACGTCTTACTTCTTCACTAGTGCCATGGGGTGCTTGTTCATCAAATGTTGCTGAAATTGAGGTCCCCTCTAATGAATTTATTTGTATTTCTTGAGGTGGATGGGTAGGAATGACCGTGGCATCATCTACGGTTGGAATTGGATGAGTTTCCATGGAATGCCTTCGATTCCACATGTCCAATCTTTTCTTTTCTCTAACTTCTTCCATGGTTTCTTGAGGCTTCTCTTTCCTTGCCAATTTTCTTTTTTTGATTGCGTGGATTCCCCATGACCACAATGAGCAATACTAAGAAAATAGATCCTAGAGGTGTGCTCAATTATTCAAATATACAAATTATTTCTCAACTATGAATATTGGTTCTTCAAGCTTGCTCAATTGTCAATATAGATACTTCCTCAATTGTGAATATAGATGAACATCAATCTGGCTCAAATGTGAAAGTAAAGTTTCTACCTTACTTGTGAATATAGAAAATTCTTCATTTGGGAATATAGAAATTTCAAGCTTGCTCAACAGGGAATGTAGATTCTTCTTCAGTTGTGTTCATATAGATTCATCAAACTTGCTTGACATTGCTAATATAGAATTACCTTGAGGCTTGAAATTGTGAATGTAGAATCCTCTTTAAGCTTGAATTTGTGAATGAAGAATCCCCTTAAAGCTTGGTAATTGTGAATGTGAAATCCTCAATTCCAAATGCCAACTGTAGAATCCTCTTCAAACTTGTTGATTGCGAAGATGGAGTGTGTTGAGCTTCCTCCAATGCTTTGACTATTAATTGTGAAGTGTCGTGCTGTATGGGAGACGGGAAGGCGGGAGGAGAAAACGAAGAACACGGGAGGATAAAAGCATTTTGCAATTTTTTTTTGCACAGACATAACGCGCTAGCGTTATGTAAACACATAATGTGCTAGCGTTATTCACACAAAAAACGTGCACGTGTTTCTTGAATATTAAAAAAAGCATGGGTATTTAATATGTTTGGTGCACGGCTAAATAATGTACCTAGTTGCCCAAAACGCACGCGCATTTTGTATTCATAAACGCGCTAGCGTTATTGAAATAATAAAAAAACCTTATTCAATAAACCATGAGCATTTTTGGTGGAACCATGAGCATTGTTGGTGGAACCATGAGCACTAATTATGGAACTATGAGCATTACTAGTGGAACCATGAGCTCTAATTATGGAACCATGAGCATTGTTGGTGGAACCATGAGCACTATCTGTGGAACCATGACCTCTATTTATGGAACCATGAGCATTATTGGTGGATCCATGAGCTGTAGTTATGGAACCATGATAATTGTTGGGGGAACCAGGAGATTTAGTTATGGAACCATGAGATCTAGTTACGGAGCCATGAACATTATTAGTGGAACCATGAGCATTATTGGTGGAACCATGAGCTTTAGTTATGGAATCATGAAAATTATTGGTGGAACCATGAGAACTATTTATGGAACCATGAGCATTATTGGTGGAACCATGAGCTCTATTTATGGAACCATGAGAATTGTTGGGGGAACCATGAGATTTAGTTATGGAACCATGAGATCTAGTTACGGAGCCATGAACATTATTGGTGGAACCATGAGCATTATTGGTGGAACCATGAGCTTTAGTTATGGAACCATGAAAATTATTGGTGGAACCATAAGCATTGTCTGTGGAACCATGAACTCGATTTATGGAACCATGAGCGTTATTGGTGGAACCATGAGCATTGTTGGTGGAACCATGAGCTCTATTTATGGAACCATGAGAATTGTTGGGGAACCATGAGAATTATTGGTGGAACCATGAGCTCTATTTATGGAACCATGAGCATTATTGGTGGAACCATGAGCTATAGTTATGGAACCATGATCATTATTGGTGGAACCATGAGCACTCTCTGTGGAACCATGAACTCTAGTTATGGAACCATGAGCATTGTTGGTGGAACCATGAGCTCTATTTATGGAACCATGAGAATTGAACCTGGAACCATGAGAATTGAACCTTGATTAAATAAGATAAGTGACTAAAGTTCATTTCAAATATCACATGGGACAATATCCACAAGCTTGTTTGAAATGATTCACATGTTTTTGTGTGTCCATTTTTTTACTTTTTCTAATTTGCAAAATCAATCTTATTTGATTTGAGATTTGAGTATATATTTGTTTATATGAAAATACATATACACCAAAAATTCACTAAAATGAACATTATATTTCTAGTTTCATTTTATGTTAGTAATTAATAACTAGTTAAATTTTTAAAGATAAATTAATAACTAGTTAAATTTTTAAAGATAAATTATAAACTAAACATTGAAATTCAGCTTTTAATTAAAATAATAATAATAATATCTTATTGATCTTTAAAATTGAAAATGATAATATCCATATTATATATAGTTCCTTCTATGCAATATACTGAAAGGCACAGATGGGCTGGTCTTTATCGAAGATTTTGGTCTTCTTGGTGGTGATGTCCTCTTGAATTTGAAGCTAGAGGCTCATGGCAAAGAGGCCTTGGTTTGTTTGATGTTGTGACACAAGGAAACATTCTAGCTATTAAAAGGATGCTTAGGTGTCTACAAGGATCATCTCCCAAGTAGGTTTTGATTCAACACAGATTGCTTTCAGCCCAACATGCTAACAAGGTCAAGGGTCTTATTAGCCTATATGATATATTTTTTCCTCCTCATAATTTCCAAATTTCAAGTTCCTTCATCTTCATGAGTATTTCGGAAGCTTGGAGGAGGGTGGCAGGTTTGGTACATTGGCAAATGTTAGGTAGTAGGTTTGGATGGGATTTGGACAAAAGTACAATCTGGATTTGGAAGAAAGAAGGCACTATATTTCTAACCTTCCAAGATTTCAAGCACAAATACTAAGTAGAAAGAAGATTTTCTTCTAAAGAGACCTTTGGGATTCTACTACTCATACTTGGAAATCCTGGCATTCAATGGCTCAAGAGTTTGCTTTGTCCTCTATATACTGACCCACTTTGTCTAATAATGTTCATGGTTCCATAACTAGAGCTCATGGTTCCACCAACAATGCTCATGGTTCCACCAATAATTTTCATGGTTCCATAACTAGATCTCATGGTTCTATAACTAAAGCTCATGGTTCCCCCAACAATTCTCATGGTTCCATAAATAGAGCTCATGGTTCCACCAACAATGGTCATGGTTCCATCAATAGAGCTCATGGTTCCACCAACAATGTTCATAAATAGATCTCATGGTTCCACCAACAATGCTTATGGTTCCATCAATAGAGCTCATGGTTCCACCAACAATGTTCATAAATAGAGCTCATGGTTCCACCAATAATGCTCATGGTTCCATAAATAGAGCTTACGGTTCCACCAATAGTGCTCATGGTTCCACCAATAATGTTCATGGTTCCATAAATAGATCTCATGGTTCCATAACTAGATCTCATGGTTCCATAACTAAAGCTCATGGTTCCCCCAACAATTCTCATGGTTCCATAAATAAAGCTCATGATTCCACATGATGGAAGCATGCTGGTTTACGGGAGAAAATGAGAGTGGGGATTGAGAGCACGGTTAGGAGAAGAGAGAGAGAGAGAGAGAGAGAGAGAGAGAGAGAGAGAGAGAGAGTTAATGATGGAGAGGGAGTGTGAGAGAGAATAGGAAGGGCAAGACATATGTAGCAAGAATGAGAGGTAGGAGGGGGAGGGACATAAATGGAGGGAGGGAGAGGGGAAAATGGGAGATGGAAATATGGAGAGAGAGATGTGGAGAAAGTGATGGAGGGAAGAGGGAGAGAGAGACAAAGGGGGGGAGAGAGATGCGGGGTTTGTGGGAGAGAGAGGGGGGGGGGAATGGCCATAAACTAAGGGAGGGAGAGAGAGCATTAGGGAGGGAGGGAATTATAGGGATTGAGGGAGATACGAGCATAGAGCAAGGGAAAGAGATAGGAAGGGAGGGATGGAAGGTGCAGGTGGGGGACATGGGGGGAGAGAGAGAGAGAGAGAGGGGGGGGGGGGGGGGGGGGAGGGAAACTAAGGGGCAGATAGAGAGAGAGAGAGAGGTGGGGGAGGTGTGAATGATAGAAAAATGGGGAGGTTGTGAGAGATATAGAGAGGGATCAATGGGGATGGATAGAGCATGTGTGTACGTGTGTGTGAGAGAGAGAGAGAGAGAGAAAGAGAGTGGGGAGGGGTGAGTGATAGAGAAAGAGGGAGGTTGCAAGAGAGAGGGCGAAGTGAGGCTATGAGAGTGACAATGGTAAATAGAAGGAATAGAGAGAGAGAGAGAGAGAGAGAGAGAGAGAGAGAGAGAGAGGGAAGTTGTGAGAGAAATAAAGAGGGATGTTGTGTGTGTGTGTGTGTGTGTGTGTGTGAGAGAGAGAGAGAGAGAGAGAGAGAGATGGTGTGGGATATGGAAGGAGGGAGAGATTGGGATAGAATGAGAAGAAATCATAGGGGATATATATATATATATATATATATATATACAGAGAGAGAGAGAGAGAGGGGTATATAGTGTGATGGAGAGAGAGTGAGAGAGAGATATGGTGGGGGATATAAAGTGATGGAGAGAGAGAGAGAGTTAGGGAGGGATAGAGAGAGGTAGGTAGGATAAGAGAGAGAGAGAGGGAGGAAGATAGAGGAAAAGGGAGAAGAGAGAGATATTTAGGGAGGGAGGGAGAGCCCATTTTTTTGGTTTATAACGTGTTCTACAAATCACGTGCGCAATTTGTAGTTTGATATCGCACACACATTTTGTAACTATAGATCATGTGATGATGATGATGACGAAGATCATAATGAATATGTTGATGATGATGTTGATGATGATGATGATGATGATGATGATGATGACTATGAGGAAGAGGGTGATGACGATGAAGATGACGATGACGATGATGATGACGATGACGATGACGATGATGATGACGATGACGATGACGATGACGATGACAATGACGATGATGATGACGATGACGATGACGATGACGATGACGACGAAGACAATGACGACGACGATGACGACGATGACGATGATGGTAATGATGATGATGATGATGAAGATGATGATGATGAGGATGATCATGACGAATAAGATGAGGACGATGATGATGATGGGGATGAGGATGATGATGATGATGATGAGGATGATGATGAGGATGATGAGGATGATGAGGATGATGAATATGAGGATGATGAGGATGATGAGGATGATTATGATGATGATGATGATGATGATGATGATGATGATGATGACGATGATGATCGTCATCGTCATCATCATCATCATCATCATCATCATCGTCGTCGTCATCGTATTCTTCTTCATCATCATCATCATCATCATCCTCATCATCCTCATCATCATAATCATCATTCTCATCATCATCATCCTCATCCTCATCATCATCATCATCTTCATCTTCATCATCATCATCGTCATCTTCATCATCATATTCATCATAATCATCATCATCCTCACCACCACCACCACCACCACCATCATCATCATCATCATCATCGGTGTGGTCGTCATCACCATCATCTTCGTCGTCGTCATGATCATGATCATCATCATCTTCATAATGATCATGATCATGATCATCATCGTTATCACCCTCTTCCTCATCATAATCTTCATCACCCTCTTCCTCATCATTGTCTTCATCATCATCATCTTCATCGTCTTCATCATCATCATCATCTTCATCATCATCATTGTCATCATCATCATCATCATCATCATCATCATCATCATCATCATCGTCGCCGTCGTCATTTTCATCATCATCATCATCATCATCTTCATGACGACGACAACGATGATGACGACGATGATGAAGATGGTGATGGCGATGATGATGATGGCATTTTGTTCTCAGTTCATATCCATTTCGTCACAACTCCTTTATAGTTATGATAGGATTTTATTTGTTTTCAATTCACAGTCTTCTTTAGATTGGAAAATTATCTTTGTGGCATGCTATATTTAAATTAATTTGTTTTGTTTGCAACACCAATATTTATTGCAGGGTCCTCTAGGACTTGGGCATGGCTACGGCAATCCCAACGTTTGCATAGGAGCACTACCTTTACACCAGTAAGCTCATAGCCAAGAATGGATCACCTCCTTTGAGTTGAGGGTTGATGTTCCATGAGTAAATGTTAAGGGTGTGTGCAAGAAGATGAGGGTCACTTTAGATGCAATCCTACTTTTTCAAAACTCGTTTCTGATACATAAAAACATAACACGTTTCTGATACTTAGCACTTGGTATGGTAAAACCCGAGTCTAACATGTCACTAGACATGTAGGATAGGTAACCACAATGCGTGCACGTTATAGAAATACAAAACGTGTACATGTTATGTAGTTACAAAACGCACACGCGTTATGTAAAGATAAAACGTGCATGCGATATGAAGAATAAAAACGCGTACGCAATATGGTTAAGCACAATAAATAGGTTAGGTGCATGGCTAGGGCAACGAATAAAATCAAAAGAAATCAAATGTTTTGTCTTGTTACATACAAAAGAAATGTTTTGTATGGTTTACTACCCCCCTAGCTCTCTCCCAATAATACCTAGATACCCCCTATCTCTTTCTAAATATTTGTCTCTCATTCTCTCTACATCCCTCCCTACATGTTTCTTTCATGTTTCTTTCTCTCCCTTACTCCAGCAATGTCCCTACCACCCCACTCTCCATCTCTCCACTTTCTCTTTATCTTCGTCATTATCCCTCCCTAATGACAATGAAGATGATCATGGTGCAGATGAAGATGATAGAGATGATGATGTTGATGAAGATGATGGTGATAACGCTGAAGATGTTGAATATGATGATGAGGGTGATGAGGATGATGATGATGGTGATGAAGAAGATGACGATGATGGAGATGTTGATGGGGAAGGGGGAGTTGTCAATGATGATGAAGAGGAGGATATAAGATGATGATGATGATGATGATGGTGGAGATGTTGATGGTGATGAAGATGTTGTTATTGTTGATGATGATGATGATGATGGAGATGTTGATTTGATGATGATTTGATGATGATGATGGTGATGATGATGAAGATGTTGATGATGATAATGATAGTGATGAAGACGATGATGATGATGACGACGATAATTTTGATGATGATGGTGATGATGATGATGATGATGGTGATGATGATGGAGATGTTGATGATGATGATGAAGAAGATGATGATGATGGAGATGTTGATGAGGAACCTAGAGATGACAATGATGATGAAGATGTCGATGGTGATGGTGATGGTGATGGTGATGATGATGGTGATGGTGATGATCATGATGATGATGATGCTGACGATGATGGTGATGGTGATGTTCAGATGATGACGATGACGATGAGGAAGATGATGATGATGATGGAGATGTTGATCTGATGATGATGAAGATGATGATGATGGTGATGATGATGAAGATGTTGATGATGATGATGATGGTGATGAAGACGATGATGATGATGATGATGAGATGATGATGATGACGATAATTTTGATGATGGTGATGATGATGATGATGATGATGGTGATGATGATGGAGATGTTGATGATGATGGTGATGGTGATGATGATGGTGATGGTGATGTTCAGATGATGACGATGACGATGAGGAAGATGATGATGATGATGGAGATGTTGATCTGATGAGGAAGATGATCATGATGATGGTGATGATGATGAAGATGCTGACGATGATGATGGTGATGATGATGAATATGTTGACGATGATGATGATGGTGATGATGATGAAGATGTTGATCTGATGATGATGACGAAGATGATGATGATGTTGATGATGACAAAGTTGATGACGAAGATGATGATGACGATGGAGATGGAGATGTTGATCTGATGATGATGAAGATGATGATGATGGTGATGATGATGAAGATGTTGATGATGGAGATGAAAATGATGATGGAGATGTTGATGATGATGGTTAGGGTGATGACGATGAAGATGTTGAAGATGATGGTGATGGTGATGAAGATGATGATGATGATGAAGAAGATGATGATGATGGAGATGTTGATTTGATGATGATGAAGATGATGATGATGGTGATGATGATGAAGATGTTGATGATGATGATGATGGTGATGAAGACGATGATGATGAATAAGATGATGATGATGGAGATGTCGACGATGAACCTAGAGATGCCAATGATGATGAAGATGTTGATGATGATGATGATGATGGTGATGACGATGAAGATATTGATGATGATGGTGATGGTAATGATGATGAAGATGGTGATGATGATGATGGTGATGGTAATGATGATGAAGATGTTGATGATGATGATGATGGTGATGTTCAGATGATGACGACGATGATGAAGATGTTGTTGATGATGGTGATCGTGATGTTCAGATGATGATGATGATGATGAAGAAGATGATGGTGACATGATGGAGATGTTGATATGATGAGGAAGATGATGATGATGATGGTGATGATGATGGTGATGTTGATGATGATGGTGATGGTGATAAAGATGATGATGATGATGAAGAAGATGATGATGATGGAGATGTTGATGTTGATGGGGAACCTAGAGATGACAATGATGATGAAGATGGTGATGGTGATGGTGATGATGATGAATATTTTGATCATGATTTGATGGTGATGATGATGAAGATGTTGATGATGATGGTGATGGTGATGTTCAGATGATGATGATGATGATGTTCAAAAGATGATGATGATGATGATGATGATGGAGATGTTGATTTGATGAGGAAGATGATGATGATGATGATGATGGTGATAATGATGAAGATGTTGATGATGATGGTGATAGTGATGAAGACGATGATGATGAAGAAGATGATGATGTTGATGGAGAACCTAGAGATGAAAATGATGATAAAGATGTTGATGATGATGGTGATGGTGATGGAGACGTTGATGATGATGGTGATGAAGATGATGATGATGATGATGATGAAGATTATGATGATGATGAAGATGGTGATGATGGAGATGTTGATGAGGAAGGGGGAGATGACAATGATGATGAAGATGTTTATGGTGATGATGATGGTGATGATGAAGATGTTGATGATGATGGTGATGGTGATGAAGATGATGATGAAGATGATGAGGATGAAGAAGATGATGATGATGGATATGTTGATGAGGAACCTAGAGATGACATTGATGATGAATATGTTGATGATGATGATGATGATGAAGACGTTGATGATGATGGTGATGGTGATGAAGATGATGCCAAGGAGGGTATCCATCTTATGTATATATTTGCAATTATCCAAGTCCCTATAGAAATATCTCCCTTTATTCTCCCTTAATCACTAACCCTATGTTCCTTTATCCCTCCCATCTTCCCTCTCTATATCACCTTCTATCCCTCCTTCCCTATCTATTTATCTAGATCTATCCCTGGATATGTCCCTCACTCCCTTTACCTCCCTCCCTCTATGTCACTTTCTCTCCCTTACACCATCTTCATCCCTGCCACCCCACTAATTCCTCCTTCCCTATCACACACACACAACCTCCCACTTTCTTTGTCGCTCACACCTCCCTCTAGTATCTCTCTCCCCAACCTTCAATCTCTCTCTCTCTCTCTCTCTCTCTCTCTCTCTCACACACACACACACACACACACACACACATTATGTCCCTTTCCATTCTCAAACCCATTCCCCCTCCATCCATATCTATCTCCACCTTTCTCCCTCCATTCCTCACCGTACATTCTCTCCCTCCCTCTCTCATCGCCTCTCTCTCTCTCACCTTCTATCCCTCCCTCATGTTATCTTTCCCTCAACCTATCCCAATCTCTCCATCACTCCCTCTCTCTCTCACACTTTATGTCCCTTCCCCCTCCTCTCTCTCTCTCTCTCTCTCTCTCTCTCTCTCTTGCCACCACTCCCTGCATGTCTCCCACCAACACTTTCTATCCCTCCCTTCCTATCTCTTTATTTCATTCTATCCCCATCTATCTCTCACTTCGTCTAAATCCATTCCTCCCCATTGTCCCTTTCGCTCCCTCGCTCTATGTCTCTCCCCCCCTTGTATTCTTTATTTCTCTGTCACATCCCCCTTGTCTCCATCCATTCCCCCTTGTCACTCAAGTCTCACTTTCAACTTCTAACCCTATACCTCTTCAGAACCTCTTCTACTTTTAATAGTGCTCTCAAGCTCCACTTCCCTTCACCCCCTGTAGCCCATCATGTTCTCATTCCCTTCATCTCTCCCCACTCAAGCTTCCAACATCCTTCTAAGCCCTTGACCCTTTCCCACCCCTATTAAATATTAACCATAGATTCCCTTGTTTCTTCCCTACCCTTTCTCAAGTATTAACCAAAAATTCCCTTGAGTCTTCCACACCCCCTCTCTCTTAAGTATTAAACATATATTTTATGATTTACATAATGCGAGCGCATTTTTGCACTACGTAACGCGTACGCGTTATGTAGTTATATAACGCGTGCACGTTCTTGAATTCTAAAAGCGCGGAAATATTTTTGAATTTAAACATAACGCGCTTGTGTTTTGTAGAGCTTAAACCAAGCCGACTCACTTGCTCGCATGTCAACAATAATACTATGTGTATGCTTTGGAGTTTGCTTCGGTAATTCCAAACCTGTGCTATGTTAATGGAAAACCAAAGCTAATTGGGTATTTCTTCCAGTTTCTGGAGAAGCCCGTGCTTAGCCAGTCGTTACAGTATGCTACACACAGTCATTTTTGACGAAATCTTAGACACAAATAGCATTTTTTCTGCAGATTCCAAATATGTAACTTTTATTTTGAAATATTAATTTTTCCTATTTTCTTTCAATTTCTTTTGTGTCTAACTCGTGAAACACACTGTTAGTGTTTCTTCCATAACTTTTTCAATTCTCGATCATTTAAAAAAAAAAATGTATGGTGCACAAGAGGACACTAACCTCCACGTTTTATGAAAAACCCATTTCAAGATTTTTACATTAAGACCTTCAAAGGTTGCACCCAAAAAAGAGGTACTATTTTCGAGGTTTGATCACTTAGACAATTATAAAAAAATTATAAAATTACTAATTTAATTTTTGAAAAATAATGGCGAACGAGTGCTATGTGTTCTCTACATGCATGCCAATTTTTGTAGCTTGATTCCATCATTTAGTCCCTCAAAGGCTACACCCACAAAAACATATACCTTATCATTTGCCTAAAAAATAAAAAGTGTATGTTAGGAAAAATGAAACTTGAGATAGCTATGCAAATTTTCAATACATAAAAGTTATATATTCGGAAATGTGATTCAATTTCCTACATTTCATCTTTTTTACTCAATGCAAGATATTTTGCGTAAGTATCTCAAAAAATCCAAGTAAGTTGAGGGATGCCTGATTTTTTAGTTTTCTATTGCATCTAACATGCCAAAAGTGACCCTCATTATCTTGCACTGACCCTTAAGGGTTCTTGGGAGTTGTAATTTTGCGACCTAGCCTTGGCTAGTCTAGCCGTAATGGATTTTGTGTTAGTGACTGGATATTTACATAGGCTTATGCCTTGGTTGTACTACAACTTGTTTTTATTTCTGTTGTTTCTATTTTGTAATAAAATTATAGTTGTAGTGAATTGGAATTTTGTGAAATGGAATATAGAACTTGGACCATGTAGATTATGTTGTGATTGAACGTTGTTCTATATTTGGTTTCTCTTACCATGAGTAAACTTAGTTTAAATAAGCAAGAGTAATTTGTGTTGAACCTAGCTCTACTCCTAGGCAATTTTTCTCACACATAGCTTTACTTGTGTTTGTAGGGCCAGTATCGTCATGGCCGTGGGGCACACTACCCAGATTGGTGTTTTACTTGTTTAAGTTTTCCAATGTCAATCCATGAGGTTCGACCTCGACCTTGGTTGTTTAAAAGGTGAATATCGAGTTCAAACTAGGACATTTCCCTTATGAGTCGATCGTGACCTTTATATTTTTATTATGATAACTTGCATAGTATAGTGGGGCGTATCACGCAGATTTTGATTTGGTTGCAATTATTGTTGTTGCAATTGGTTAGTGGGTGATTGAACTTATGTATGATTAATGGCTTGTGGATATGCATATAGTAAAAGCGTTGGTTTCTTTTTTTGAACCCCTTTGTTAGCCTATGGAATATGGCTATTATGTTGGCTATCATGTACATTTATATGGTTATGTTGTTTTATTATTTTCCTATTTACTCATGATTATATTATACTATATTATTAACTTAGGGTTTTGTTTCAGGATTCACCTTTGGACCCTCTCCACTCCCTGGGGTATACAAGAGCTTTCTCTATAGGGATATCACGTCCATGATGTTTTATTTAATAATTTATTTGTTTATTTTCCTTTGTCTTTTTAGTTTAAATAATGGATTTATATTGGATCTATCTATCTTGATAATCACTCTAACATTTAATTTTGTTTATCAATAAGAAATCAATCCAGTGTAGTTTGACATGTAAGTATATAATTGCATGATATAGAAACATAGACATAAATCTTGGAACATAATGATAGATCCTGGTTAATAAACCATGATTATTATCAATAGAATTAGGCTGAATGAAAGTGACTAATCCTAATCCGTATTATGCAGATATGATCATAAATCATAAATTCTAACATCAATTCAAATAAATTATAATTTAATTTCTAACCGATAAGTATGGTAATGAAGTAAGAAAGCTGAAAATTGCTTAGTAAAATCTAGAATACTTTAAAACTACAATAGTTAATTAGGGAAGCTATGTAGTTACAACCAAATACAATAGAAATAATCTAGTTATAAACCGAACAAAAATAATATTTTGTAGCAATACAATTATAGAGTACAAGACTATCATCATAAACCCAATAAGATGAAATAAACAAAGCTAAAATACTTATAAACCTTTAAACTTCCAACTGTTTGGGGAACTTCTATGTGCCTCCCAGCCTTAGGCCTCAAACAGTTCCTTGTTCATTCCACAGGTCACCCCCAAGCCAGACCAACCATACTAGAGAAGTGAGACTTAGGTATTGTTATATATATTATTTACTATCAGCAGAGTAGCCACAAGTTTTTTTACCACATAGATTCTTATAATAAAATCCCCCTTATCGCACAGTCCTTCCTAGATTAGCCATATACTTTATCATGGCAAAACTGAGTGATCAATGACCTAAACTTGAACCCTCTAGTGCAATAGGGACCATTACCCCCTGTAATGTCCACTATATGTCATTTATTTATTTTCTCTAGGAAAAGGCTCCTATTCTTTTTCATTCGGGATGTTTTTCTCTTAACTTAGGAAAATCACACTTTTGTTTTCTTTCTTTTCTTTTTATCCTAATTTCAGAAAGTAGTTAGATTTTTTAGCTCTTTTTATCTCTTTTATTTATGTTATTTATTTATTAATATAGATTTATCCTCACATTTATCCTATCTTTCTATTGATTTTTATTTAACAACCATTTAAAATTCATCCTATCTCTATCATGCTTGGTCTCTCTTTATGTGGTTTCCCCCCAACAGTTATACATTTAAAAGAAGATAAGTAACATGACAATAATATCCTTTATTGTATTTGATGCTCCATAACCTACCAACTCAACACCAAACATAATAAGTCAAATTGCTCTAGGTGCTCTAGATCCTAATAGCTCAACACCAATCGAGTATAAGTCTAAGTAGTCGAGGTGTTCCAGAGCATACCAACTCAACACCAAATAAGTATACTCAGTCTAGGTGCTCCAGAGTATACCATCTCAACACCAAATAAGTCTTAAGCAATATGGGTGCTCTAGAGCATACCAGCTCAACACCAAATAAGTCTTATTAGTCTAGGTGCTCCAGAGCATACCATCTCAACACCAGATCAAACATAATAATATAAATGGTCTTAACTTGGGATATTACAAACAAGCCTTTTGGACGAGGGTTTTCATTATGTGGAGGATTTTCAACCAGTAAAGAGGTAAGGGATTTTTATATCCGCAATCATTTTGTTTAGCTTGATTTTTTGTTTTTTACCAACCATTTTCTTTTGATAAGTTGGATTTGCTCTATTTGCATTAAGGGGTTTAACGGTGTGCCAGGTTCAGCTAGAGCGTAAAGTCTATCCTTCAATCAAGAAACACTAGATCCAGATTGATATTTAACAACAATCCCAACATGGGATGGAGCGACGAGATATAGGGTAAATATAGTGTAAAAATTTAACACAGTTGAATATCCTGAACAATGGCTTGTAAAAAGAAGACTAGGGCACATGTGACTATGCTACGCGATGGCGCTAGAATATCCTCCCCTCTCTTATTATAACTTATAAAGTGCGGGGGTTGTGGCTTCTCAAGAGATGGATTTGATATAAACAATGAGGATTCATTCTATGCTATGGTTTCTATAAAGGGTTTGAGAATGTTTAGCACCTTTATTCATAGAATATTAAAGAATACTCATAATTTCACTAGTTGTTGGTAAATACCTACCAAAATCCTTTTGTTGAGCCCTCTTAAGACATCTTTCTAATTGGAAAACATTTTTTACTAAATATCCCTTTTATATCCCTAATACATATAAACCCAATATACTCTACATCTCCCCTCCCAATACCTATCAATAAATTGACCATATTTTTCACAATTCAAAAACCTCATTTATTAATGAACATGATAAGATATTGGTTAACAAAGTAAAATCACTATGTTATGAATGGACCACACTCTAATTTCAAAAGCCTAAAACTTGTGTAAGTTTACTAATTAGTCAAACATAAAAACTTTAAATCGAATACAACTAAAATAGTAAGCAAACATACTTGCAAACTATAAATCTAATACAACAAAGATAGTGACCAATAATGAGTTGGTTGGAGCTTGGAAGATCTCTATTTAGAATATTTAGAAAATAAGAATATTTATTTAAAATATGAGAATGTTTTTGAGTAATTTTTTTTAAAAATTAAATAGAAATTATATTTTATATATAAAATTAACAAATTTAATATTATATTTATATATATTAGTTTTGTTTAAATATTTAGTTTTTTAATTTCAGTCTATTTTTATAAGATTTCACAATCATCAATAATCAGAAATAAATGGGACTACACCTTTTCTTTGTCCCTTGTCCTTTGCAAGTAACAGGGAAATAAACTAGTTATTAAAAGATGAGAGATATATCACATAATAGCATTAAAAAAAGTATTTCCATAATTTTGCTTATTATGGATATGATAAAGCTATCCAATACGGGACAATGGAAACCCATCGAGACTGGCTGAAAAAGGTACTTATTACGTGTAATTTTTATGACTCGTAAGTGTCAAAGGTAATTTCATAATTTTTCTTATTATGATATGATAAAACCCATCAAGGCTTGTGAAAAGTTACTTATACTTTGTATTTTCATAACTTATATTATAATGAAAGTATCACATTACAGTAAAATTCTAGAATTTCGCTTATCAATACATAGGCATAGACTGTGCATGTAAATAAAGATTATTGAAAAGCATAGCCTGTACATACAAATCTCCTACCACTCTCGCAAAAAAAGGCTGTATTTTCATACTTCATAATTCAATTGGTAAGTACTTTTAATGTCTAAAGTCCGTCAGGGTATTAGGTTAGCAACGATAAGATTTTATAATTGCTTAGCATGCAAAGGAAGAGTGGTAATTATAAAGTTAAACAATATATAGATAATTATATTTATAGTTGTTTATAGTGTAGTTGATGTATGGATAAAACCAATTTAACAAGATAGTAAAAGTATATATAAAGGGTTATTACAACCATTCATGATTATCAAATTAAACTCGATTGGGAATATCAATTTCTTTTAAAGATATAAAAGTTGTTTCCAAGACATGAAATATTAGGTAGTTGTAACTAACAGAAATTCAATGTAAAATTTCGCAGTTGGGAAGGATCACATTTCTATCCAAAGAGAATTTAAAAAATATATAAATATCAGAAATTATTTGGGTTTTTTTTGTGATGATAAAAACAACGACATTAGAAAAGGCATGAAATTACTGCTTCAAATGAACACATTATTGTAACCGCCATGAAATTATCATAATTTGAAAACTGATTCGTTGTTCTAACAGCCATAAAATTACAACGCAGCCTCTGATCTTTAAAATTATACGAATTGCCCTAACATGAATAACAGTTAATAGCCATTCAATCACTATATACATATGACTGCTTGATCAAATAAACTGATAGCTAATGCTGTAAAAAAATAATATAAACATGATGATCTGTCATTATATTCAAATGTGTCGTGCTATCATAAAACATATTATTGTTTCATCAATCGCTGCCATTATATTTAAATCTGTCAATAACTACACTTATGTGTCCAAATGAAGCACGGTTTTATGAGTAAAAAATTTGCATATGCGTCAAAGCTGACCGAATTAGCATTCAGGGAATCACATATTTGCAATAACGTCAAGAGCCATTCATTGCATCATATATTTTCAATCAGCCAAGAAATAACACTTGAGTAATCTTTTTTCTGGTCAATTAATTCGTCGGTCCATTCGCCACGACTTCAAAATAAATCTGGAAACCCATTGATTGTAGAATATTCCAATTTATAAAGCATCCGGTCTTAATGCTTCAACCAAGTTTACTTTGAATAGGCTTCCACCAAGATGCCCAGAATTGTTTTTCAAGCCTGAAAATATAGATTAGAGCGTTAATAATTGCAAGAAAAAACAGAAGAGTAATAACCAAAAATTTATCAATTAAAATTTGGTTGAGAACAGTCTAGACTCATAAATATTACCTTGCTTAATTATCTTTGACACGGGAAACCGGGATTGCCACAGAAGATTGGCCCTAAGAGTTGTATCAACTCTTTCGTTGATCTCAATGATTGAAAATAGTAAATCATTTTGGTCACACATGGCCAACCTGCAACTGGTTTAAGGAGATGGGATTCAGACTTTCCAGCAGAACCGAAGAAGCTGTACCGCTACTGCCAGTGGTGTTGGTGAAGGACGAGGGTAACTGAATAGTGGCTTCTGGTACGTCCCCCATTTGTTGACGGGTGAAACCGTGGACTTGGAGAAGAGCTTGCTGGTCGAACCTCTCAGAAGTAAGAGGAAGCGAGGACATGAAGGGATGCACGTTGTCCATCCTTCGTTCTCCATTTTTGTTGACTTGCTGCTTGCACCAATGGTTAATTGATTCTTACCAGGTAAGAATAAGACTACGAAGTTGCATAATAGCATGAATCCAAATGAATGGAATGGGTGGGCGTGATCCTAGGCGGGCGTCAATACTCCGTTTCAAATTCAAATTTAAATTTTTGCGATGACGTTTTCCTCTTTGTGCTGTCCTCCGACCACCAACAAATAGTATAGTGCGTCAGGTGGATGGGAAATCGAATTTTTCCATTGTTGGAGCCGGTGAATACCATGAACGTCCATATCTCATGTCATGGATGGGTGCGGCTCATACCCATGGCACCTCACAGGGTCGTCGTCTTCATTGTCCTCGTCATCGTCATCACCCTCTGCCTCATAGTCATCATCATCATCATCATCATCATCAATATATTCATTATGATCTTCATCATCATCATCATCATCATCAGGTGATCTGTAGTTACAAAATGTGTGTGCGATATCAAACTACAAATTGTGCACATGATTTGTAGAACATGTTATAAACCAAAAAAATGGGCTCTCCCTCCCTCCCTAAATATCTCTCGCTCCCTCCCTTTTCCTCTCTCTCTCTCTCTCTCTCTCATCCTACCTACCTCTCTCTATCCCTCTCTCTCTCTCTCTCTCTCACTTTATATCCCCCACCATCTCTCTCTCTCTCTCTTTCTATATATATATATATATATATATATATATATATATATATATATATATATCCCCTATCATTTCTTCTCATTCTATCGCAATCTCTCCCTCCTTCCATATCCCACACCATCTCTCTCTCTCTCTCTCACACACACACACACACAAAACATCCCTCTTCCTTTCTCTCACAACCTCCCTCTTACTCTCTCTCCCCCTCCATCATTCTCTCTCTCTCTCTCTCACACACACACGCACACACACACACAAACACAACATCCCTCCCTCTCTCTCTCTCTTTTCCTTCTATTTACCATTGTCACTCTCACAACCTCAATTCCCCCTCTCTCTTGCAACCTCCCTCTTTCTCTATTGCTCACCCCTCCCCACTCTCTTTCTCTCTCTCTCTCTCTCACACACACACACACACACACATACACACATGCTCTCTCCATCCCCATTGATCCCTCTCTATATCTCTCACAGCCTCCCCATTTTTCTATCATTCACACCTCCCCCACCTCTCTCTCTCTCTATCTACCCCTTAGTTTCCCTTCCTCTCTCTCTCTCTCATCTTTTATCTCTCCTCCTAAAATATCTCTCTCTCTCTCCCCCCATGTCGCCCACCTGCACCTTCCATCCCTTCCTTCCTATCTCTTTCCCTTGCTCTATCCTCGTATCTCCCTCAATCCCTATAATTCCCTCCCTCCCTCGGTTTATGTCCATTCGCCCCCCCTCTCTCTCCCACAAACCCCGCATCTCTCTCCCCCCCTTGTCTCTCTCTCCCCCTTCCCTCCATCACTTTTTCCACATCTCTCTCTCCATATTTCCATCTCCTCATTTTTCCCTCTCCCTCCCTCCATTTATGTCCCTCCCCCCTCCTACCTCTCATTCTTTCTACGAATGTCTCTCCCTTCCTATTCTCTCTCACACTCCCTCTCCATCATTAAATCAATCTCTCTCTCTCTCTCTCTCTCTCTCTCCTCCTAACCGTGCTCTCAATCCCCACTCCCCTTTTCTCCTGTAACCCATCATGTTTTCATCATGTGGAACCACGAGCTTTATTTATGGAACCTTGAGAATTGTTGGGGGGGCCATGAGCTTTAGTTATGGAACCATGAGATCTATTTATGGAACCATGAACATTATTGGTGGAACCATGAGCACTATTGGTGGAACCATGAGCTCTATTTATGGAACCATTAGCATTATTGGTGGAACCATGAGCTCTATTTATGAACATTGTTGGTGGAACCGAGCTCTATTGATAGAACCATGAGCATTGTTGGTGGAACCATGAGCTCTATTTATGGAACCATGAGCATTGTTGGTGGAACCATGAGCATTGTTGGTGGAACCGTGAGCTCTATTTATGGAACCATGAGAATTGTTGGGGGAACCATGAGCTTTAGTTATGGAACAATGAGATCTAGTTATGGAATCATGAACATTATTGGTAGAACCATGAGCTCTACTTATGGAACCATGAACATTATTGGACAAAGTGGGTCAGTATATAGAGGACAAAGCAAACTCTTGAGCCATTGAATGCCGGGATTTCCAAGTATGAGTAGTAGAATCCCAAAGGTCACTTTAGAAGAAAATATTCTTTCTACTTAGTATTTGTGCTTGAAATCTTGGAAGGTTAGAAATATAGTGCCTTCTTTCTTCCAAATCCAGATTGTACTTTTGTCCAAATCCCATCCAAACCTACTACCTAACATTTGCCAATGTACCAAACTTGCCACCCTCCTCCAAGCTTCCGAAATACTCATGAAGATGAAGGAACTTGAAATTTGGAAATTATGAGGAGGAAAAAATATATCATATAGGCTAAGAAGACCCTTGACCTTGTCAGCATGTTGGGCTCAAAAGCAATCTATGTTGAATCAAAACCTACTTGGGAGGTGATCCTTGTAGACACTTAAGCACCCTTTTAGTAGCTAGAATGTTTCCTTGTGTCACAACATCAAAAAAACCAAGGCCTCTTTAATATGTAGTCATGATGCAAACATATCAAGGATCCATGGGATACCATGAGCCTCTACCTTCAAATTCAAGAGGACATCACCACCACGAAGACCAGAATCTTCGATAAAGACCATCCCATCTGTGCATTTCAGTATATTGCATAGAAGGAACTATATATACTATGGCTATTATCATTTTCAATTTTAAAGATCGATAAAATATTATTATTATTATTTTAATTAAAAGCTGAATTTCAATGTTTAGTTTATAATTTATCTTTAAAAATTTAACTAGTTATTAATTTATCTTTAAAAATTTAACTAGTTATTAATTACTAACATAAAATGAAACTAGAAATATAATGTTCATTTTAGTGAATTTTTGGTGTATATGTATTTTCATATAAACAAATATATACTCAAATCTCAAATCAAATAAGTAAGATTGATTTTGCAAATTAGAAAAAGTAAAAAAATGGACACACAAAAACATGTGAATCATTTCAAACAAACTTGTGGATATTGTTCCATGTGATATTTGAAATGAACTTTAGTCACTTATCTTATTTAATCAAGGTTCAATTCTCATGGTTTCATAAATAGAGCGCATGGTTCCACCAACAATGCTCATGGTTCCATAACTAGAGCTCATGGTTCCACAGAGAGTGCTCATGGTTCTACCAATAATGGTCATGGTTCCATAACTATAGCTCATGGTTCCACCAATAATGCTCATGGTTCCATAAATAGAGCTCATGGTTCCACCAATAATTCTCATGGTTCCCCAACAATTCTCATGGTTCCATAAATAGAGCTCATGGTTCCACCAACAATGCTCATGGTTCCACCAATAACGCTCATGGTTCCATAAATAGAGGTCATGGTTCCATAGACAATGCTCATGGTTCCACCAATAATTTTCGTGGTTCCATAACTAAAGCTCATGGTTCCACCAGTAATGCTCATGGCTCCATAACTAGATCTCATGGTTCCATAACTAAATCTCATGGTTCCCCCAACAATTCTCATGGTTCCATAAATAGAGCTCATGGTTCCATAAATAGTGCTCATGGTCCACCAATAATTTTCATGGTTCCATAACTAAAGCTCATGGTTCCACCAATAATGCTCATGGTTCAACCAATAATGTTCATGGCTCCGTAACTAGATCTCATGGTTCCATAACTAAATCTCATGGTTCCCCCAACAATTCTCATGGTTCCATAACTACAACTCATGGATCCACCAATAATGCTCATGGTTCCATAAATAGAGGTCATGGTTCCATAGATAGTGCTCATGGTTCCACCAACAATGCTCATGGTTCCATAATTAGAGCTCATGGTTCCACCAACAATGCTCATGGTTTATTGAATAAGGTTTTTTTATTATTTCAATAACGCTCGTGCGTTTATGAATACAAAATGCGTGTGTGTTTTGGGAAACTATGTACATTATTTAGCCATGCACAAAAACATATTAAATACCCAAGTTTTTTTTAATATTCAAGAAACACACGCACATTTTGTGTGTGAATAACGCTACCGCATTATGTGTTTACATAACGCTAGCGTGTTATGTTTGTTCAAAAAAATTTGCAAAATGCTTTTATCCTCCCGCGTTCTTCATTTTCTCCTCCTGCCTTGCCGTCTCCCATATAGCACGACACTTCACAATTAATAGCCAAAGCATTGGAGGAAGCTCAACACACTCCATGTTCACAATCAACAAGTTTGAAGAGGATTCTACAATTGGCATTTGGAATTGAGGATTCCACATTCACAATTACCAAGCTTCAAGGGGATTCTTCATTCACAAATTCAAGCTTCAAGAGGATTCTACATTCACAATTTCAAGCCTCAAGGTAATTCTATATTAACAATGTCAGGCAAGTTTGATGAATCTATATGAACACAACTGAAGAAGAATCTACATTCCCTGTTGAACAAGCTTGAAATTTCTATATTCCCAAATGAAGAATTTTCTATATTCACAAGTGAGGTAGAAACTTTACTTTCACATTTGAGCCAGATTGATGTTCATCTATATTCACAATTGAGGAAGTATCTATATTGACAATTGAGCAAGATTGAAGAACCTATATTCATAGTTGAGAAATAATTTGGATATTTGAATAATTGAGCACACCTCTAGGATCTATTTTCTTAGTATTGCTCATTGTGGTCATGGGGAATCCACGCAATCAAAAAAGGAAATCGACAAGGAAAGAGAAGCCTCAATAAACCATGGAAGAAGTTAGAGAAACGAAAATATTGGACATGTGGAATCGAAGGCATTCCATGGAAACTCATCCGATTCCAATCGTAGATGATGCCACGGTCGTTCCTACCCATCCTACCCATCCACCTCAAGAAATACGAATAAATTCACTAGAGGGGCCCTTAATTTCAACAACATTTGATGAACAAGCACCCCATGGCACTAGTGAAGAAGTAAGACGTAGGTGCACATCGGGGGATGTTTCAATTCCAACATCAAGTCAACCTCAGAATATGGTAGTGAATGAATTGTTGGGTAGTGGTTATACAAGCGATGAAGTTAGAGAGGTATTGAGTGGAGGATTGACAATGGAAGAAGCAAATGTTATGGAGACCATCCAAGAGAATGAAAGACAAGGGGATCCTATGGAAATGCCGGAGCATCCTGGTGATGGTGTACATGCTCCAGTTCCAACACCCTTACCTCCATTAGCGACTACACGCAGAAGAACTCTGAGATGTATATAGGTTAATGAAACTCTCATTAGTTCACTTGAAGGTACGTTGTCTAAACGTTCTATTGCTTATCAAACTCGACAAATACTTGATAACTTTTCTTATTCTAAATGTGATGGGGACAAGTGCAAATTATTTTTATCATTGTTGAAATCTAGGCATATGACTGTTGTTAGAAGAACATTAGGGGTAAAAATGGCCAAAAAGTTAGAACCAAGTTCTCATATTGTTAAAAGTTTAGTAGATGCATTTAGTACAATTGGAAAGAAATCTCGCTCAAAGGATCGCAATGCGGCTCGTCGTGTGTTGTCACAATCAATCATTAACAAAAGCACTAGGGCATTTCGTTTTCTTAAACCTACATCCAAAATTGTTAATTTGAATGTGAAGACACTTCATAGGTACTGTGTTAGAAGAGAACAACTTGAAACCGGTCAAACATATGTTTGGGCCTTCATTGGCAGGTTGCCACGCTCTGATATGAAGCTCATTGATGCGGTAAAGGGATTATTGCAAGCTTTTTGGCATGACAACACTATACCTTCTTCCAACCAAAAAAATGTATTAAAATTGAGAAGGGGTTCAAAGGATCGTGAACCACACATTAAACATTTTCTTGATATGACACAAATAGAATTATATGAAAGATTTAGGAATGAACATAACGAACTTGACTTGGGCCAAAGATCTTTTGAAAAATGCAAACCATGGTATGTTAAAATAAACACAATTCGTAACACATGTTGTTGTCGATACCACATTGAGTATGGTTACTATTATGACACATATACATATATTTTTCGTGTATTGCATAACACTCTTGTGCAGGAATGCTCAGCTGCATTACCACCGATTCCATCTAGAGACTTTATTCATAGCATCTTGTGTAGTAGGCCAAACGATTGCACATTTTATCAAAAAAATTGCATAGATGGGACATGCCCAGGGTGTGGTGGATTCACATTATTGGAAAAATGCATACATGTGACCGATGAGCATAAACTTGGGAGGCAGGAGGTGAACTTGCAGTGATTCAAATATGTCTCGTATGATATTGATGGAGGGAACGAAAGAAAAAAAATACAATTGGTCACTTCTTACGTTGGTAACGAGTTATTGAATACTATTTTTTCTTCATATTGCAATTTCATATTTAACAATCTATTGATATATGTATTCACGTCTATCATCAAAAACTTGGGTCTATAGGTACCTTCCCTTTCATATTCCTCATTATCCACAGCTAACACAAGTTAGAGATGCCATTCAGACCCAATTGAGAGCTGAGGAAGTGGTTTTATGTGACGTCAGCTTTGGGAATAAATATTTATGTAAACCAACAGAAGATCGGACAATACTCCCTGCTTTTAAATGCATTCTGGAGAAAGCAAGAGGACAAGTTCATCAAAGTGACCTCATTCATCTATATTATCGTAATGCACACATAGTCCATCCTTATGTTGATAAACAAGAGTTTTATAATAGCTTGAATTTTTTGGGTGTGGTTATCTCCCTATATTCGGTTGTCTGATTGGTTGACAAGCTTGCCTGAAAATCTGTACGTTGAACTTCTTTGTTTTATTGCTGAAAATTGGAAGGGATTTTCAAGTCACTTGCAAAACGCCCCTTTGTTGAAATATGTAAGTTCTTCCAACAACATAGATTTGGCTAGTGTATCAAATGTTGTCATCCAAGCCATAATTTATCTTTCGTCAAAGGAGTCGCAAATATTGTGGCTGAACAAATGGTCTGGGGAGCTTGGAAGTGCTGCCAAATATTATTCCATCCTTGAATCTACCCAGAAGGCAATTATAAATTTAGATCCTCGAGAATGCTTGAATCTACCCAGAAGACACACCTACAGGACGTCCCTTTTGGATGCGAGACGGAATGAGCCATAGAATGATGACCGTCGCTCCGATCGACGAACCGTCAACTCCATTGGATTCAGGACGTCAGGACGGTGCTAGGGGTTCCCCTCTCTACTAGTCCCATGGTCTACATTTCATCTTGTAGGTCCATCTAGGAAACTAGGTTTTTGCTCAGTGAGGGTGTGTGCAATTTTTGCACACGGGGGTCAGCTTTGCAAAATCATCCATCAGGCACTTATGGCTAGTGTTCCCAGCTAGAACCTACCTAGACACACCTATAGGACTCCCTGGGACCCAGTTTTGCTGCATGGTTGCAGTTCTATGCCCCCGGTAGGTATCCAGCAAGTGTCTCTGAAGGCCTTTTGGATGCGAGATGGAATGAGCGATAGAATGAAGGTCGTGGCTCCGATCGACGAACCGTCAACTCTATTGGATTCAGGATGTCGAGACAGTGCTAGGGGTGCCCCTCTCTACCGATCCCATGGCCCATGTGTCATATTGTAGGTGCATTCTGCAAACTAGGGTTTTGCTTAGTGAGGGACTGCACAATTTTTGCACACGGGGGTCAACTTTGCAAAATCGTCCACCGGGAAGTTCTGGCCAGCGTTCCCAACTAGAACCCACCTAGACACACCTGCAGGACTCCCTGGAACCCAGTTTTGCTGCACGGTTGGAGTTCTATGCCTCCAGCAGGTATCCAACAAGTGTCTCTGAAGGCCTTTTGGATGCGAGACGGAATGAGCCATAGAAAGACGGTCATGGCTCCGATTGATGAACCGTCAACTCCGTTAGATTTAGGACATTGAGATAGTGCTAGGGGTGCCCCTCTTCGTGGGTCCCATGGCCCATGTGTCATCTTGTAGGTGCATTTTGCAAACTAGGGTTTTGCTCAGTGAGGCACTGTGCAATTTTTTCCCACGGGGGTCAACTTTGCAAAATCATCCACCGGGCACTTATGGCTAGCATTTCCAGCTGGAACCATCCTAGACACACCTGCATGTATCGCCGAAACTCGGTTTTGTTGTACGGTTGGGATTCTATGGCCTCGGTAGGCATTTGCCAGGTGTCCTTGAAGGCCTTTTGGATGCCGAATGGAACAAGCCATAGAATGACGACTGTCGCTCCGATCGATGAACCATCGACTCCGTTGGATTCAGGACATCGGGACAGTGCTAGGGGTGCCCCTCTCCGCCGATCCCATGGCCCATGTGTCATATTGTAGGTGCATTCTGCAAACTAGGGTTTTTCTCAGTGAGGAAGTGTGCAATTTTTTCCCACGGGGGTCAACTTTGCAAAATCATCCATCGGGCACTTGTGGCTAGCGTTCCCAGCTGGAACTATCCTAAACACACATACATGTCTCCCCAGAACCCATTTTTGTTGCACGGTTGGGATTCTATGGCCCCGATAGGCACCTGGTAGGTGTCCCTGAAGGCCTTTTGGATGTCGGACGAAACGAGCCATAAAATGAAGACCGTCGCTCCGATCGACGAACTGTCGACTCCATTGGATTCAGGACATGGGGACAGTGCTAGGGGTGCCCCTCTCCACCGGTCCCCTGGCCCACCTATCATCTTGTAGGTCCATCTTGGAAACTAGGGTTTTTCTTAGTGAGGGAGTGTGCAATTTTTGCACACGGGGGTCAACTTTGCAAAATAGTCTGTCGGGCACTTCTAGCTAGCATTTCTCTTCTTATGGTGAAAAATGGGATGGTGATGGTGACAACATGGGTAGGAAGAGAACGATGAGGATGATGATGATGATGATGATGATGATTAGGGTGTGGATGATGATGATGAGTGTGAGGATGATGAGGATGAGGATGAGGGTGATGATGATGATTACGAAACTTGTGCAATTTATCAAAACAAGCATAGGACCATGAAGATGTTAATGTTGATGATGATGATGATGATGATGAATATCATGATGATGGTGGTGGTGGTGATGAAGATGATGATGATGGCGATGGTGATGATGAGGGTAACCACTTATACTATGAAACGAGAACTTTATACTATGAACGAGAACTCTAGACATAAAAACGTTGATTTTTGCAAAAAAAAACACGAAAAACACCCCCCAAATAGAAAAGTGTTGATACCAGCATACACAAATTTTTTGTTGTTGTTAAAAAATAGAGCCATGGCCTAAACATCCCATACTCTTGTTTACAAAAACTTTAAAATCAACCCCTAAATTGGATTTTTTTTTTCTTCTTCAAGAGATAAATTACAACTTTTTTGAAATTTGCATATTAAACAAACAAACAAAAAAATCATAAATGATTTCACCACTCTAACAAATAAAAACCAAAGAAATTATGATTCGATTCATAATGAAATAATATATTAGACCATACAAGAACAAATAATTCATATAAATATTCAAAAATTTATTTAGAGTTTAAAACTTCTTGAGAGGTTAAAACTCATTTTATATTTTTACAAATTTTAAATATAAGATTTGAAATGACAAGAAAATTATCAATTAAAAAAAGTTAAAATACTAAATTTTATAGTTAATCAAAAGTATTGTTTCCGACATTACAAGTTTAAAAATGAAACATATATTAATTCCAACATTTGTTTTGTGCCCAACTTATGTTTTACATATTATATATGAATGTAAATATTTTGATTTTGATTTGGGTGCCCAAGTGTTCTTGGATATGTGATATGTGTGACAAGATTGCCCTATTTAAAGGTTGAAACTTATTGGAACACATTGATATCTTATCTCTTAAATTGCCTAGTGGATTGGGGTTGTCAAGGATTGAAATATTGTTTATTTTTTCTATTATTTTTTTTATATTTCATAACATCCCTAAGGCTGAAAATTCACATGGTTAAGATATGGGAAACCTCTAGTTAAGAGATGAAATTTTTGCTTTGGAATTAAAAGTAAAAGAGTGAAAACCTCTAGTTAAGAGATGAAAGCGCTCTCTGGAACAGTTTGCGGTATTAAAATGCATTTAGATCATTACACTATTAAAATGATTTTTAAATTTGTAATCGCGTCAAACTTCTTAGCCGTGAGTGAGCAGCTCCTGCTCACTTGGGCACCCAAGGGCCGCCCTCACGGCCTGCTCGATGCCTGACATTGAGCAGGTCGTGAGGGCGGCCCTTAGGTTCCCAAGTGAGCGGGAGCCACTCACTTGGGTGCCCAAGGGCCTCCCTCACGTCCTGCTCGATGCCGGGGTGCTCCATCAAGTGATCTCATGACCCTTGTAAAAGCATAATTCCCAAGATTCACAAACTTCCAAACTATTTGAGTAGTCATCCATGCTTGAGCTTTATCTACATTATAAGCGTTCATGTCTTCTAGGCATGGCTTCTTAAAATGCAAAAAAGTACTCTTCTTTAGTAAGTTCATTATCGATGTTAATATCAGATGGATTTTTAGCAATGGCTACATCTCCATTGATAAACCCAAGAGCATGGGTTGTGGTCCATCTTCTTGCAACTTCTCAACACTGTAATACAAAATAAGCTTGATTACTAAATGATGAAACCCTATATCTTCCTATTGAAAAATACTAATAAAAACTACAAAAAAAATTGTTGAACATAAATTTAACTAGTAGAAAATCATTGAAAAATCTTCAACTATAGGAATAGAGACTACCATAACAATATTTTAGTTGTAATCATTTTTCTGCCCCTTGTGATCCTTTCAAAACACTCGTTAGCATTCAATGGCCTCTATCTTGACTACACAACTCCTTCCATTTAATACCGCATGGTAACTCCTTGACAACATTTTGTGATAATCTACTCTTTCTATCAAGCCCTTTTGATTATCTAGATCATTCTTCAATGCAAGAGAAGAGCATGCTTATCTTTTCAAGAAACAAGAAAAAAAATCTATTGCCTACACGACTAGTCCTACAATCACACTCTCTCTAATACCATATCAAAAAAGATAAATAGACACATGAGAAATATATACACAATACCACAATATGGCATTATGAAACACTGATGCAATTATTACATAAGAGTTCACCGCCTTATATTAGACTATCATGGAGCAAATCATTTCCACTTATAGATGTAGAATAGATTTGATTTAAACAAATATATATATATATATATATATAAATAATTAGGCCATAAAATTACTTTTATTGCAGCATGTAAACCTTATATTTAAAAAAATATTTAACTTAAAACAACATTGATTTAGTCATTGTAAAAATATTTGATGCATCCTAAATTGACTTTTTAAAAAATATTAGTTAACAAAATTCTCATATATATCTTTCATATTATGCATCCTATTCAGCTATTTGGGGACTCAAAGATAGTAATAGTTTGGGAAAATGGTAAAATTTGGATCAACGCTCCCCACCTCCAACATCTGCTTCTATCAATTAAAGAGTTCATCACCTCCTTTGAACAAGTTTCTTTTTCCCATGTTTATAGAGAATTAAACATGGAAGCATATTCGCTTTCTAAAATGGCACTTGTTGTACCTCCTAGCATCATTGAGGTAGAAGGATGGCAAAACGACCAGCTAGAAGAAGTATGTATGTAACTTTTGAAGCCCTTGCGGCAGAACATAGTTTTTGGATACAAACTCCATGCGAGTGAATGTTAATATGAGTTTTAATTCCAAAAAAAAAATGCTTTTTAAATTTGTAATCGCGTCAAACTTCTTAGCCGTGAGTGAGTAGCTCCCGCTCAATTGGGCGCCCAAGGGCCGCCCTCACAACCTGCTCGATTCCCTATGTATGTAACTTTTGAAGCCCTTGCGGCAGAATATAGTTTTTGGATACAAACTCCATGCGAGTGAATGTTAATATGAGTTTTAATTCCAAAACAAAAATGCTTTTTAAATTTGTAATCGTGTCAAACTTCTTAGCTGTGAGTGAGCAGCTCCCGCTCAATTGGGCACCCAAGGGCCGCCCTCACGGCCTGCTCGATGCCCGGCATCGAGCAGGCCGTGAGGGCGACCCTTGGGCACCCAATTGAGTGGATCCCGCTCACTTGGGCGCGCAAGGGCCGCCCTCACGGCCTGCTCGATGCCGGGCATCGAGCAGGCCATGAGGGCGGCCCTTGGGCACCCAAAAGCAGCTCCCACTCAATTGGGCACCCAAGGGCCGCCCTCACGGCCTGATCGATGCCAGGCATCGAGCAGGCCGTGAGGGCGGCCCTTGGGCGCCCAATTGAGCGGGAGCTGCTCACTCACGGCTAAGAAGTTTGACGCAATTACAAATTTAAAAAGCATTTTAATACTGTAATGATCTAAATGCATTTTAATAATGCAAACTGTTCCAGTGCTCACTAAATGCATTTTAATAATGCGAACTGTTCTAGAGAGCACTTCCAGGATCCGTTTTGCATTGAATTAGCGAAGCCATCTGATGATAGATTTGAACAAAGGGATTGCAAAACGACATCCAGATTGTTAATAAACGATGTTGCACTCACATACTTGTGGAGGATGCACCCTCTGCCCATGGTTTGATTGTCGACTACAATCACGACTGCCACCATAATAGCCAGAAGTGGAAAATGATCAAGTTCTGCCATCGATCCAATGATTAACAAATATTTGGGTCCCCAGTGGTATGCATATATCTCAATAACTTTCAAAACTACCGGATTCCACTGAAATCAAATTTGTTCTTCTGAAATGCAGACTTTGAATGGGAAGAAGATCATTTCAATAGAGACAAAGTAACAAACACGTAACTAACTCGAATCTTACAAGGCGTGCTTTGGTGTAGATTTCGATGAAAACTAGTTTTTAATTTCTGGAAAACGACGTACGGTTGGTGACTTTCACGACGACTCGATGCAATTGAAATTAAAAGAGAGGTTTGAATGGAAACTATCATCCGTTGAGAAACGTGCATGGTGTGTGGCGAAGTGGCGTAGGGGTGATCTATTGAAAAATATTATTTCTTCATCATGTGTGGCGTAGGGGTGATCTGTTGAAGATTGAAGATTCTTGATTGTTGACAATTGAATATTTCATATTTATTAATAAGGTTTCATATTTAATATTGTAATGATCTAAATGCATTTTAATACCCGAAATAGAACTTGTAAAGATTTAGAAAAATAAATTATAATAGAGGAACTTGAACTTATAACTACATTTAATAAAATTATCAAATATATGTATATATTGACAACAATTATCTTCATTGACAACAACTATCTTCATTGACAACAACTATCTTCATTTTAAAGATTTAAATTATTTCCATCATTCCAAAGATAGAAAGATTTAGGTTATTAATGTTTAATAATGATTTTGATTTTTTATAAAAAGTGTAAAAGGTTTTAATTTAGATATAAATATTAGTAAAAATAATATTTATTGTACATAGGTATCTCTTTAGCTCAATGTTATGATATTTTCACAAACATATATACCTCATTTCCACAGTCTTGTACATAGGCTTTCAATAGTTTAAGAATTTTGTTATATATCTTATAATAAAATCAATAAAATTATATTCAAAGAAACAATTGATAAGAGTTGTGGGCAGGCATATAGTGGCAATTAAGATAACCCTCATTGTGAAGTTTGAAGTGTTCTATCTTTCTAGATATATTTTTAAGAATGGTGCAAAGGCATATTTTATATTGCCAATTAAGATAACCCTCCTTGTGAAGTTTGTGGTGTTCAACCTTTCTACATAGATATCTAGATATATTCCATGTCTAAATTTTTAAGCCACAAACTAGGCTTTGTGTGTTTCTATCAATTATTTGTTTTCTCTAATGTGATTGCGATTATAGTCACTTGCTATAATCATATATTTTCTTTTTAATATTGATAAAATACAAATATTTGGGCTCCTATGGAGTCTTAACACTTAGACATCTGTGTTCCAATTGATTAAATATATTTTCCCTGTTTATAATGTATCATGTTCATAAAAATCAATGGAATAGGGAAGAGATGTTTGATCTATTTTTTTCATAGAATGAAGGAAGAAAGATAAAATGGAAATATACAAAAGAAGATATTGCAAAGAACATAGTAATATAAAAAAACCCAAATTCTATTAATGGATGAAATAGTAAAAGACTGTAAACCACAAAGTAATACAAAAATCTATGAAGATGGATGTATGTGTCAGCTATGCTCATTCCAATAAATATTACAAGAGACTAAAAGTGCCTAATAACTTAAAGTGTTGATTAGTTTCATGTCTTGAAGAAAATTTTAAATTTGGCAATTTTTTTATAAGATATATTAGTAATGTTTTGACTTTTAGACTTTATTTTAGAAATAAAATTTCTATATATAATATTTTTAATATACTTTTTACAAATATATGGTATATTGTTTCTTGAATTTATGTGAATCGTCACTTTTCGGAAAATAATATGAAATAGTATCGTTTTTATAGAAAAAATATCTAAAAATTCATTGAAAATGGTTTTAAATGTCTTTATTTTCTGAATTTTTTTATAATTTTGTCAATAAAAATGTCTTATTTTGTCCATAAAAATGTCTTATTTTCTAGAAACAATTGCAAAATGTATATGTTTTTTATTATAAATTACTTATAAATGTATGTTATTTTGTTAAATTTCTAAAAACACACTTGAAAATAGAAATTAAATATATTTTACGACAAAGATAATTCAAAGGCCCAAAAAAATGCCTCAAAATGAAAATGTGTGATACTGGCATTAACGCTTTTTGAAACGGAGGTAAAAATAGATACTAAAATTAGGAGAGAGAAAAACGAGAACTGTGTCGAGTTCTCGTTTCATAGTATAAGTGGTTGGGTGAGGAGGATGAGGATGGGGATGAGGATGAGGGTGATGATCATGATGATGGTGAGGATGTGGATGAGGGTGAGGATGATGAGGATGATGATGATGATGTTCATGATGGTGGTGGTGATGACGATGAAGATGAGAATGATGATCGTGATGATGAATATGTTGACGATGATGATGATGATGATGATGATGAAGATAATGGTTTACCATGATGACGATGAGGATGAGGATGAGGGTGATGATGATGATGATGATGATGATGATGCTGGTGGTGGTGAAGATGATGATGATGATGATGATGATGATGATGATGGTGGTGGTGGTGGTGGTGATGAAGATGATGATCATGATGAAGATGATGATGATTAGGGTGAGGATGATGATGATGAGGGTAAGGATGATGAGGATGAGGGTGATGATGATGATTACGAAACTTGTGCAATTTATCAAAACAAACAGAGGACCATGAAGATGTTGATGTTGATGATGATGATGATGGTGGTGGTGGTGGTGGTGATGAAGATGATGATCATGATGAAGATGATGATGATGGCGATGGTGATGATGATGATGAGGGTGAGGAGGATGAGGATGGGGATGAGGATGAGGGTGATGAGGATGATGATCATGATGATGGTGAGAATGTGGATGAGGGTGAGGATGATGATCATGATGGTGGTGGTGATGATGATGAAGATGTTGATGATGAGGATGATGAGCATGATGATCGTGATGATGAATATGTTGACGATGATGATGATGATGAAGATGAGGATGATGAGGATGAGGGTGATGATGATGATTACGAAACTTGTGCAATTTATCAAAACAAACATAGGACCATGAACATATTATTTTCGTTCATCAATACAACATTATTAAGGAATATCATTAAAGTAGTTTGGTATTTCATTTTCCATGGATTCTGGATGATTACTTTTGCATTATGATAGCTAGAAAATGGACATATGAAAGAGGTAAAGCACAAACTAGTGTCTTACATACTAGGGTTTAGTAAGGATAGGGTTTATATCTTCAATGATATTATGAGAGTGAATTCATAACCAGCTATTGGTTAGAATATTTTAACAAACTAGGGTATATTTGTTACATATATTTGACCATATGTACATGAAGGCCCAATGAATTTTATTACACTTTAGTTATGCATTCCTTGCCATTCAATCGAACTACATAGATGCTGATGTACATATAGTTTGATGAAATACAGTAGCATTGATGAAATGTGTAGCATCTATTGGAATTCCTCTTACTGTCTGAAAATGTCATAGGATTACATTGATGGTATGCGTAGCATGTTACTATTATGACAGAGGTTTTTTCCTTGCAACGTATTTTCCTTGCAACCATAATCATGATCAATAGGTATGAACCCTTGGAGTTGACAAAAAACACAATTTTAAATTAGATATAAAATTAGCATGCATGTGCTAAGTTCATTGAACTGTTGAAAGATATTATTAGTTTTTTCCATTAAGATAATGTTTTCATAACACAATGGTGAGATGTTACTTGATCAATGCAATAAATGTAAGAGAATAAATATTGCTTGAAATGTAATTTTATAAAGTTCAATAGCATAATTTATCAATTTGTGGAAGAGATGAATCATCACAAGAACAAGTCAAAACTCAAGAGAAAATATGGAATATAATGATAATCAAATGTTTGTAATACAAAATATGGGAAAGTAGCCGACCCTCAAATGGCCTGTCAATGTACATGTATCTCTAAGTACAACAATGTGTACATGTATGTCAAAATACATCTATCCAAGACTATGCAACATAAAAAATCAATCTTTCTCTTGTTTTTCCCCGACTTTTCTTTATCAACCATCTCCATGGGATTGCTCGGCATCTCATAAGTCTAGAAAAAAAATCATTATTTTTATCAAATAACTACACTAATACCCTACCATCAACAAACTTAAAAAATTAACTTATGGCCAAATTATTTATGACAAACACACACCAAATCCTCATGGGGTATAGATGTGAGCGGTGTGCTCATGGAAGGCATCTCTATAGTTGTGCTCTGCAAATAAAAGATCATATCTCAATTAATTCAACAATTCAACATTGATCAACGTGTTTGGGTAAATTGAATAGAAAAAATTGGTCATTAATGAACATCTCACCGCAAGAGGAGACCTGGTCAGAACCATGGATTGAGCAGAGGGCGGGCACTTCTGTCGCTAATGGATACAATCACCAAATGGAGAAATAGTTAGACATGCATGAATAAACAATATAGTAACATGGTTAAATACTATGCATTGTGATTGTCCAAATAGTTACCTCCGTATGACTCGTGGCTATTCTAGATGCGGCACTGACTACAGCATCAATGATCTTTGTTAGGTCAGGGGTAGATGGATCTCTCGTGTGTCTGCTATAGAGGACATCCACATTCTTTCTAGGAGTGGAGCCTCTCTTGTACACTTGTCCCTTTTGCACGTTGGGACTTGTTGTGGCCACAATAGATCCCATGCTTATTTAAGCACGGGAGCCCCGATCTTAATAAACATTAAGGTGTTTGGGTGAGTCATTTTGTGAGTATTAGAATTTTGATTTTACCTCTAATGTTCTTCACCTGTGCCTTTGGTTTTTTTTGTTTGCAACTGTTGTTCATTTTTCCAAGGTGTTTCGGTCTAAAAGGAAAAGAAAGTTAAATTTTTTGATTATTTTGTTGATTGTTATCACCATTCCGAAAATTAGCATTTAGAGTCTCCGAAACCCACAACCCAACATTTGCGGGTTACGGGACTGTTGATTGAATTTTTAAGTATTTAGTGATCCTGCAATCCGCAACCCGACATTTGCGGGTTGGGGAACTGATCGGTAATAAGACCAAGGAATAATTACCCCAAAACCCAGACTCCGCAATGGCGACATTCGACTTTCGGGATGGTCGTTTTTCGTTTATTTGCTGTGTGCTCCCGAAACCTGCAAACCGTAATTTTGGGTTGCAGCTTTCGGGATGGATATTTTACATCACAATTCAACGTTCCAAAGCCCACCACCCGCATAGTAGGTTTTCAGCTTTCAGAAATCCTTTTTCTATTTTCATTTTGTGGACTCGCAACCCGTAAATCCGTACTTTCGTATTTCGGCTTGCAGAATCTTTGAATAAAAAAATTCATGAACATAATTGAATTCAATTCCGCATCCCACTCTAGCTAATCTCAGCCGTCCATTGTTATGATTTTGTGGCCACGTTGATTTTGGGTAATCAGTTAAGTTAGGATGCACTATTTTGTCTATTGAAAGCTGGTTCTCCCAAATTATTAGTTTTCTGTATAATTTGTAACAGTGGATACTACTACAAGATTATCAATTGCTTCATGTTGGATGGACACCATTTCTCTGCCTTGAGTTCACCATGTCTGGTCTCTAGTTTTGACAATTTGTCATTTTTCTCCCGCTTCTTAATGATCATGTCTTTTCCCTTAAAATCTGATTTCAAAGCTTCTTTCCTTCTCATCGAAGTTGGGTCAGATTGATCCGATTTGTTACGTGTGAAGAACTGATCACCCGTGTACTGGAACTCCTAATCAATATTTTTTGCAAGTCAATTCTATCACCATAGCCTCTGTTTCTGTTATTAACTACCAGTTATAATTATTGATGGGAAGTTGCCTATAACGATGTGATCGTAAAGGCAATTCAAAATCATGCAAGCAGTAATTGAGCCTGTACTTCACACAAGCTTAAACTCAAAATCTCGGCTTTTTCATGACAGTTGAAGTAATTATAATGGGTTCGCTACGTAAGTTTAATCATTGCAAATTTCCTAGCTCAATTGACATCACCCTGCCTGTTGGTCTTAAAGTAGCAATTAACGTGAAAATTCTACATTGTTCATTGCTTTCTATAATAGGAAACTTTCTGCGCAACATTTTGGGCATCCTGTTATCTAAAGATTTATCCAGGATGAGTAATTTCCATGCAGGAGGTGAAACTTCTAATATTCATGTTGATAATGAGGAACTTTACCCCTTGTTGTATCAAGAAACGTTGTCACCACCATTTGATGCAGGTATTCCCGATCTTAGCAGTGGCAGTAGTGAAGAGGACTTTGAAGCGTTATCTTCCTATGTGCAAAATTCCATAGAGCAGAGCAAGGAAATTCTGGAAGAACCAACTGACTTTGATGACGAGGTCATACAAGACTTTATAATCAATGGAGAACCTGACGTACCAGCCACTGTTTCTGAAATAAATCCTTTAATGCATTTCTCTGTTTTTGACCATGAATTACCTGATCCTGAATTTCCTACAGCAGATGTTTCACAAACCATGCCACCTATTGAAGATAATGAGCAATCTGTTATTGAATTTTTATGGTGCTACGAGACCCTATCTGATTTAAGAGTGAGTCTTTGTAACATCTTTTTTGTAATAAGGTGGCGGAAAATCCTTCAAGCTGGAAAGTAGCAAGTTTTATTGGATCGACGGTTGGAGCCGATTTTTGTAATTTCTATTTTGTATAATTTCTCCTTTTGAGATTTTGGGTAAAATTTAGTATTTAAGGAGGAATGTTACCCTTAGCAAAGGGTTGGGAATTTTGGAATTTTGATTGAGCAGGAGTATGGACTGAAGATGCTCTGTCTATTTGAGCCATTTTAATTTTGGTACAAGAATTTTGTATGCAGTAAAGTTATCTTTTCTCCACCTTCTTGTGTTCTTCAAATTTCTTTGAGAATCGCTGAGTTAAATGTTTCAAATTGTCATCGGTTTAAATGGATTTAATCTTTTGCAGGTTATTTATTTCTGCACAAAGCCTTCATATTGATTTTTCTGTATGTTAGGTCCAAGGTATTGATTGTTCTGTTAAATTTCTTTGATTGAATAGTTATTAATTTTATATTTTTGCAAATGATTCGATGCAATTGAATATGTATAATCAATTGTTAATTTTTCAATTAACACAATGATTACAGATCAGTTGTTTGAATAAGCTCAAAAGCACGTAGAAAAGTTGTCTCTTAATTTTTATTGATTGATGATCCTTCAAGCTACAAGTGGAAGAACCCAAAGACATTTCTGTTTAAGGTATCTACTGCTTATTAATCACATTTTAAACCTGATCTACACAATATCAACTTTCTCTTTTTAGGTCAGATCTGACTTAGGATAGATTCTTTCCTTAGGTAGGTTAGGTTAGGTTTGTTAACCAATTATCACACTCTGTTTTCCTTAAACAGAAAAACTGATCTTTGGAAGATCAAACCTTTTACTCTTAGAGTGTCAGTGGAGGCCAAATATCTGTGGGTGATTACCATACCAAACAGCTCGAGGATAGGGTAACTCTTGCGTAGGGTTAACTGAAGCCTTTGGCTAGGTTTTCATCCCCTGTTGTGTGCCTTGGAACCCATTCTAGCACTTTGCACTCACCTTGCACATCCGAGGCATCAACAAATGGCGCTAGAAGGAGGGCCACCAGTAAAACATGCCTAAGCAAACTACTAATAAGCCTCCTCTAGCAAGTACTTCAATGGTTCAAATCCGAAGCTAGACTAGGGCTTCAACATCTGAACAACCAACTGATTTGCAACCTACTGTTCTCCCTGTTACATCTGCGCAACCTACAGTTATACCCGTTACACCTGTGGTATGACAGGAGAACAGAGGAGAAATCATCTTCACGTCGCCCTCAAGGGGACCCATTTCGTTAGAACAGTTATTGAAAACATCCATCGATAGGGTTTTAAGAGTAGAATAACAATGTCTTGCCGATCAAAGAAGATGTGGTCTGGCGGCTCTAAATTTAGAAGGTATTTTGCAGGCTAGCGATCACGAAGAACAACAAGTTCCCACCTCACAGACCTCTAATCCACGGATTCAATTGACTGATAGTTTTAACACACAGGATCAACATTCAACTGATCATCAATTTGAAAACCAAGACCAAATTAATCAACCAGATTCTCCTGAATATAATCGTGAGACCACTCACACAGTAACACAAGTTCAGCCAAATCTTGGAGTAGGCGGTCCACCACCGTCCCCTCCTTCATCTTCATCATCTTCCTTAGACGAAGAAAATTCCTCTAGTTCGTCATCTGAAGAAGAAGAACAAGAACCTCCAATGGTTGGAGAAGGTCAAAACAGACCTTGGCTTGACCAAGGTGCAGTTTTCATACTAGGTGATCAACACAGATTACCAAAGGATCCTAAGAAATGGATGCCTAAATACAACCCTGATGACAAGATACCTGCGTTGGACCACATAAAAACTTTCATGCAAGCAATGAGACTTAGAAGTGTGGTACATGAGGATGTAGTATGCAGACTTTTCCCACATACCTTTGAGGGTAGAGCCGCCACTTGGTATTTCGCTTTGCCTGCTCAATCTATAACTTCCTAGGATGAATTCGAGAACCATTTTACCCAGAAGTTTGGGGATGAAAAAACACTGCAAGACCTTGTCTTAGAGTTGTCCTCCATGAAAGCCAAAGGAAAAGAAAGGGTAAAAGAATTTAACCAAAGGTTTTCATATCTTAAAAATAGGATTCCTGCCAACCTCCTTCCTGCTGAAGAGTTATTGGTGGCTTATTATGAAAAGGGTCTGCCTCTCCCTATTGCAATATGGGTCAAAAGGGCACAAAAGGGTACTTTACTGGAATCTTTTGATGAAGCAATCCAAGTTGAGAAAGACATCTTTTGTCTGGAAGACAACCCTGAAACTTCAAAAGGGAAACCTTCTACTTCTAGGAAGAAAACTGACTGAGATGAAAAAATTCCTTCAGAGGATGTCAAATGAGATGGTAGATTTGAAGAAGAACACTAATGATAATCAGAACTAGAACAGAGGTTTTGTAAGGCCACCATTCAGGAGACCTTACCCGCCTCCACAAAATCCACCACCACCAAATCCAGTGGATCCACTCACAAACGAGGAACTCTTGTCCATTTTTAGAGCATTGGAAGCAGAATCTCAAGTCAATCCCGACACTTCCAACGATCAGACTACTCCTGATTCTTCACTACCTGAAGATGAAGCAGAAGGTGACCCACTTGTTGATGCTGTGGGATGCTTTTCAGAACTGCCTATGTGTGAAGAAGAAGAAGAACCTGAGGCAGTGTTTAACACACAACATCCTTATAATACAAGGTCAAGACCACAACCACCTCAAGAACCTTCATCTTCTTCCCCGGTTCCCACAAGTAACAAGACTGTCCCACAGAAGGATACAGTCATCCCTCAAATGGTGTACAACCTGGTCGAAGACCTAAAAAGAGTCAAAGCAAACATATTTCTGTTTGAGCTGCTTAAAATTCCTAGTATGAGAGATTCTTTGCCTAAAAACATGATAGTCAAACAGCCTAGAGAGTCACAGAATAATAATCTAGACTCTGTCACTAAAACTAATGATAAAAAAACAGCAAGTAAAAGAACTCCTCCTTTCTTGATTACTTTTGAGATTTCCAACCGGAATGTACACAACTGCATGATAGATTCGGGAGCATCATCAAATGTGATGCCCCTCTCTATTTGCAGAAAATTGAATGCGACGTGGGAACCTTGTCCAACCCAGATTGTGTAACTTGATAGATCCAAAGTCAGATTGGTTGGCAAATTGAAAAACGTTCTGCTCACGCTGTCAGCTGATCCTAGGATCCATCAGACAGTTGACATTGTGATAGCTGACATCCCAGAAGCCTATGGGATGTGGTTAAGCAGGGACTGGTCAGAGAAACTTAAAGGTTATTTTGAAACCGACTGGTCCCACTTATGGTTTCCATACAATGGTCAACCAAATAAAATTAAGATCAGCAGATAACCTTTTATGAAACAGACAGTTACTGATCTTAATGATTCAAGTGAACCTGTTGGTTATCTCACCTCTCGTACAAAGCACTTTACATTCGACACCTTTTTCGGTGAGTTATCAGCTGATGCCTCACCAGAAGAAAGCATTCATAATGAATCACATATCACTCAGGTTACTTCTGTACCTTTTTCTAGTGAAATTGTGCATAATGTGAATACAAATTTTAGATTAGACCTATCTCCTGGACTTTATTTTTTGATGGCTCCAAGTCCAAGGAGGGAGTTGGAACGGGCTGTGTTCTTATCAATACTAAAGGAACGAAAATCATGATTTCTTGCAGATTATAATTTGAATGTACTAATAATGTAGCCGAATATGAAGCTCTTGTGTAGGGGCTCAGGAAGGCCATTGATTTGGGTGTTCAAGTAATAGAGTGCTATGGGGACTCCGAAATTATAGTCAAGCAAGTCAGAAATAAGTTACACTGCTTGTCTCTGCGTTTGGTTAATTATCAAAAGCTGGTAAGGGAGCTAACCAAATCATTTTCAACATTCAATATTAAATCACTTCCTAGATCACAAAATTTTGATGTAGATCTGTTAGCAAACATAGCTTCTAGACTGATTTCGCCGGAAGGTCTATCTCCTCAAACTTTTTCAATTGAATTGATGTACAGACCATCTATTCCAGATAATATGACTAATTGGAAAGTGTTTGATGATGATCGACAGATAATTGACTTCCTCACTGCTCAGGACACGTTCCAAGACATGGCCATCGATGAAACAAAACATGAAAAGTCTCTCACTGATTCCTCAAACATCATCCCGAAGTCGGTGATCAATCTAGAAAAGTTTTACGATTTACAGGACAAATTCAAATCTCAGACTAATTGTAAAACTCAAATTTCATCTTTAAATTATGAGCGGGTCAACCTAGGCACTGAACAGGAACCTCATTTCATCAATTTGGGAATTGATTGCACCCCTGAAGAATGCAAAGCCATTATTGCATTGTGTAAACAGTATAAAGAATTCTTTTTCTGGACTTATGACGAATTGAGAATGGTTAACACTAATGTCATGTTCCACAACATACACATGAAACCAGAGGTCAAGCCATTTCAACAAAAGCTGCGAAAAATGCACCCAAGTTTAGAGTCTTTTGTTAAAAAGGAACTCGAGAAGTTACTCAATGCTCGGATTATCTTTCCAGTCAGGCACATTCAGTGGATCGCCAATTTAGTACCCGTCCGTAAGAAAAATGGAGAAATTCAGCTCTGTGTTGATTTCAGGAACCTAAATCGGGCTTCTGAGAAAGACAACTATCCTGTTCCACCTATGGAGCAAATTCTTCAGAAGGTAGCCGGGTCAGAGATGTTTTCCCTCCTAGATGGTTTTTCGGGGTATAACTAGGTTATGGTCACCCCAGATGATCAATTGAAAATAGCCTTCAGAACCCCATGGGGTACTTTTGCTTATAGACGGATGCCTTTCAGGTTGATCAATGCTGAAGCTACTTTTCAGAGAGCTATGGATATAGCTTTCCAAGGGTTAATTCATAATTCTTTCGTGGTTTACCTTGACGATATCACCATTTCCTCTAAAAAACAACATGAACATGTGTTCGCTTTAAAACAGGTTTTTTATCGCTGTAGGAAATTCGGTATTTCTCTCAACCCGAAGAAATCTATTTTTGCGGTAACTAAAGGAAAGCTTCTGGGCTTCATTGTTTCAAAAGAAGGTATGGTTATTGACCCTGAGCGTACAGAGGCCATTTCAAAGATTGGTTTACCTAGCTCGCGCAAAGCCATGCAATCTTTCCTAGGTAAGATCAATTTTGTACGGAGATTTGTACCAAATTTTGCCCACATAGTCAAACCATTGCAACTTTTGGTCAAGAAAGATGTGCAGTTTACTTGGTCACAGGAGCAGAGAGATGCGTTTATCAGGATTCGAAAGGCCATTGCAGAAGTTCCTGCCCTCATGTCCCCAGATTTTGATAAAGATTTCATTCTTTATACTTTTTCCACTGATTTCTCTTATGCAGCTGTGCTAACACAAAAGCATGATAATGATGTGGAAATCCCCATCTCTTTCATGAGCTCAACATTTAAAGGTGCAGAGCTTAAATATTCATAGATTGATAAGCAAGACTATGCAGTTTATAAATCTGTCAAACATTTCAGACCCTGCTTGCTGAAGTCCCGAACCAAAGTCATTGTTCCATATTCTGCTATCAAGAATGTCCTCATTCAGAAAGAATTAGGGGAAAAGAAGGCCCATTGTATGACTACCCTACAAGAATATGATCTTGAGATCAGACCGGCGAAAATTGTAAAGGGGTAGGGCCTTTGTCTTCTTACAGCACAATCCAATGATCCCGCACAGTAGCAGTTTGAATGGGACTACGAGGAAGAAATTCCCCCAAGTGTTGTTAATGTTATCGATGTCCCGACATCAGAATGGTACGACAATATCAAATTTTTTCTGAACTATGGGTTTGCTCCTGAAACCCTCGATTTTAAGAAAAAAAGAACTTTAAGACTAAAGTCTGCTCCTTATCAACTCATTGATCAAGTTCTTTTTAGAAAAAATTATGATGGAGTATTTCTCAGATGCTTGAAAAAACATGAAACTGATGACATTTTGTTTCAATTTCATGCAGGTCCAGCCGGAGGCCATTTTTCAGGAGAGACGACAGCACACAAGATTCTCAAGGCTGGATATTATTGGCCCACACTATTTAAAGATGCTTATGATTATGTGAGAAAATGTGAGCCGTGCCAGAAATGCATAAGGAAGTTTAGGAAACATGCATTTCCTTTACAACCAGTTACGGTTTAGTTTCCATTTCAACAATGGGGACTGGATTTTGTTGGTCCTATAAATCCTCCCTCATCTCTCCAGCATAAGTATATTCTCACAGCCACGGACTATTTCACTATATGGGTTGAAGTAGCTCCTCTTAAGCAATGCAACGCCACCCAAGTGATCTCTTTCCTTGATAGCCAGATTGTCACACGCTTTGGTGCTCCAGAGTATTTAGTTTTTGATAATGCATCTTACTTTTCTTCAATCGATATAGCTAAATATGCCTTTAAGATGGGAATTAAGCTCAATTTTTCTGCCAATTATTACCCTCATGGTAACGGCTTAGCTGAATCATCAAATAAAAACCTAATTAATATTCTCAAGAAAACTGTAGCCTATCATCACAGAGATTGGCACACACAGTTGTATAATGCATTATGGGTAGATCGAATCACCCCAAAAGCAGCAATTGCAAATTCCCCATACTGTCTGGTTTATGGCAAAGAATCCATTCTCCCCACTAATCTCACCATTCCTTCATTACAATTGGCCCAGTCTGTTCAAGAATATGATTCTTCTCCTCTCCAGCAGAGGATTGATACCCTTTTGAAGCTATAGGAGGACATGGAAATAGCTAAGAACAAGTTGTATCATCATTAGTAGATGGTGAAGAGATGGTTTGATGAAAAATATTCTTCTGATAGGGATTTTTCCATTGGTGACCTGGTTTTGAGGTGGGACAAGCAACATAAAGACAAAAATCTGTACACCAAGTTCCAACACCTTTGGATAGGACCTTTCATTATTGCTGAAAATATTGGTTCCAGTATAGTTCAATTGTAGACATTGGAGGGAGTTGTAGACACCTACCCGGTGAATATATCTCTTCTCAAGAAGTATTTTGTCTAAGCAATTTGATGCATTTTTATATAGGTGTGGTTGGTTTTCAATCATTTCTTTTCTAGTCTGGACATGCTGATTGATTTTGTTGTTTTGATTTGATTTTAGTAGTAAGGCTTCACACTTTTGGTAATGGCTTGGAATCATTTTTCTGGGGGCAACAATTGTTTCTGAAGTACCAACATTGTTTTTCATCCTATTTCCTAGCTTATGATTACAATTTGCTCTAAGGAATAAACAGTCAATAAGTGCAGTATTTATGGATACTTTCCACTTTGATCATTATCTTTCACCATGCTTTATCTGTGTAATTGAGGTATGGAGGATGGTTATCATTTTTCTATCTGATGTTTCATGGTTGAACAGCATATCATAATAGCTTGACCAACTTCGATTGCTCGTGGATCCTTTTACAATCACTTTGAATATAAATTTTGTTAAAAAATTATAAGATTACAAGGTGGGTAGTCTTGTTATCAAGCTAACCCATTAGGTTCATAGGTGCTTAAAGTGGAATGACATCTTCACATCAAGCCACCACACTTGGAAGATGACTTTCAGTTATTCTGAAAGATGGAAGATCCTATTACAGGTCGGTCCATTCATGATCTGCAAAGCATTGTTGAGTAACATTATCACTAAATGGTCACCAATCCATGATAATGCCTTGTAGCTTATGCCATAATAAACTGTTTCCTTTTGATAATATTTTGTTGTATACAAGAACAGGGGGGTCTTGTCACAAGCCAGCCCTACTATGATCATGGGTTTGACCTTGGACTGGGATTATCACTATGTGGTCACCAAGCCATGATAATTTATTTTGGTCTTACAACCAGAAGACAAGGAGTCTCGTCATCGAGCTAGCTTGACCAGTTTCCAGATCAGGCCTGTGAATGGCACTGTTTCATCTAATCACCAAGTCAGTACAGTGGTCTTGTATCGACAAAGTTTTATGTATAGTATATATTTATCTTTTATCCTAAAAAAAAAAAAAAAAGAGCCCAAGAAGATTACTCAATTAATAAACCAAGAGATCTGTAATTAGGATATCCATGAGCATTTCTAAGGCTGCTCTCAAGTTTAACTCAAGCTGGTTTTCCAATGACTACATCATGATAAAGATTCGGTATCACTCTCTAAATATCCTTACCAGATGAGTGTTATCTTTACAATGATCATTGATTGAGATTTATTCATTTTTATGTTCACTGTTTGTTGGCTATTATCTTTTCAGTATCTTCTATGACTTGGGTTTCAAGAAATGGGTTGATTAACATGTTGTCTTTAGTTGGATTTGATTGCAGAGATAACTGGTTCTTCCCAGCCGGTCGCCATTTCTTGTGGCCACAACATATCCCATGCTTATTTAATCACGGGAGCCCCGATCTTAATAAACACTAAGGTGTTTGGGTGAGTCATTTTGTGAGTATTAGAATTTTGATTTTACCTCTAATGTTCTTCACCCGTGCCTTTGTTTTTTTTTGTTTGCAACTGTTGTTCATTTTTCCAAGGTGTTTCGGTCTAAAAGGAAAAGAAAGATAAATTTTTTAATTATTTTGTTGATTGTTATCACCATTCCGAAAATTAGCATTTGGAGTCTCCAAAACCTGCAACCTGACATTTGTGGGTTACGAGACTGTTGATTGAATTTTTGCATATTTAATGATCCCGCAATCCGCAACCTGACATTTGCATGTTGCAGAACTGATCGGTTATAAGACCAAGGAATGATTACCCCGAAACCCAGACTCCGCAATGGCGACATTCATCTTTCGGGATGGTCGTTTTTTGTTTATTTGTTATGTGCTCTCAAAACCCGCAAACCGTAATTTTGGGTTGCGGCTTTTGGGATGGATATTTTACGTCACAGTTCAACGTTCCGAAGCCCGCCACCCGCACAGTAGGTTTTCGGCTTTCGGAAATCCTTTTTTTATTTTCATTTTTGTGGACTCGCAACCCGTAAATCCGTACTTTCGGATTTCGGCTTGCGGAATCTTTGATAAAAAACTTCATGAACATAATTGAATTCAATTCCGCATCCCGCTCTAGCTAATATGAGCCGTCCATTGTTATGATTTTGCGGCCACGTTGATTTTGGGTAATCAGTTAAGTCAAGATGTGCTATTTTGTCTATTGAAAGCTGGTTCTCCCAAATTATCAGTTTTTTGTATAATTTGTAATAGTGGATACTACTACAATATTATCAATTGCTTCATGTTGGATGGACACCATTGCTCTGCCTTGAGTTTGTCGTGTCTTGTCTCGAGTTTTGAAAATTTGTCGTTTTTCTCCCGCTTCTTAATGATCATGTCTTTTCACTTAAAATCCGATTTCAAAGCTGCTATCCTTCTCGTCGAATGGGTCAGATTGATCCGATTTGTTACGTGTCAAGAACTGATCACCCGTGTACTAGAACTCCTGATCGAGATTTTTCGCAAGTCAATTCTATCACCATAGCCTCCGTTTCGGTTATTAATTACTAGTTATAACTATTGATGGGAAGTTGCCTATAACGATGTGATCGTAAAGGAAATTCAAAATCATGCAAGCAGTAATAGAGCATGTACTTCGCACAAGCTTAAACTCAAAATCTCGGTTTTTTCATGACAGTTGAAGTAATTATAATGGGTTCACGGCGTAAGTTTAATCATTGCAAATTGCCTCGCTCAATCGACATAATGCTGCCTGTTGGTCTTAAAGTGGCAATTAACGTGAAAATTCTACATTGTTCATTGCTTTCTGTAACAGGAAACTTTCTGCGCAGCATTTTGGGAATCCTATTATCTAAAGATTTATCCAGGATTAGTAATTTCCATGCAGAAGGTGAACCTTCTAATATTCATGTTGATAATGAGGAACTTTACCCCTTGTTGTATCAAGAAACGTTGTCACCACCATTTGATGCAGGTATTCCCGATCTTAGCAGCGGCAGTAGTGAAGAGGACTTTGAAGCGTTATCTTCCTATGTGCAAAATTCCATAGAGCAGAGCAAGGAAATTCTGGAAGAACCAGCTGACTTTGATGACGATGTCATACAAGAATTTATAATCAATGGAGAACCTAACGTACCAGCCACTGTTTCTGAAGTAAATCCTTTAATGGATTTCTCTGTTTTTGACCATGAATTACCTGATCCTGAATTTCCTACAGTAGATGTTTCACAAACCATGCCACCTGTTGAAGATAATGAGCAATCTGTTATTGAATTTTTATGGTGCCACGAGACCCTATCTGATTAAAGAGCGAGTCTTTGTAACAAATTTTTGGTAATAAGGTGGTAGAAAATCATTCAAGCTAGAAAGTAGCAAGTTTTATTGGATCGATGGTTGGAGCCGATTTTTGTAATTTCTATTTTGTATAATTTCTCCTTTTGAGATTTTGGGTAAAATTTAGTATTTAAGCAGGAATGTTACCCTTAGCAAAGGGTTGGGAATTTTGGAATTTTGATTGAGCAGGAGTATGGACTGAAGATGCTCTGTCTATTCAAGCCATTGTAATTTTGGTACAAGACTTTTATATGCAGTAAAGTTATATTTTCTCCACCTTCTTGTGTTCTTCAAATTTCTTAATTTGAATAAGCTCAAAAGCACGTAGAAGATTTGTCTCTTAATTTTTATTGATTGATGATCCTTCAAGCTACAAGTGGAAGAACCCGAATACATTTATGTTTAAGGTATCTAATGCTTATTAATCACATTTTACACCTGATCTGCACAATATCAACTTTCCCTTTTTAGGTCAGATCTGACTTAGGATAGATTCTTTCCTTAGGTAGTTTAGGTTAGGTTTTTTAACCAGTTATCACACTCTGTTTTCCTTAAACAGGAAAACTGATCTTTGGAAAATCAAACCTTTTACTCTTAGAGTGCCAACGGAGGCCAAATATCCGTGGGTGATTACCATACCAAACAACTCGAGGAGAGGTTAACTCTTGCGTAGCATTAACTGAAGCCTTTGGCTGGGTTTTCATCCCCTATTGTGTGCCTTGGAACCCATTCCAGCACTTTGCACTCACCCTGCACATCCAAGGCATCAACAAGACTATGGGGAGATCAAACTGCTGACAGTCACGAACGTATATCTACTGGTGGCTACAACCACCAATATTGACGTAGTTAGAAATGCATTGGTCAATGGAATAACATGTATTAACAAACTGAAAAAATGATGAAATACATACTGATGTACTGTATACGACAATCAATTCTAAGAAACGGTCTGTCGTCCATTGTGTCTCCGCGGGCACACTATCGATTGTATTCCCACTGGGGGGGAGCTCACTACATGAAATCATTTCCATCTGATGGGGATCTACAACCTACAATTTAGAAAATTGTAAATATTAGATCGTGTAGCATTGATTAAGTAACATGTAATAAAAAAATAACATGTGTTGAAATAATGTCATGTTGAAATAGTTACCTCAGCATGAGATGTTGTCGCTGAAGGTATGGCAACATCTTGTAACTCAGAAGGTTCTACTACATGATCCTCTTGTCCCTCATGCCCTTCTTGTGGCAACTACAATTTTTAAAATCATTAAAAATATTAGCAATCTATATATGTGTATAGTAAGGAAAAATAATTTACAAATGACACTAAATTATTAATTGGATCTACTCATGTATTAAAATAATGTCATGTTGAAATAGTTACCTCATTTTGAGTTGTTGTCACTGAAAGTATGGCATCATCATCATCATCATGCGATGATGGTGCATGAGCCTCTGGACTATGCTCTGCATCATCAGTGCAAAGGTATTCAACCCCGTGCCCTTCTTGTAGTAACTACAAGTTTTAAAACTATTAAAAATATTAGCAATCTATATATATGTGTATAGTAAGTAAATACAATTTAAAAATGACACTAAATTGTTAACCACTTACTTACCTGTGTGAAATACCCAGTAAAGGTATCATCTATTCGAACAGGACCAAAGCAAGGATGGCCGCATACTCTGCATGGGTGGGGTTGATGGTTGTGCTCATGCTGTGTAGGTACAGTGCCACTACTAGATGCTCCTCGGCCACTTGAAGGTGGTGGCTCTACCCCACCGGGAGGTGGTGGATCTACCCCAACGACAAGTGCTGGCTCTACTCCACCCATAAATGGTGGCTCTGATGGGCCTACCTGGTGCGTACCATGAAGATACGTGGTATGGCGAACAACTGCCTGTGCCAACAGTAGGAAGGAATCTTGTGTCTCTGGCACCAACTGATGTGCAGGCGGCACATCTGGCTTGGGTAGCCTCCTACGAGGTGGAGCTACATGGCGATTGGGATCTATGTGCCTCGCATTGGGACGTTGCTGAGGCATCCCCATCCCAACACCCTAGTACTCCAAGATATCCAAATAGTTAACATGCTTCCCCAGCACAAACTCTGCGTACATCTTTCTCAGAAAATACAAACGAATTTCCCTGTTATTGTGTGGTGGTGCATCAAACACCATGTACCATCGGTCCATCCAGTTATCTATGAATGGTTGATATGTACACCACTCGATAGAAATGTGCCTTTTGTTTGCATTAGGGACTTCACCATTCCATGGATTTCTAAACAGGGAAAAGATTTGTTCTTTTGAGATTTTCAACTTCTTGACTTCATTGTAGCTAAGTCCATCCGCATATTGTTGCCTCTTTCTTTCTCTGAATGTGGCAATATCTTGCAAAGCACCATTAGACCTACTAAAGGTCTCTATCATTGCATCCAAATTGGATGCAAGCATAACATGCTTGTCATCAACAATAGTAATTGAGGGTCGAATTTCTCTGAGCCTTTGAATTTCTCTTTGGATGTCAGAGTGGGAATCCATGGTCATCACTGCAAACAATAAATAAAAATAAAAATCATTAGAAACGTATATATGTGCTATAGTGGCATCTCTCAAAAATGAAAAATTTACAAACTTTGTGCAAGAAAGAATACATTACAAACATAAATATCATTTCATATGACCATTGCAGGCATACATTATGGGTCATTGAGGGCATAAGGGTGGAGACCATGTGGGCATAAAGACCATGATGATGTGGCAAAGATATGTATTTTTATTGGTTAAACTGAGGCAGCCTATTGAGGGACAGAATGAAGACATGCTGGTAGAATGATGAAGAGATGACTAATGATATGGGCATAATGTTGTGATGTGCATATGGACAGTGTAAAGTGTTTGAATGGAGATATGGCAACAGATTGATATGACATGAATAATGATGACATAATGAAGATGTGATCTAATTGGTGATATTTGCTGATGGACAGAATGGAGTTATATTGAATAATGAGTGCTTGATGAGAATGATGAAGTGCTTTGGAAACAAACAAGGGCTTATGGTTGATGATGTATGTAATCTGCAGACTTAAGAAGAGTCTGAAATATCATTTGTAAATCTATGGTTGTTGGGGTGTTGGTGCATCCCGGTGAGTTGCAGCTGACCGAATTATCTTGTGAATAGGATTGTCATTGATGACAACATTAATGATAAAAGTGTAAATGGCATGACGACAAGCAAACAAGGTGACTTGACAAGGACTTGGAAAAGACAAGACAAAAGACAAGGTGATGGGAATTGGCATACCGAATGAGCCAAATGACCCATACTGTGGTCATTTGGAGTTGGTCCTAATACCCTAGACAAGGATGACTTGGATATAGCAAGTTACATGAACAAAGAAGCTTGAAGTTGACACTTGGAAAGGGGATTGCGGGCATCCCTTATGGCATCTGCGGGAATCCAAAAATGAAGCTGATGGACATGCAGGCATGTGGACAAGGTGACATGCGGGCATCTTGAAGATGCATATGAGGGCATGTTTGTGGAAGCTGCGGGCATCCTGGAGGCATGGAAAAGACCCCATGCGGGCAATTGAAGAAGCTCTAGCTGTAGGCATGTTCAAAGGCATAAATATGGCCCTTGCGGGCATGAGTTACAAGCTAGTGTGGGCATACTGGAAGCAAAAGAAAATGGTGATGATGTGGGTATGAAGACCACGTTTAGGTGGGAAAAAGAAAGTCTAAATAAATATATACATGTATATATTTATAATTTATGAGGTGTTTATGGAGCAATAGTAGAAATTAGAGTTTAACCTTTATCTTTGGATTAATTGGGGCTACAGTATGCTGATATGTTGCTGGTGTACAAACTAAGATGCTGATGATATGTATGGACAGAATGAATTCATGATTATTGGGGCTACATACGATGAAAAAAATGTTGATCTAGGGCAGCATGAAACAGGGACATAATGCTTGCTTGGGTTATGACAATTAATGATAATCAGAATGATGTTATAGACATATATGTTGGGTGACAATGATGATTGATGTGATCAGTGAACCATTGTGTCTAACAGGGTGGATGTAAAATTCATTAAAATTTTAAAATTTTAAGTTTTGTCATTTCATTTACAAATATTTTTAGGTGACAATGATGATTGATATGATCAGTGAGCCATTGTGTCTAATAGGGTGGATGTAAAATTCATTAAAATTTTAAAATTTTAAGTTTTGGCATTTCATTTACAAATATTTTTAGATTAGGGAAACATAACAATTTATAAACTTAATAACGATATGAGGCAATGATTTAGATGCTTACCTTTCCAATCGTTCTTGCAAGATGATTTTGGGATTGTTGAGCCTCCAAATCTCCTCGGTTGAGCTTCTCCAATGTGTTTTGGGAAGGCGAAATTGCTTGAGCGTTCATGCTTGGGTAAAACAATGGGCAAAACAGTGCCACGGTTCGCGGCACTATTATGTTTTTGTTATATTAACCTTAACGCTCGAGCATTTTGTAATCCTATCCTACATATTAAATGACATGGCAGGTCCGGAGCCTGCCATTCCTAGTTTTACATAATGCGCAAGCGTTGTGTATTTACACAATTCTCGGGCTTTTCGCATTTACCCAATTGCATCTAAGAGGTCCCTCAACTTCATACGAGAGCCCTTTAGTACTTTAATATTGTAAAAAAATTTCTTTAATGGTTAGACATTGAATATATGTAAAATTATAATTTGTATTGATTTTAAAATTTAATAAAATAGATAATCGTGAAAAAGCCATAAATCACATAAAGCTCACTCTGATGGTATCTGTAACACAAACTCTGATGGTATCCGTAACACAAGACATAAGGAAGTATGCCTCGAAGCTTAGCAATATAAGTTGTGGGGCACTATTGAATAAGAGGTCGACTAAAAAAACTTGCACATCCATTTAAGTGATAGTCAATAGAATTATCCAATGTTATTTCGATTTCCAAGTATGATTGACGTGGTTCGTCTTGGTCGACAGAATTTGAAAGACGTTAAAAACTTTGAACTTTTCGTGCAAGATTCTGGGCAGACTAGATTCTGGGTAGAATTTTTAGATTTTAGACAAGAAGGTATTTACATTCAGATGCCTTCATTTCTTAATCAATTTTCCATTTCATCTCAAACCAATTAATGCTGCAGACTAAAGGGACATGTTAAAAGTTAAAACAAATATCAAAATAATTAGCTTTGAATTATTATGAAATAAAAAAGATGATAAATTTGGCAACCTAAGGATCCCGACACAACAGAGGAGTTAGTGATAAAGAATATGCTATCCCATGTTTTTACTCGATGGAATTTTAACCATTACCACACCATCATACTAACTTGTTTACGGGCTTTTGCAGTGAGGACATCCATGTAGGAACTCTTGAGAAAAACTTCGACACCGTTGATTAGCAGAATCCTCAAAACCAACACGGAAGCCACTTCAAGCAAAGCCAAGAATGCCATGATCAATTGATATTTCTTGCTCACTCCTTGATATTAAGCACCTGGTTGATGATATTGAAATCGCTTTCTTCCTCAAATGTAAGGAATGTTCATTAATTTGTAAGAGTTCTGCAATATCCTGAGTACCAGATGTAAAACCAGATTGAAAATATAATTCATATCCTAAGTACAAGATGTAAAAACAGATTGAAAATATAATTCATTAAATAATGCATGGAAAGCGATATACATGAATTGGAACAAATGAATAACAAAAGTATAAAAAAATTCCTCCTGGAAACGGAATTGATAGATCAAAATTTCTGAGTTTAACAAGCCACAGTGAGTTGGAGTTCACATTGTTTAATATAAATATGCAGTGAACTTTCATTTCTTGGAAGAGGATCTGCCCGGCGTGCGACAATGCAATTGACTTTTATTTCTCGACGTCTGTTTGTGCTGTTGAGTTATTACATGTTGATATTCTCTGAGAACCTTAGCATGACTGTACAACACAAATAAATTATTATACCCCTATTCAAGATGCTTGATGTATAAAAAAATGCCAGAAGATGAAGATTTCATTAAAAGAATGTTAGTTGGATCATAAACATTAAGCAATAAAGGCACCTGAGTATAAATCAATTTTCGGTAAGAGGTATAAATATTTTGGTTATGTTGAATAGTTGTTCAAGAATGTCGGTTCAAACGTCAAGAACAGGAGAAACTTTGAAAGAATTAGAAGGATGATGGTGTACATGATCATAGAGAATTTGTTATTCATGATTGAACAAACCCCCATATTGAGTATTGAATTGGACAAAGAACTAGTCGTGTTGCGGCAGTTTAAGAATGTTGTTCATTGTCCTATAGATGCCATTGTAGTTGTTTCATAGTTCTATTCACGTGAGATGAGAAACCTACAAGTGGGAAGATTTGCTCATGATGGGATTAGAAGCTTGCCTGCACATATGAAGATCAGAAAAGTGGTTGATTTCCATATTCATTTGACAAAAGAACAATAAAGGAGTACAATATCACTAGTGCTATGGATGAAACAATATAATGTTTCCTGTGTTTTCGATCAAATAGATCTTTCTGAATTCTTATGGATGGAGTTGTACTACTTTTGTCGGACCATTATTCGATAGTGCTCGTCCTTTATCTTGCCAAGCTCCGATGTTTCGTTGGAGGCGTATTTGATAGTGCTCCGATGCCTATTCAATAGTGTCCCGGACGAGATTTGTTGTTGAATACCGTTGAGAGCAGTGGAAAAGGATCATCGTTGAGAAAACTATTGAGACTTGCATATGTGGAGGTACTCAAGAAAAGGCTTGAATCAGAGGGCCACGAATTTAGTATCTATCTGGATCTCTTGAAGTTGTGTCAAGGCACGAGAGTGGTAGCACTGGAATTAAAATTGAATTGCGGGGGCTGCATTTTTTACAAAACCCAGGCCAACATGGCATAAAGAAGGAAAAAAATTTATGTGTACTTGGATGCACGAGAGACATTTGTTTTATGATGTGACCTTTGATGTATGACATGAGACTTGGTCCTATTAAGTTTTTTCTTTTTAAAAATTAATTTTATTTATTTTTTAATTTTGTTAATTCATAGCATTCCTGCCAGGGACTTATGCCCCATCCAGAATGTACTTGGCCAATTAAAAAATCAGAATTTTGAATTTTAAAAAGTGTTAAAATTATTTTAATTTTAAAAAATATTAAGTTTAATAATAAAATTTTAAAAACTTTAGAAAAAGTTTTGTGGAAAAATTACAAATATTGCAAATCAAAAGAAAAACTAAGAAGTTCAATTACACTCTAAATCTAAATAAAAAGACTTATTTTTTCATAATATCAATATAGCAAATAACATACCATAATATCAACATATCAACTAACATTAAAAAATATAAAAATCATTTTATATTATTAATTTTTAGTAATAAATAATAAATAATAATAATAATAGAAATGTATATAAAAATTAAAACATATATTGATTTAAAAAAGTTTTATTAAAGATCAAATTTAAAATTAAACCAGAAAGCATTATTATGAACACTAATTGAATTGAGACCACAAAATGAAAATGCGATTCCACATTTTTCAAATAATTTAAATACAACTCCAGGTAAGTTTTTCTCGCTGCATACGTATAAACTTCCACATATTTATATTTGTTCAAAAACATATCAACGACAGCATAACAAAGATCTATAAATAGTGAGATGCACATTCTGCTGTTAAGAGTGAAATGCACATCTATCAGTGCAAAGTTTTGTTTTGTTTTAAATTAATATAATAAGCACATATTATGTCGTTCTATAAAACAAAGTTGCGTAACTTAAATCTTTTCAATAAGAGCAGTCTGGTACTGAGATCCTCTGTCTTCGGTACAGAGATCTATAATGAAAACTCGATGTGAATATCTCCTTCACGCCCGGTAAGCAGGACCCTCAGAAGGAACCCCTTCCTCCCTCGAGCTTCGCTCCTTTTAAGGAGTTAAACAAAACTCCCCGTGGTTACCAAATGGCAGTAGAAGGATTGGATAGCCTTCTCGTCGAGAACGCCCAGTGCCAAAAACCCTCAGGAAATCTTGGCCAAAACCCTGCAATTCTTCTCTACTGTTTACATGGTCGGTCTGTGTCGCGGAAACTTCAGGAACAAAGTCCATTTTCCTCTCGCGCTCCTCTTCTTGGAATTTCAACTATGTCATGTTGTAAGGGGTTCATCATTGGTTGTACTTGACACCCCACAAGTTTTTGGTTTAAAGTTGTAAAGCTAATCCATAGGCAAGTTGAATTTCCCATGTGTTTTGTAAGCCATGTGGAGTCAAACTTACATGGATTAGTGTGGCAGCACATGTGATCATGTAGCATGTATCTGTCTTATTCATAGAGAGGATGTGGCATCACATTGTGGACTCTCAACCACTATGATATGCACAAGGGTGGCTATTGGAATTGTATCTAATCTCCATGGTGAATCAAAGAAGCTAGATCTTTGATTAAGGGGAGGATGTGAGATGGATTAATCTTAGAGTGTGAGATGTTGTAAGGGACCAAGGTATGATAAATGAGAGTTTAACATGTTTCAGATCGACCATGTAAGAGAAAAGCATTCCTAGAGAACTGCAGAGTACAATGGATGGAACCCATGTATCTAGGTAAATGGATTGATTTTTATATGGACATCAACAATTAATTTTATGTAGGTACAAAAGGAAGAAGCATAAAGCTAAAGTATGAAGCCATAGTGAAGAAAGCCCAAGTAAGCATGCACATTGAAAATCAATTTCTCTATCATGATGATTAGTGGCCATCCAAAACCACATGTATGTTGAAAATTTTGTGGTGCTATAAAAACCACCTTGTAGTGCAACATTTGTGGTCAGTTGAAACCACTTGTTGTGATAGATGGAAGTTCATGGTCAACTAGAAACCATTTGAGAATTGTAATGGTTAGGGGTAAGCTACAAAATATTAAGATGATTTATGATGAGGGGAAATTAGTGAAATGATAAAACACATTGAAGACCAACGATATGAAGATAAAAGTTGAAGATGATAACATGAATCTAATGAAAGCTTGACCTAATGACTCAATAGAGATTCATAGAAAATCCATTAAGGGGTTGTGTTATAAATAATGTAGAAAATAATAATTTGTTTCCATCTGAACTATAATAGGTTATTGTTGGAATTAGGATACATGTGTCTTAACTATTTTTAGATATTTAGATCCACCATTTTAAGATCTAGAGAGTTCATTTATGTCTTATATATGTAACATTTTCTCAAGCAATAGTTGAAACAAGTGTTGTGGTTGAGACAATCTGGTCTCAACATTTTGTGAGCAATTATGTATTTAACAACCATACCACATATATTGTTTGAGAACATGTTACATATATATGAAACATATGAACTCTCATGAGAGGGAAGTGTAAAGAGGCCAACTTCGGTCTCAACGAAAATCAGGTAGAGTAACGACTTGACCAAAATGGAATGGAATTGTGTGATGCGTGGCCAGAGAATTGGAAGGATGTAAGGAGAATCAACGGACCCTCCCTTAGACAACTGTAGGGGCCTATTCCACTACAATTGTTCATGTGTGTCTCTCTTGTAATATTTTCAATATCAATATAAAATATTCTTTATTCTTTACAGTTAAGACACGGGTAACCTAATTCCAACAATAACCTATTGCAGTTCCAATGACAAACAATTATCATTTCTACATTATTTCTTTTTTTAACAAAACCGGTGAAGAAGCTTTTATAAAATAAAATAAAAAACAAAGATTACAGAGTTCCAAAGATAGACTGAGCCCAAGAGAGGACTACGTCCATGACTCCTTGTTTATCTTCAACCAGTCTATACTTATCGTGATACTTTCCTATTCTATGGAGACTGTATCTCCTTACAAACTACCCAAGAAGGAATTACAGAAAGAAAATGACTTGTCTTATTATCCAAAGGAATTTATGGGCTTCATCTACTACTAGCAAGACCAAAATTGTTGATGTCCTACTTCTTACATACATCTCGATGCAATCCAAAGATTAATGATTCTAAGTTTGTTGGCTTCTTGTTTTTCTTGGAGAAATTAAATTTTCTTTTGGCTTCAAAGAGGGTGAATCTCTTTTTTTCTTTTTGTTGACTTTGGTCCAATCTGATGGCTGGACATAGCTTGCTTCGAGAATGGGAACTGCATCTTCAGGTGCATCCTGTGGAGCTGGAATTTCTGGGTCCATCTTTTGGATTGCACTATCTCGTGGAGCTGCAAGTGGATTCTTGTCGATGTCGGGGATCCTTTGTTCTTCTAGAGTGTCGTCTTTTTTAGCCTGAGGAGATTCCTTAGCTTGTGATGGAACCTCTTCGGATAGATCTTCATTTTTGCTTACTTTATAATGCTCGGAGTTTGCTCCATCCCACCAAGTAGATTTGCGATGAAGCTTTTTGGATTTGGGGATCTAAGAAGCTTTTGGACAATCTTTGACAAGATGTCCAGTTGCAAAGCAAGATCTGCATATGAACATCATATTTTCATAATCTAGATTTTGCACCCACACATAATCCTTGCTAGTCAAATGGATCTCAGTAGGAAAGCCATTGTTGAAATCCATTTCCACACAGATGCGAGCAAAGGTAGTTTTAATGTAATCCTTTGTTTCTGGACTTCAATCGTAGAAGGATCCCAACACATTTCCAACAAATTCAAGCGAGGCAGAGTTCCATAGTGTTAGGAACCCATGTCAACCCTTTTATTTACTTTGTTAGTATATTGTTGTTGGACGCATATGCTTTGTAAGTCGTCCCGTAGTAATTGTTGATCCATATTTTGTATTGGCCCATGGTTTGTATTGACCCATGGTATTGGCTCCTAGATTAGTGTATAAGTTTGTGTTGAGACCAATGAAGGTACCTTAAAGTTATTTGTATTGAGCTTGCTCAAATGAGGTTGCCCCCTCGAAGTGGTCTGTGATCAATATAAAAGTGATTCCGAGTTCTATTATTTTTTCTATTTCGTGTGTTTTCATTAATTAATTATTGCAAGTTCTTCACATCTGGTATCAGAGTACTTTCTTAGGCTCGCTGGGTGAAATTTATGCCAAATTTTTTTTATCGCATCTATCGCAGCTTTGGATCTAGGAATAATCCCTATCCTCTTAATTGTGGGAAGTACTTGGGCATAAGCCCTAAAACTCATTGTGAGGAGTACCACAGGAACCCCAAAGTAGCTAGCCCATTAAGAGGACTTGCTAGCGAAAAGGGCAACGACCCCTACCTGATTGACTAGTTTCCACCCATGAGGTAAACCAAGAGTTGTCGTTCGTGGCAAAGCGGTTATCAGTTTTACCTGAGCCATGGAGTGAGGGGTACTACCCCAATACGCAAGCCGTCAAATAGCATTGGTGTCCGAGTGAATCCCTTGAACCGATAGGAAGCCGCACATACCTGGGGTCCATATCTATTTTTAGCTGAATTGTTGCCAATCACTTCCAAGCCATTTCAAATCCAATCCGAGACGTTTCAGATCCAGCTGTTTCAGATCCATTCTGACAGTCGTATAAAATTCTGTTTTTTCGCTATATCTCCCTTGTTTTAACTCCGTTTCCCTTGAAACTTCCTGGACACCCCTGCAATCCCATTCTGCATATTTCATTCCTAAAAACCCTATCCCAAATTCTACTTCCCAAAGCTAGAAATCTCACATTTGTCTATTTTTATGGTTTGCCATAACTTCTTCAATTTTCACCCACTTGCCTCCAAATTTTTCCACCGTGTTCATTCCCTATTTATGCTTCTTCGTCTCTCTTTGACAAATTTTCTCATTCTTTCACCTTGCTTCTGAAATCCCCATTTTTTGCTTCCCTGTCCATCAGAAAGTGTCCAAAACCTAGTCAAACCCCAATTACCCATCCAAGTTTTTCCAAAATCCAAATTTCCCTTTACTAAATCAACTTTTGTTTGTGTTTTTCTATCCATCCCCCCCCCCCCAAAAAAAAAAAAAACTCATGGTTAAGGTTGTCACCCGCGCAGGAGAAAAAACCATGGAGGAAGCACTTGCAGCCATCCAAACCAAACTCCAAGATCATGATGAAAAATTTCTCAGCTTCCATCTTCAACATTAAGCCATGAACAATAACCGACAGCAAGAATCTTCTACAGCCAATGGATTCTCTTCTTCCAGCACTTTCCATGGTCTGAAGCTTGAATTTCCTCGCTTCAATGGTACTGATCCGACTGGATGTATCTATCATGCAGAACAATATTTTAGTCTACATAATACTTTTGATATCCAAAAAGTTCCACTTGCATCCTTTCATTTGGAACAGGAAGCCCTTCAATGGTATCGTTGGTACATTAAGGCTCATGATGAGCCCAAATGGATAGATTTTTGCCAACTACTTTTGCAACAATTTGGTCCTAGTGCTTTTGATGACTTCACCAGAGCACTCACCAAACTTGAGAGTGTCAGACAGAATTTGAGAAACTAGCTAACCACACACAAGGATTGTCTGATGACTTCTACATAAGTTGTTTTATCAGTGGTCTTAAGGATGAAATCTGCCCAGAGGTCAAAATGTTCTGTCCCAACACAATGATGGAAGCCCTGGGGTTGGCTAAGTTGGCAAAAGACAAGATTGCTGCCCAACAACGCTCCAAACCCTTTTTGGTTCCCTTTCAAAATATGGGTTCTCAACGACCTCCCATCCCGCAGCTCCTCGACCAACTCCTATCAAGCATTTTTCCGAAACAGAGATGCAGGCACACAAAGAAAAATGGATTTGTTATAATTGTGATGAAAAATTCACTCGGGGACAGATGTGTTCAACAAAAGATATATCTCTTGGATGTGGATTCTCCGCCCACCTCTGAAGTTGGTGATGAAGCTCTAGATCCACCAAATCATCAGGTCAACATTTAGGAGCCGCCTATTGACTTCCCATCTCAAGAAGACCACCCAGAGATATCTCTCCATGCTTTATCCGGCGTCACCACCCCCCAAACAATGTGGGTCAGGGTGTTAAATTTTGAGCATTAATTCACAATACTCTAAGATCTTCACTGAGAGAATAACATGTACAGTATATCAACGCATAACAATCACAATAAGCATGACAAGCATCACAAGAATCAAAAGCAAGAGAGACAAGAGACACAGAGTTTCCATGGGGAAATCCCTAAGGTGAAAAATCCCACAACTTCCTCAGAAATAGAGAGAGCAATGGCTCAACCAAAGTGCAACCAAAATACACTGAGATAGTCTCCTAGCAGCAGATGATCCTCCTCCTCACTAGTGCACCACTTTCTGAGTGAGAGAAGTATGAGTTTCTAAGTGATCAAATAGAGATCTCCCGATCTCTATTTATACTTAACTTGTTTGCCCAGTTACAATATGGGGCCGACTTGTCTAGCTAGGTACATCCACAATATAATATATATTTCAGGGTTGACCCCACACATGGTGGTCTAATAACCCTTCGCCAAGTACACACACTTGCGACACTTGTCAATACACATGACGACACTTCCTTATAGAGTAATAACACATCTCTTATAAGGGTACAATAAATATATATGAAATACATGGATGAAATACATTCCGAAGTTACATATACATCAACACTCCCTCTTAACTAGGAAGGTATTTCTCGACATAGATCTGCTAGACAAGTCTTCTTCTCAGGATCATCGTCATCGATGCATCGTTATCATCATCGTCATTGCTACTGCTATCTCAACCAATCTCTGACTCTAATCATCATAGGAAGTTCTACAGAGCCAGTTTTTTTTCATACTCGATGTAGGCCCACCACCTGTAGGTTTTCATCATCACTGGCCATACTGTGGAATCCTCAGGACTTATTACGTGCGTCACAAAACCTTGCAAAAGCATCCCAGGACTTATTACGGGAACACAGCCGAACCTACCGGATCTCCGAGGGAGCTATTACATGTGACCCTACCACAAAACCTCGAAAGAGAATCCCACGACTGATTACGAGCACACAGCTCAACCTATCGGATCTCCCAGGGCGCTATTATATGTGGTCACCATAAAACCTTGCAAGAGCATCCTAGGACTTATTACGGGAACACATCCCAACCTATTGTATCTCCCAGGGCGATATTACATGTGATCATGGCAAAACCTTGCAAGAGCATCCCAGGACTTATTATGAGCACACAGCTCAACCTATCGGATCTCCCAGGGCGCTATTATATGCCATAGGACAAAACCTCGAAAGAGCATCTGCCAGATATCCCAAGGAGCTATTATATGCCAGTAGAAAAAACTTGCAAGACTATCTGCAGATCTCCCAGGGCGCTATTATATGTCCTCCCAAAGCAAAACCTCGAAAGAGCATTTTCCAGATCTCCCAGGGAGCTATTATATGCCAGCGGCAAAACCTAGCAAGAGAATTTGCAAACCTTCCAGGGCGCTATTATATGCTTATCTGCACAACCTGATCCACGGCCACAGAGTATCAACTTGATACTCACCATACATCATCCTGATGTATACATGATCATCCTGATCATCACTGCAACATCCTGCTTCATGTCATCTGGAGCAACATCCTGAAGCTCGTCATCCATGATCATCCTGATCATAGAATGCATCTACCTGATCATACAATACATCTACCTGATGCATACCAAGTATCTACCTGATACATATCATCATACATGATCCACCTGATACAAATACAAAAACATGATTCACCTGATCATACCTGATACATATCGACATACATGATCTACCTGATCATACACAGTATCCACCTGATACAGATACAGATACATGGTCCAAGCATCCAATCATGATGCATATACAAAATACATACAAATGATCCAACTGATCATATCCAGCATCCAACATGATGCGTACATACATATACATATAAATGATCCAACTAATCATATCCATCATCTAACATGATGCGTACATACATATACATATAAATGATCCAACTGATCATATCCAACATCCTCCTGATGCATATACAGAGCAGTAACTGGAGCATCGTCCTGATGCTCATCATCCAGTGCTTACATCCACCGCCATGTGAAGGATCCTCCTTCCAACGTACTTGGAATGGATTTTGCAAATGTGTCCATCACTTCTTCCTCGAAGTGTCATCAATCTGAAGAACACCAAACCTCTCCCTGAAGTATTTGAACTTCATCTTGGCTAGTGGCTTCGTCAGTACATCTGCAATCTGCTCGTCCATCGCAACATATAGGAGCTTCACAACTCCTCTCTGCACCATATCCCTGATATAGTGATATTTGATCTCTATGTGTTTCGACCTATCATGTAACACTGGGTTCTTGGACAGCTTCACACAACTCTAGTTATCACAGAAGATACCAGTAGCATCCAACGGGAGATCAAATAACTCAGATAGTAGCTTCCGTAGCCATACTGCCTCACAACTAGTTGAACAGGCTGCAACATACTCTACCTCAACTGTACTCAGTGCTATGCAGGACTGCTTCCTACTAAACCAAGAGATCACACCTAATCCCATACTGAAGCAGCATCCAGATGTGTTCTTCCTATCTACAGCACTGCCAGCCCAATCTGAATCAACATAACCCTGTAGGTTAAACTTTTGATTCGCTCCATACTTGAGCCCATAATCCACTGTACCCTTTAGGTACCTCAGAACATGCTTTACATCAACTAGGTGAACACTCCTCGGATCCATCAGGAACTGGCTCAATGTGTTCACCGCAAAGCAAATATCTGGTCTTGTGTTCGTCAGTTACATCAAGGACCCAATCATCTGACGATACATAGAGACATCAACTGGCTTAGATGAATCATCACATAGAAGCTTCAGGTTCGATGCCATAGGTGTGGCCATGGCCTTGCAATCCATCATCCTGAATCTCTTCAGGATATCTATTGTGTACTTCCCTTGACCAAGGAAGATCCCACCTACACTCTGCCACACCTCCATGCCTAGGAAATAATGCATCATTCCCAAATCTTTCATATCGAACTCAGCAGCAAGCTTCCTCTTAGTATCTGCAATCAATCTGTCATCTCCTGTTACAAATAAGTCATCCACATATAGGAGTAGAATCACAGGATTCCCTTCCTCAACCTTGTATTAAAGGTTGGAATCCGCTTTACTCTTGGTAAAGCCCAAACTAGATAGGAAATTGTCCATCCTACCATACCAAGTTCTGGGAGCTTGCTTCAAGCCATACAAGGCTTTCTTCAATCTGCACACATATGACTCCCTCTCATGTATTTCGAAACCGAGTGGCTTCTCCACATATACTTCCTCTTCAACTACACCATTCATGAAAGCAGTCTTGACATCCATCTGGTGTATCTTCCATTTCATCGCTGCATCCAGGGCAAGTACTGTTCTATTGGAAGTGTACCTAGCTACAGGAGCAAAATTTTCTTCATAATCTATTCCCTCTTTCTGAGAGAAGCCACGAGCTACAAATCTTGCCTTGTATTTCTCTATGATGCCATATGCAGCAGGCTTGATCTTGTAGATCCACTTGGAAGTCACAACAGAATTCCCTTTAGGTCTTGGGACAACATCCCAAACATCATTATTCATTATTGATTGGTATTCCTCGATCTTGGAATCCTTCCATTCTTTCTTTTCTGTTGCTTCTTTATAACTGGAAGGTTCTTTGTTCATAATGTCACAGAGTAAAGCAACATAGGTGGTATGTGATCTGGTTCTCTTCTTTGCTCTGTGTTCTTCTTCTGGAATGCCAACTCTTTCTGCATCTTGAATGAGCTGTCTAGCCCACATAGGTTTTCTCTTGTGAGAGTTATTCTCACGGGGTGGATCTACAGGTTGTTGCAGATCTTCAATTTCACAATCAACATCTAGAATTGCTTCAGTCATGGTAGTATCTTGAAATCTAGTTTCCTTAGGTTCTTCATAAACTTCAACAGGTGTCTTTCTTGATTTGATGAATGCTGAGTTTTCATCAAATATCACATCCCTGCTGACATCAATCTTCTTGAACCCTGGAAAGTATATTCTGTAAGCCTTCGAGCTTTCACTATAACCCACAAAGATACCCTTCTTTCCTGAAAGATCTAGTTTGGTCCTCTTTTCCTTTGGGACATGAGTGTATACTGGACAACCAAATATTCTGAGATGGTTGACTTCAGGTTTCTTACCAGAAAATACCTCTTCTGGTGTCTTGTTGTCCAATATCCTGTGGGGTGTTCTGTTATGCACATATACAGTTGTTCTAGCTGCTTCTGCCCATAGATGCATAGGTAGATCCTGGTCACGCAGCATTGCCCTTGCTGCTTCCATGATTGTTCTGTTCTTCCTTTCTGCAACTCCATTCTATTGAGGATTATAAGGAGCAGTCAAATCCCTCTTAATCCCTGAATCATTGCAAAGCTTCTTGAAGTCACCTAAGGTGAATTCTCCACCATTGTCAGACCTGAATGTTTTGATCTTCTTGTCAGTTTGATTCTCCATCAAGATTTTGAATTCCTTGAACTTATCAAACACCTCATCTTTTGTTCTTCAAGAATTATACCCAAGTCTTCATGGAGAAGTCATCAATAAATGATACATAGTAAACATACCCACTCAGAGAATTGGATGACTTAGGACCACATACATCTGAGTGGATGATTTCCAGTATACCTTTTTCCTTGCTTTCACTGCTTGGGAAAGCCTTCTTAATGTTCTTACCTTTTTCACATCCTTTGCAAACTCCTTCATTTTTGGTCTTGATCTCAGGAAGACCCTCTACAGCCTTGATTGCAATTGGAAGTGCCCTATAGTGCATATGAGCAATTCTTCTATGCCAAAGTTCACTTGGCTCCATGGATTCATGCACCAAGGCATGTTTAGGTTTTCCTTTCAATTTATACAAACGTCCCTCTTGCTCTCCAATCACCACTGCATCATACATGGTCTTTCCCTTTGGCCACATTAGGACTTGGCCATCCACAAATGCAACCCTCATACCTTTTGTATCCAATGCAGAGATGGAGAGTAAGTTCTTCTTGAGCCCAGGTACATAAAGAACTTCTTTAATCTTCAAAGATTTTTCAGAATCTAGGTTGTAGGAGGCTTCACCACTTCCTTTGATCGGGTATTGATAATCATCCCCAAGTTTCACCTTATGAGGTGATTCATCTTCAGATAAGTTTACAAAAGATTTCTTAAACCTAGTCATGTGTTTGGAAGCCCCACTGTCAATTAACCAATCATTACAACCATGGGAGATAATACTTGTGAGAGCAGAGATTAGAACATACTCTTCTTCACTTGATGAGTCATCATCACTATCATCACTTTCTACCCTAGCCTTCTTCTTTGGAGGTTCATCATCTTTGGCAGCATGAGCATGGAACTTTATTTTGTTGCCCTTCTTCTTCTTGCTGGAGTTGTCGTTGTTGTGGTTGTCCCTTTTGATCTTGGGACATTCTGAAGCAAAGTGACCCTTCTCATTACAAGTGAGACACCTTAGATCCTTCTTGTTCTTTTGTTGGTTGGGATAGGATCTCTCGTGGTGAGAGTGCTCCTTCTTGGGCTTGCTTCTTTTGGTGTGGGCTACGAGAGGCTGATCTTCACCTCCCATCTTTTCTTCACGAGCTACAAGCCTAGCTTCTTCTTGAGAGCATTCCTCCCACACTTTACTGAAAGAGATCAATTTCTTTCTTACATAGATTCCTTGAATAAAGGAGTCCCATGACCTAGGAAGGCCATTTAGAGTGGTCATAACAACTTCACCATTATCCAATACTTCATCCACAGCTTCAAGTTGTTCCTTGATCTGAGAGACCTTGGAGAAGTAAGATTGAATGGTTTCTCCATTCAACATCTTGACCCCTTTCAATTGATTCCACAGAGTCATCTTCCGATTTATGTTCTTCCCTTCAAATAGCTTGGTCAAAGAGTCAAACATAGCCTTGGGTGTCTTTAGAGAAGACACATGGGGTATGAGATGGTCTTTGATAGAACTAGCAATGATTCTCTTTGCCTTGACCAAGTTCTTCTTATGCAATACCTTAGCCTCTTCATCCTCTCGGATAGGGATGTCTTCTTTTATATATGAGTCCAACTCATTCTCTTCCAGGATTAACCTAATCCTATACTTCCAAGACCAGAATTTATCAGCCCCTTCAAGCTTATCCTCAAGATTGGTGTGGTGAGACATCTTAAAGAGTACTTCAAATGGAAATAGAAAAGATTTAGGTCTTACCACTTGAAATGATGAAAACTAGATCTGGTCCCCGATTAAGGTTTGTAAAAAAAGCCCTAAAAATTCAAAATGTGAATTTCAACTTTCTGAAAGGATAGAAAGATGTGCCTTGATGAGTTGATCAGCCTGGTGTATTCATAATTTGAGATAAGCAAAGCTTTACCCTTCAGATTTTCCTTTTTGTCCTCCCAGGTTCACTAGGGAGAGCCCTGAATTAGGGTTTGAGTTTCCTGGAGATCTACCCAGCCAAAAACCTCGATCCAAATCTCTAAACTTCGAGTTTTGCAAGGAGCTTCCAGATATGTCTTTAGATTCCAGAAAAGCCTATTTTTTTAGGAAACCCTAATTTTTAGGGCCATATCCTAAAATGCTCAGAATTGAATTCTGATTGGACAGATAGATTCTCCTTGATGAGTAGAGTCAATCTACTATACTGCCTTTCCAAAATCTATGGAGAGAAACCCAATAAACAAGAAACCCTAGTTTTCGTCACTGCACAATGTCTTCTTCTCAGGTTAGCTCTGATTCCATGTTAAATTTTGAGCATTAATTCACAATACTCTAGGATCTTCATTGAGAGAATAACATGTACAGTATATCAATGCATAAAAATCACAATAAGCATGACAAGCATCACGAGAATCAAAAACAAGAGAGACAAGAGACACAAAGTTTCTGTGGGGAAAACCCTAAGGTGAAAAACCCCACAACTTCCTCATAGATAGAGAGAGCAATGGCTCAACCAAAGTACAACCAAAATACATTGAGATAGTCTCCTAGTAGTAGATGATCCTCCTCCTCACTAGTGCGCTACTTTCTGAGTGAGAGAAGTATGAGTTTCTGAGTGATCAAATAGAGATCTCCCAATCTCTATTTATACTTAACATGTTTTCCCAGTTACACTATGGGGTCGACTTGTCTAGCTAGGTACATCCACAATATAATATATATTTCAGGGCCTACCCCACACATGGTGGTCTAATAACCCTTCTCCAAGTACACACACTTGCGACACTTGTCAATACACATGACAACACTTCCTTATAGAGGAATACCACATTTCTTATAAGGGTACAATAAATATATATGAAATACATGGATGAAATACATTCTGAAGTTACATATACATCAACACAGGGGTTACTTCAAGAAGCTTCCTCTTACAATACTCATTGATTCTGGTAGCACTCATAACTTCATTGACCCTAGGATGACCAAACATGCTGATTGTTTTGTCCATCCTTACTCCAACTTTGAAGTCATGGTTGCCAATGGGGGAACCTTACCTTGCAAGGGAAAGTATCACATTGTGCGTATCTCTCTGGAATATTATAACCTACGCTCTGACATGTTTTCCTTGTACTTAGGTGGATGTGATGTGGTTTTGGATTTTCAATGGTTACACACACTTGGCCCCATCTTATGGGATTTTGCTAAACTTTGGATGCAGTTTTCAGTCAATGGGACACAACACAAATTTATGGGCTTACAACCAGGGTCTCTCTGCATCATTAGTTCACATCGCCTGGAAAATATCCTTAACAAGAATTCACATGGTGTCATCGCTCAGCTCCATTCCATCCAGATGCACCCACCAACGATCTCCACTACTTCCTTGGATAGATATGCAGGTGTCTTTGTTGCACCAGTGGGATTGCCGCCTTCAAGAGACCTTTCCGGTAAGCATTTAGCCGCATTGACATCTTAGCAGGAAATGATGGCTATTTTTCCTGCAGTACAGAGGTGGCATCCATCCCTACTAGGAAATTATTTATGCATCAAGACTGATCTCTAGAGTTTAGAACATTTTCTGGAACAACGGGTCTCCTCACCAGCACACCGCAAATGGGTTATCCAACTCATGGGTTATGACTATGCGATCACTTACAAGAAGGGTAAGGAAAATATGGTGGCATATGCTCCTTCTCGACAATTTGATGACCCAGTTTCTCTTACAACTATCTCTCTGCTTGTTCCAAATTTGTTGCAATCTATTCAAGAGGGCTATCTCTTCTATGAACTCTATGCTTCTTCATCAGCAGGAAACTCTAGGTCCCTCAAAATCTATGACTGGGAATAATGTAACTTCTTTTGGCAGGGACTGAAAATGAAAATTCACCAGATGGTGGTTGAGTGTGATACTTTCCATGTCAACAAGGGTGAAACGACACTCCTTTCGGGACTGCTCGAACCCTTGCCCATCCCTACACAACTATGGATAGCTATTTCTATGGATTTCCTATAAGCGCTCCAGTGGTACAATACCACATCTAAAAGATCACCATATGAAGCAGTTTATGGACAGGCACTGCCAGTTCTTCTTCCATACATGCTCAACAGCTCCCCAATTCAGGCAATTGACTCGGTTCTTCGACACCGCGAACAGATTCTTCTCATTCTGCAGGACAATCTTCACATGGCAAGAATTTGAATGAAACAACAAGCCGATCAACACCGTTCTGAGCGCACTTTTCACGCAGTTGATATGGTCCTTCTTTGTCTACAACCTTCCAAGCAATCCTCCCTGAAACTCAAAAGGCGTCAGTGGGCCGAAATGCAAACCGAGCATGCTACAGGAAAACCACTCCTTCAGATTCTGCATCAATTTCCACATCTAAAGCTTTGAGGACAAAGCTTTTTCTAAGGGAGAGGGGATGTTAGGAACCCATGTCAACCCTTCTATTTACTTTGTTAGTATATTGTTGTTGGACGCATATGCTTTGTAAGTCGTCCCGTAGTAATTGTTGATCCATAGTTTGTGTTATTGTTGTTGGACACATATGCTTTGTAAGTCGTCCCGTGGTAATTGTTGATCCATATTTTGTATTGGCCCATGGTTTGTATTGACACATGGTATTGACCCATGGTATTGGCGCCTAGACTTAGTATATAAGTTTGTGTTGAGACCAAGAAGGTACCGTGAAGTTATTTGTATTGAGCTTGCTCAAAGGAGGTTTCCCCCTAGAAGTGGCCTACGATCAATATAAAACTGATTCTAAGTTCTGTTATTTCTGCTATATCGTGTGTTTTCATTAATTAATTATTGCAGGTTCTTCAAACAGAGATGCAACGGCAAATTTGGAAGCCGTACCAAAACTAGAACAGATGAGATCTGGTTAGTCGTTGGGTCAAAAAGAGGGCTCCAGGGTTTCATAAAGAGCCCTGAACTTCCCCAAAACCATGGACTAGAATCTACAATGTTCTTTTTTTCCTCATGAGAATCAAAATCAACAACAAAAAAACCCGATGCAAAGGGGTAAATAGAAATTTCCTCAGAAACAAGAGGTTTCCATACCTCAGAAATCCATTTATGGAGATCAACCAGGAGAGGCCAGAATCCATTGAAGCGACAAACTGTAATGTTCCTTGTTAGGAATTTTATTAAAATGTCAATGTTTTACTTTTTTTCCCTAGTTCGACCTTTGACTAGTTTTGAGCTCTAGGTCTCCAAATGCCTTCAAATATTCAAGGAAAGTGTATGACTGATATTAGGACTTGAATATGATGTTTAGGGATGATATATGGCCACCAAAAGACCTCTGCAAACTCTCTTAAGATTATGGACCAAGTATGCAATTTTACTAGTAATTTGGAGTTCAAATCCTCCTGGGTAAGTATTGAAAATGGCTTCCCAAATGCCTCAAAAACCACTCGAATTTCTGAACAGAGGTAGGGGATGTATCAAGGATGTGATTAAGGTACAAAATGAACCATTCATTAGTTATTAAGTTTGTTCCAAACCTCTCCCAAACAACAACAAAAATCACTAGTTTGACCCTTGGGGAAATGACACCAAATCTTCTCCAAATGTAAATAAACTGAGTAAAATGACTTCAAATGCTTGCAAAATGAACATGAAACTTGTATAATACGCCAATAAAATTCCATTCATCAATAAACCATCAGTATTTTACTTATCCATTCGAATCCATCAACATTACATTGGTTCACAACAAGGTAATGGTGAAATGACACTATTCTTTCATTAAAAATTAGATTTATACATTTCTACTTGGAATTTCAACCTCAAAATTTATGGAGATGAAGAACAGAGTATTTACTTCATATTACAAAATAAATGGGACATTATAAGCTCCCCCAAAGAGTACAATATATTACAAAAAATGCTCTTCCTCAAGGAGCAAGAATATGCCTTCAAAATTGGAAATGGTTGAGAGAATGTGATGTATTAGAAGAAACCATGATCTGCCCTGTAGATTACACTTGCAACAAATGACTCCAATAAAGCTCCAAATGAAAGTTCTGAATATCCTTTCCAATTACCAACTTGGATGGGAATCTTTCACCCTCGAAATTGGCTAAGGCAAGAAACTAGTCATCCACTAGCTCTCCCTCTTCACAAATGCAATTGCAAATTTCTCAAATTATAAAATTCTAGTTTCATTATTTTTTATTGAAATTTATAAACTTATATTGTCCTCTATGGGTCGACTTCCTTCCAAGAGACTCATGCCAGCTCAAGTTTGGAAGAGATTCCAAAGAATGCCACTTGTACAACAATTCCTAGTCTTCCACTTCCACCAAATCACATGTGGAAGCATCTTAGATACTCTAAATCCCTTGAGCGCCCTCTTGGAGGCTATTTTTAGACCTGGCATGTCATATATGTTATATTTTAGCCTTCAGGTCTGATTTGTGTCATAGGTGTCATAGCATTTTCATCATTATTGTTATAGAGATAGGGAATCTATCCCAAGTGTCTCACTAGCTCCAAATTGCCTCTTCCTCTTCCATGGGAGTTACTCTCCCCTTACATTTCGATCTTGGATGAGTTATGCAATGAATAATACCTTTTGAACTCCCCCAAGTATGTTATCATTCACATTGAATTCAAATTGGTGAGAGAATGATGCCAAGTGTAGTGGGGAAAGCTAGCCATATGTGGGTCCCCCTTCCTCCATGTGTCTTCATGCTCAAATGCCACATTGATTTTCACTTGTAAATATTTATGCCATTCTAATTTTCAAACATCATTTATGATTCCCCTTATTCCAACTCCCAAAGCTTCCACCCCAAACCTAGGAAACTAGTAATTTTTCTCCTTAGCAATTATTTGACCCTTAGCATCAATTTGACAAACTCTAATGAATATGTCCAATGTGCTTAGGCCATTGTGACCCAATGCCAATTTGGGACATGACAAATCGTCCCTTCCGAATATTGCTTGTCCTCAAGCAATTTCAAGCATGGGTGTTGAAGAACATGCTTTCTGTATAATTCTTTGAAGTTGCCATTGAATTGCCCAACCTTGAGTCTTTGAGATTCGATGAAGATTTTAGAGAGGAACCACCATGCCTGTTGTTGCACTACTCTGATAAAAATCACTTTATTAAGTGGGAAATCCATCTCCCATACTGCTTGTTTCCCCAAAAATTTGAAACCAATGAGACAAAAATTATTCCAAGGTCCCATTGCTTGTACTGCACCCCAACAATTAGGAGTGCTCTCCAACCCATACCATCAGATAATAGGATTCGTGGATCCCATTTTCTTGTATGCATTCCTCCAAACATCACGAGTACAAAATATATATCATCAAAGTACATAACAACATAATGAAAATGTACATCAAGTAGGTGCTTCATCAAATAATCATGAAAGTGCTTATACCTCCAAGCAAGTAGACCACCATTTTCCAAGTGCATACAAGCTTCAAGTGACCAATCAAATCTGCTCCAATGACATAGGTGAGTATCCCATGTCCTATAATGCTGCTCCAAAAGGATTTGATATGCATCAAAACATTCAGCCATGTATTCTTTCATCCAAGAAGTGAATGAAGAATCTCCACTAAAATCTGAACCAAACAATGAGCAAAAAAAACAAGGAGACTTCAAATGACTCAAAGAAATCTCACCCATACATCCCTGAATGTGAGAATCATAAAGATATAACAAAGTATGTGGCTTCCAACAAAAAATTTCTCCAATCATAAATCTATTCACCCAAGTGTTGGACAAAGTTCCTCCAATATCAAATGAATCAAGTGTTAAGCAAGAAAAACCATGAGTCTTCAAGTGACTCAAATGCATATCATAGGTGCATTCATGTAGATGTGCATCATCATAAAGTAACAAAGGATGTTGCTGCAAATGTGAATAAGAATGTGCTCCAACCATATTATCATAAAAGGTAAATCTAGGAGTTCCATACTCCTCATGTGGCACCATAAAAAAGAACCCATTCACCCATTCTTCATTGAGACTAATGCTGCAAAACATGGAATTGTAGGATGTAGGAGAATTAACTAACTCACCCAAATTATCAAAAAGTGCAGAATTTTCATCATGGGAATGATTCATATGGGTAGTATCATGCAGATCCTTCAAAAGTGTGAAACCTTTGTCATAGATTGGTTCCAATGTAGAGGAATCATGCTCTTCTTTAAAAATTGCATAACCTTTATCAAGAGACAATTCAAGTCCCTCTTCCACCACATCAAGTGTTTGGATCTTTTCAAGTTCATATTCAAACACATCAAGCACATTCAATTTTCCACATTTCCCATGATCCACCATGTTATGAGAATCCTCCAAACAATCTACCATTTGACAATCTGAAACATAGGAGGAAAAACAAGTATCTTGGAACTTTTCAAGAAGTTGCTCATTTTGAATTGTGAGCTTATGATTATCCTCATTATTCTTCTAGTATGAATCATGTAGAAATTCATTAAGTTCAAACAAATGGTTTCTATCAAAAATCAAAGACATGAAATTACCTTTGATGTGGCACATTGCTCTTTGAATCTTCTCCATGTCTTCAAGGAAGGATGTTTCCTCCAATGAAGTAGCTCTCCAACAAGAATTTGACACCAATGCTTGAGTGTCATGGATAATGTTGAGGGACTCTTGGATCTTCTTTTCATTCATCTTTAAGGACCCTTAAATAAAATGAGGCTCTTGCAAATGAACCTTCTCATCGTCTTCTTTCTTGCTTGGACCAACTTCATGAAGCTCAAGTGGTGATGGGGAAGTTGATCTTGTTTCTTCTTCAACTGCTACAAGGTCTTCATTTTCATGTTTAATGGAAGTTTGGCTTGCAGAAACACTTTCAAAAGTGATTTCTATGTCACCAACATAGAGGTGTGAGTACCCATCAATAGGTACTTCTTCATATTTCAAGCATCCATCAGTAGATGCTCTTTGGTTCATGTCTAAGGTAGAAGGTGTCTCAAAATGATCTTCCATATTTTCAATAGAATCTTCTGCATGCTCTTGTGATGTCTCTTCCTTTTTATCCTTCAAGCAAGATGATGCAATTTTCCACCTGTTTTCCTTATGATCAATATCTTTGGACTCTCTATTTTGAAATGGATTCTTATTACCTTCCTTCATCTTGAGCTTGTTTATGATAATGAGGTATTCATAAAATGGTATAGTGTTTCTGAAACCTTCACTCATATTTTTCCATTCGAGATGAATTTCTTCCACATATTTGGATTCAAGAAATTTTGGTATAGTAGGCCTTGGTGTTCTCTGAAATTCATTTTCTCTATTATGGGGTCCTGTGCTTGAGAAAATATGCTTACCCATTGGCTTATTTTCCTCACTTTTTCCTCTTCAACAAAAACAATTTTGGTTTCAGTATTTAATGGTAGTCCCTGAATTCTTGTCCTCATGAATATCATACCAAATCAGGTGCCAAGATCATGCTCTAATACCACTGTAATGTTCCTTGTTAGTAATTTTCTTAAAATGACAATTTTTCACTTTTTTCCCTAGTTCGACCTTTGACTAGTTTTGAGATCTAGGTCTCCAAATTGCTCCAAATGCCTTCAAATATTCAAGGAAAGTGTATGACTGATATTAGGACTTTAATATGATGTTCAGGGATGATATATGGCCACCAAAAGACCTCTGTAAACTCTCTTAATATTATGGACGAAGTATGCAATTTTACTAGTAATTTAGGGTTCAAATCCCCCTGGGTAAGTACTGAAAATGGCTTCCCAAATGCCTCCAAACCCACTCAAATTTCTGAACATAGGTAGGGGATGTCTCAAGGATGTTATTAAGGTCCAAAATGAACCAGTCATTAGTTATTAAGTTATTTCCAAACCTCGCCCAAACAACAACAAAAATCACTAGTTCGACCCTTAGGGAAATGGTAGCAAATCTTCTCCAAATGTAAATAAACTGAGTAAAATAACTTCAAATGCTTGAGAAATGAACATGAAACTTGTATAATACATCAATAAAATTCCATTCATCAATAAAATATCAGTATTTTACTTATCATTCGAATCCATCAACATTACATTGGTTCACAACAAGGTAGTGGGGAAATGGCACTGTTCCTTCATTAAAAATGAGATTTATACATTTCTACTTGGAATTTCGACCTGAAAATTTATGGATATGAAGAATAGAGTATTTAATCCATATTACAAAATAAATGGGGCATTATAATCTCCCCCAAAGAGTACAATAGCTCACCCAAAATGCCCTCCCTCAAAAGCAAGAATATGCCTACAACACTGGAAATGGTTGAAAGAATGTGATGCATTAGAAGAAACCAAGATTTGCCTTGTAGATTACACCTGCAAAAAATGACTCCATTAAAGCTCCAAATGAAAGGTCTGAATGGCCTTTCCAATTACCAACTTGGATGGGAATCTTTCACCCTTGAAATTGGCTAAGGCAAGAAACTAGTCATCCACTAGCTCTCCCTCTTCACAAATGCAATTGAAAATTTCTCAAATGATAAAAAGATGGTTTCATTCTTTGTTATTGACATTTATAAACTTATAATATCCTCTATGGGTCGAACTCCTTCCAAGTGATTCATGCCAACTCAAGTTTGGAAGAGATTCCAAAGAACGCCACTTGTACAACAATTCCTAGTCTCCCACTTCCACCAAATCACATGCGAAAGCATCTTAGCTACTCTAACTCCCTTGAGCGCCCTCTTGGAGGCTATTTTTAGACCTGACATGTCATATATGTCATATGTCATCCTTCAGGTCTGATTTGTGTCATAGGTGTCATAGCATCTTCTTCATTGTTGTCATGGAGCTAGGGAATCTATCATAGGTGTCTCACTAACTCCAAATTGACTCTTCCTCTTCCACGGGAGTTACTCTTCCTCTACATTTCGACCTTGTATGAGTCATGCAATGAATAATACCTTTTGAACTCCCCCAAGTATGTTACCATTCACATTGAACTCGAATTGGTGAGATAATGATGCCAAGTGTAGTGTGGAAATCTAGCCATATGTGGGTCCCCCTTCCTCCATGTGTCTTCATGCTCAAATGCCACTTTGATTTTCACTTGTATATATTTATTTAGCTCATTTATTAAATATTTATGCCATTCTAATGTTCAAACATCATTTATGATTCCCCTTATTCCAACTCCCAAAGCTTCCACCCCAAACCTAGGAAACTAGTAATTTTCCTCCTTGGCAATTATTTGACCCTTAGCATCAATTTGACAAACTCTAAGATTTGGAATATAAAAAATTTCCAACAATTCAATGCCATATTTAATCGCTAATTTATTGAGTGCAAATGTTGTCCAATATTATTGAATAATTGAAGTTGTCTCTACCTAATTTTCCTAAGCGTACTCCTTCTGTTTTTGTGTTAATAAGTACATACATATATGATAGTTCATCTCCTCTTTATACCTCGCGAGTGTGATCCTTATGCACCAAAAGGACTCACCTTTAAGGAAATCATGTCCTTTTGTCTCCCATGTTCCATAATCTTATGGCCATCCATGGCATAGTTTATATGATTCGAATGAATAAGCTTCATTAGTGTACCATGTTTATGGGCATAGATGCATATGCATGGAGCTTCTTCCTACCAATGTGCCATCCAGTATACCCAACATCATTGTGATCCAATTGTACCATTAACGTCGTTATTCATCCCATGAGATCCCTTTAATCGTGTATTTCAATTTGAATTGGACGAGATTCATTCGTATCCCATGCCACTAATTTAATCGATCGCCATGTATTAAAATTGTAAATATAAACTAGGTGTGATTCATTTGAGAGTTGGGTTTTTTTTTCTTGATGGGAGAACAAAGGTACATGGCCTTGTAGCTTTTCAACTGTTCAAGGGTCAATACAACTTCAACACTACTCAAATATTATGGAAATAGAGGTTGGGTCAAAAGTTTCAAAGACACATGGAACTAGCCCTCTATGGAGGGTTATATTGTGTCGCCTAGTGATATGATATCTTCTCGTCTCTCATTCTCCGCACTTGAATTTCTAGTATCCACCTCCACATTTTAGTAGCCCCCTTCCATTAAATTGGTGGGATGTTTTTCCATGACATTATCCTAGTCATGCATTACCATTGTTGGTGTTTGGTTTGAGGGGTACTGAAACACACATGGTGATAGCATGCTTCATGTCTCTTGTGAGATTATATTATTAGCATAGTAGAATAATTCAACCATATTCGTATTTTGTATATGTAAATTCAGAATAAATTCGAATTTGTCGAATATTCGGTGTAGATGTAATACATATACATATTCTTACTAGTGGAAAATTAAATTTTGAAAACCAATTTAAAATAAACAAACTTTAATTATTTAAACACTATAAAACATAAATACCATTCAATTTCATACTTTCTTATTAAAATAATTATTAATAACTAGTTGTCATCTCTCACACTTTCCATATCCCAGGTTGTTGAGATTTTATATATATAATTTTTAATTATATAATTGTTTTTTTTCTTACTAGATTTTCTCATTATGTATTTTTTCTGTATCAAATCATATTCGTATCTATATTCATACTCGAAATATGCTAATGCTAGTCCTTGAGGCATACTAGGATGAAGATACTATTCGTCAGGGCATGATGAGGCTCAAATTTTATATATGTAGAGCTAAAGCTGTATGTGAATTTATGATGTAAATGTAAAGAGTGAAGAACCTGCAACAATTAATTAATGAAATTGCACGAGATAGTAGAAATAACAGAACTCGGAATAGATTTATTGATCATGGGCCACTTCGAGGGGGAAACCTCGTTTGAGAAAGCTCAATACAAATAACTTCACGGTTCCTTCATTGGCCTCAACACGTACTTATATACTAAGTCAGTGTGCCAATACTATGGATAAATACCATGGAACATATAATACTACGGGATGACTTACAAAGCATATGCGTCCAATACTATGGATCAATACCATGGAACATATAATACTATGGGATAATACAAACTATGGATCAATACCATGGAACATATAATACTACGGGACGACTTACAAGGCATATGCGTCCAACAACAATATACTAACAAAGTAAAGAGAAGGGTTGACACGGGTTCCTAACATCCCCTCTCCCTTAGAAAAATATTTGTCCTCAAAGCTTTAGATGTGGAAATTGATGTTGAATCTGAAGGAGTGGTTCCCATGTAGCATCCTCTGGTTGCATTCCATGCCACTGAATTAATACCTCTATGATAGATCGAGAGAGAAGCTGATGCCCTTTGAGTTTCAGGGAGGATTGTTTGGAAGACTGTAGATGAAGAAAAACCATATCACTTGCTTGAAAAGTGCATTCAAAATGGTGTTGATCGGCTTGTTTTTTAGTTGAATTCTAGCCATGTGAAGATTCTCCTGCAAAATGCGAAGAATCTTATTGCGGTTTTGAAGAACCGTGTCAATTTCCTAAACTAGTGAGCTGATGAGGGTGTATGGAAGAATAAATGATGGTGCTTGACCATATATTGTTGCATATGGAGTCATTTTAGATGCAGTATTGTACCACCATTCAGTGAGAGGGAGCCACTTCGCCCACTGAGGTTGTTGTTCGGAGGTGAAGCAACGAAGATAAGTTTCCAAACATTTATTAGTAATTTCAGTTGGACCATCTGTGTGTGGGTGAGATCCTGAACTCATCTTCAGTTTGGTGCCAGTGTGGTGAAATAGTTCTGTCCAAAAATGACTGGTGAAAGTTGCATCGCGAGCTGAGATAATGGAAGAAGGGATTTCATGAGGAAGGAAGAGCTGGTCCAGGGCACAAAATTGACTATATTTGTAGAGGAAAGAAACCACAACCAAAATCATTGTCTTTCCTCTAGATGTAGGGATCCCTTCAATGAATTCCATAAAAATATTTGTCCAAATCCGTGTAAGGGTGGGAAAGGGTCCGAGCAAGCCCAGAAGGAGCTGGCAAGTATCACATTCAACCACCATCTGTGGAATTGTCATTTTCATTCCCTACCAAAAGAAGGTACGATTTTCCCGCTCATACGTTTTGAGGAACCCAGAGTGCCCTGCCAATGGCGAAGCATGGAGTTCATAGAAGACACCTTGTTGAATATCTGTGCTCTGGGGAAAGCACGAGATGACCCTTGTATCTCCGGGAAGTGACATCCCAAGAGTAATGCAGTACAGTAGAAGGGTTGTTGGCCAACCATTGGATGACGTGAGATAATGGGGAGTCATTTACATATCCCTGTTGAACAGATTGCAACCAATGTGGATTATGCATAGAAATAAATGAAAGAGAAACTTGGTCATCAAATGTGCGAGAAAGAGCATCTGCCACCAGATTGTCCTTACCCTTCTTGTAAGTGATCTCATAGGCATAACCCATGAGTTTGATAACCCATTTCAGTTGTGCTGGGGAGAAGACTCGTTGTTCCAGGAAATATTTCAGACTCTGGTGGTCAGTCTTGATGCAGAAATAATTCCCTAATAGGCATGGCCACCACTTCTGTACTGCATGCAAACTAGCCATCATTTCATTCTCAGAGGTAAAGGCAGATAAATTCTTATCGGAAAGGTCTCTTGAAGGAGACAATCCCACCAGTTCAGCAAAGACACCTGCATATCTATCCAAAATGTGTTGTAGACCCAAATGAGTAGTGGACACCATTGATGGGTGCATCTAAATGAAATGGAGCTGAGCGATGACACCATATAAATTATTCTTAAGGATATTTTCAAGGTGATGTGAACTGATGATGCAGAGAGACCCTGGTTGTAAGCCCGTAAATTTGTGTTGTTTCCCATTGACTGAAAAATGCATCCAAAGTTCAGCAAAATCCCATAAGATGGGGGCAAGTGTGCGTAACCATTGAGTGCCCAAAACCACATCACATACATCTAAGGCCAAGGAAAACATGTCAGAGTGCAAGTTATAATATTCCATAGAGATACGCACATTGTGACACTTTCCCTTGCAAGGTAAGGTGCCCCCATTGGCAATCATGACTTCAAAGTTGGAGCAAGGATGGATAAAACAATTAGCCTTTTTGGTGATTTGAGGGTCAATGAAGTTATGAGTGCTAGCAAAATCAATGAGTATTATAAGAGGGGGCTTCTTGAAGTAACCCCTGACCTGCATTGTTTATGGGGTGGTGACTCCGGCTAAAGCATGGAGAGATATCTCTGGGTGGTCTTCCTTAGATGAAGGGTCAACAGGCGGCTGTTGAATGTCAACCTGATCATCTATTGTATCTAGAGATCCTTCACCAAGTTCAAAGGTAGGAGGAGAATCCACATCCAAGAGATAGAGATTTTTCTCAACACATCTATGTCCCCGAATGAATTTCTCATCACAATTATAACAAATCCCCTTTTCTCTACGTGCTCGCATCTCTATTTCAGACAAATGCTTGATAGGAGTTGGTCGAGGAGTTGGCGTGATGGGAGGTCATTGGGAAACCATATTTCTGAATCGAACTAAAGTGGATTTGGAGCGTTGTTGGGATGTGATATTATCCTTCGTCAACTTAGCCAACCCTAGGACTTCTATCATTATGTTGGGACAAAAAATTTTAACGTCTGAGCGGATTTCATCCTTGAGACCACTGATAAAACAACTCCTTTAGAATTCATCAGACAATCCTTCTGTGTGATTGGCCAGTTTCTCAAATTATGTCTGATTCTCATAGTGCCAATTTGGTGAAGTTTAGTGAGTGCTCCTGTGAATTCATCAAAAGCACTAGGACCAAATTGTTGCAAAAGGAGTTGGCAAAAATATGTCCAGTTTGGCTTGTCATGAGCTTTGATGTACTAACGGTACCATTGAAGGGCTTCATGTTCCAAATGAATGGATGCAAGTGGAACTGTGTGGACATAAAAAGTATTATGCAGACTGAAATATTGTTTTTCCCGGTATATCCATCCAGTCGGATCATTACCATTGAAGCGAGGAAAATCAAGCTTCGGCCCACGAAAATTGTTGGAAGAAGAGAAACCAATGTCTGTAGAAGATTCTAGCTGTCGTTTATTGTTCATGGTTGAATGCTGAAGATGGAGGCTGAGAAAATTTTCATTCATATATTGGATTTTGTTTGAGGGTTGCAAGTTCTTCATCCATGATTTGTGCTCCTGCGTGGGTGACAACCATAAGCAGGTTTTTTTTTTTTTTGGAATGGGTAGAAAAACAAAAGCAGAAGCTTCTTTAATAAAGGAAAAATTAGATTTGGGAAAAACTCTGATGGGTAATTGGGGTTTGACTAGGTTTTGGACCTTTCGAATGGACATGGAAACATAAAATGAGGATTTTAGAAGCGGGGTGAAAGAATGGGAAAATTTGTCAGAGAGGAACAAGGAAGCAGAAAGAGGAAATGAACACTATGGCAAAATTTGAAGGTGATTGGGTGAAAATGGAAGAAATTATGGCAAACCCTAAAAATATACAAATGTGGGATTTCTTGCTTCAGGAAGTAGAATTTGGGATAGGGTCCTCAGGAATGAAATATGTAGAATGGGATTGCAGGGGTGTTAGTGAAGTTTCAAGGGAAATGGAGTTAACACAAAGAAGATATGGTGAAATCTGTTTTTCTTTTCGAAATGGATTTGAAACGACTTTTGGAATGGATCCGAAACAACTCGGAATGGATATGCAACAGATCTAGACAGATGTAATCTGTGATTTATCAGTTTGAAATAGATATGGACCCCAGGTATGCTCGGCTTCCTAATGGTTCATGGGATTCACTCGGACACCAATGTTGTCTGATGGATTGCGTATTGGAGCAGTACCCCTCACTCCACAGCTTAGGTAAAACCGATAACCTCTTTGCTATAAATGACAGCTCTTGGTTTACCTCACAAGTGGGAACTGGTCAATCAAGTAGGGGTTGTTTCCCTTTTCGTTGGCAGGTCCTCTCAATGGGCCTGCTACTTCGGGGTTCCTGTGGTACTCCTCACAATGAGTGTTAGGGATGATTCCCAAGTACTTCCCACAGTTAAGCGGATAGGGATTGTTTCTGGGTCCGAACCTGCAATTGATAGGAGCAAATACATATGATAATTTGTTTTTGGCAGAAATTCCACCCAACGAGCCCAAGAAAGTGCTCTAATACCAGATGTGAGGAACCTGCAACAATTAATTAATGAAAATGCACAAATAATAGAAATAACAGAACTCAGAATAGATTTATTGATCGCAAGCCACTTCAAGGGGGAAACTTCCTTTGAGCAAGCTCAATACAAATAACTTCATGGTGCCTTCATTGGCCTCAACACGTACTTATATACTGATTCTATGTGCTAATACTATGGATCAATACCATGGAACATATAATACTACGGGATGACTTACAAAGCATATGTGTCCAATACTATGGATCAATACCATGAAACGTATAATACTATGGGCTAATACAAACTATGGATCAATAGCATGGAACATATAATACTACAGGATGACTTACAAGGCATATGCGTCCAACAACAATATACTAACAAAGTAAAGAGAAGGGTTGACATGGGTTCCAAACATAGTCCTTGAGGCATACTAGGATGAAGATAATATATGTCAGGGCATGATGAGGCTCAACGTTTATAGATGTAGAGCTAAATCTGTATGTGAATTTATGATGTAAATGTAAAGAATGCTTGTATCTCTTTTGTAGGTAAATATTATGCACTGATTTGAACATACAAAATCATTTCTAGAGGAATTTTTGAGAGTATGAAATTACTTTGAATTTAAATGATTGTGTATTTGAATAGATGGAACAAAATTATACGTAAGATGTGCCTACAAGACAAATTTCTTACATTCAATGGAAGCATAAACATACTGATATTTTTGAAAAAGAATTGAGTAGTTTGGAACAAAACGTAAACATATCATGAGTTTTTCTAATAACTTATAGGAAACATGACATCCATATGAACAACAATAAGGGAAAACTTTAATTACTGCTGCAGCATATACTTATCTGGAAACTGGACCAAAGGTCAAGGAATTGAAATATCTACTATCAATTTCACATTCAACATAACATTCACATCAATGACACGAAAATTAGGCTGAATTTGTTGCTGAGATATTTATTAACATCTCATGAAAGACTTACATGGACAGGAAACGTTGTGACAAAACATAAGAAGGAAAAATTACAGGAGAAAACATCTTTGTAACACTCTGCAATCTTAATCTCATAAAGATCTCATTACATGCAAATACAATCCACCAACTCAACAATCCTAGAGAGACTAGAATTGCTAGCCTTGAGTAATGAATTCGAATTACATTACATATGCCTCTTAGTCATAACTAGTTTTTCTTATTCTCAACCGATTTTACAACAAACTTTTAGATCTTTCCTTTTCATTTTAGTTCTTGTAACTTCCTAAACAATCTTTTTTTCTTATTCACTTCCTTTTTCTTGGGTTTTTTTTCTTCCTTGTTGTTGATGCATTTTCCTTATTGTTGGGATTCTTTTTCTTCCTTGTTCTGAAGGTGAATGAAATATCACAACAACATCCGCCACCTATACATGGGTTTTATCCAAACAACATAAGTAGGTGGACAAGATAGTGGAAGCATAAGGAGACATCTTCACCAAACTTGTTGAGGTGCCATTACATTTCCAGGTCAAGCATTCAATTGATTTGATTCCTAGGGTGACTTTACCAATGGGCTAGTATACAAGTGTCCCTCATGGAAAATGAATAAGTTAAATGCCAGATTCAAGAATTAATCCAAAAAGGGCACATTCAACCTAGCTCCTCACCTTGTGGGAGCCCAATTGTGTTGGTACAGAAGAAATATGGGACGTGGTGACTCTGTATTTACTACATAGCTCTAAACAAAATCACAACCCATAATATGTATCTCAGTCCCTAGATCGATGAACTTCTCAACCAGCTCAAGAGTGACAAGTATTTCAGTAAGATTTATATGAAGTCTGTCTATCATCAAGTACCCATTGAGCATTCCGATGTCTGGAAGACTTCCTTCAAATCTTGGGAAGGAAATATTTAGTGGTTGGTCATGCTTCTCAGCTTGAAAAATGCTCTAGCGAATTTCATGAGGATGATGGATGAGATTCTCCTACCATTCACCAATTATTTTGTGGTTTTATATCTAGATGAAATCCTCATCTACATCAGAACATGGGCAGAACATTTACAACAGATCCAACAAGTCATCAACACCCTACGACAGCACAAGTTATACACCAATATAGAGAAGTACTCATTTGGCATGGAGAGGATTTAGTATCTGGGATACATTGTGGATGAACATTGTGTGCATGTGGATCCATCCAAGATCCAATCCATTCGTGACTAGCCGACCCTGATAACTCTCATAGAGTTGCGCAAATTCTTAAGCCTCACCAACTTCGATCATAGATTTGTGTTAGGATTCTCTAATATTGCTTGGATCCTTATCCAGGTGACCAAAGGGGGATATATGACCAAGTTTGTTTGGTCCAAGTCAAAACAACAAGCATTTGAGGAACTGAAGCAGTGCTTATGTTCGACACATGTCCTTACTCTACCAGATCTGCAACAATCCTTCAAAATTGAAATAGATGCTTCATACTATGTTGTTGGCACATTCCTCACTTAGCATGGCCATCTAGTGGCATATCATAGTGAGACACTTTCTGATGCAGTCTACAAGTACCCCACCTATGAAAAGGAGATGTATTCCATTGTCCAAGATTGCTTCCAATGGAATCATTACGTCCTAAGCAAATAAAAGTTCATCTGCACTGATAACAAGCCCTCACAGTTCATGTAAACACGAGAATTTATAGAATGAACTCCACCAAAACTGGTCCACATACTTGCAACAATTCCACCTAAACATCAAATATAAGAAGGGAAGCACCACTTGAGTCACACATTTCCTCAGTCGGTCTACAGTGGAAACATTGACCACGGTGCTCAACTCTTGTGGCCACAAGATCTTCGAGTGGCCTCACCTTATAACATTGATCCCAAATTCGCTTCCACCTATCAAGCATTATGTGCAGGTACACTAGTGGAATACTTTCATATCTAGGAAGGACTGTTATGCCACCTAGGCCATCTCTATGTTCCTTCAAGTGAGCATGCAAAGCTCATTTGGGAAGCGCATTACAGTTGGGTGGAAGGGCCCTTTGGAATAGAAAATATAGTCACGGTGTTGCAGAATTATTTCTATTGGCCGAAGTTTCGATAAGATGTCAGTTGATACATCAGATCATGCACTCCCTGTGCCATCGCAAAACCTGCCATTAAGAAGCAAGGACTATACTCCCCTCTTCCTACACCCAATGGGCCTTAGGAATCCATCTCCACGGGTTACATGTCTATACTACCTTCAACCAAGCATGGTAATAACTATGTTTTTGGTTGTGGATCGCATCACTAAGATGGCCATCCTGACAACCTGGGGGAAGAGCATCTCTGTTGAATCCACTGCTAAGCTCTTCTTTGAGCACGTTTGGGTTCATTTCAAGATGCAAAAGATTATAATTTCATTACACGACAATAGGTTCTTAATCACATTCCGGTCCAACCTATGGTCACTAATGGACACCAAGCTTAGCAAATTGACTTCCTTCCACCCCCAAACTGATGGACAGATAGAGGTAGTCAACCAGATGATTGTGCATATTCTGAGAATGTACAATTCCAAACATCTTCGCACACAGGATGGAAGTATGCCATATATTTGGCATAGCTATAACAAAGCCCTTCATAGCTCTATTGACCACAACCCTTTTCAAGTGTGCCTTGGGTTCAAACCATTGGCCCCAATTGATGTCATCCACATAGGAGGACTCTGTACATGCTCATACTGAGGCTAATAAGGATAATAGATTTGTTGAATGGATCCAACACATCCACCAACAAGTCCATGACATTTTGGAGAAATACCATGCCAAGTACAAGCCGCAACATGACCAACATCGAGTTCCACACATGTTTCGAGTGGGTGATAAGGTTTGGCTGCATTTGCAGAAAGAGAGGCTCATAGGATCCCATCGCAAGATTTGTCCACTTTGATATGGACCATACACCATCACCAAGGAAGTCGGTGAGAATGAATTTGAATTAAGCATTCCTCCATTTCTTGTCCTGCACTCGGTATTTAATGTGGAGCTCCTTCGCCCATATTTTCCACCATTCTTGGACACCTCAGAGGTGGCTAAGGAGTTGGCACAAACATAAATCATCCCTCATTGCTTGGAGAAGTATACAGTTGATCGTATCATGGATACAAACATGAATGGCACTCACCAACAACGTGTTTAGCTCTATCGTGTCATCAAAGTTGGGAAGTTTCTTCACCAAGGCAAGTGGCTCACTAGGAGTCAAATTAAACAACAGTTTCCCCATCTGATGCAGGAAATTATTCCAATGGATATCATTGTTTCTTAAGGGGGGAGGAATGATCCAAATGGATATCAGTGGCCACCTAGCTATGCCACTAGCTCAAAATAGTCTTTCTATGTGGCAGTTTTTTTATGGTTTTTTAGGTGCCAAACTTCTGGGGCCGTTTTGAGGCCCTAGATGATGTTTTTTGACGACTTGGCGGCTCAAGGGTTGAAAATGACATTCCTAAGACCTAGTATAAAGTTGTCGTGCTTGGATAGATCTTTCCAACGGGTTATCAAGTGCCCAAAATGGATATCGTATGCAAAAGTTATGCCCCTGGTGCTTGGATAGATATTTCCAATGGGCTATCGAGTGCCCAAAATGGATATCATATGCAAACGTTATGCCCCCTGGAAGTTGATGTATCAAATAACCACCTCGGGGCCCAAAAACGTTTTGATGGTTCATCTCCTAGGGTTAGCTTTAGGGTTTTTGCATCTTCAAGGATTTATGATAAAACGCTCTTTTCCCTCCTATTTTATTCAACTTGTGACAAATGAGTGTAGCCGCCACAACTCTTCTAAGAGATATAGCTACCACCATTCTAGTTACCTTTATTTTAAAGTTTGTTCCATTTCATTTATTTAGTAGAATCTAAGTTTATTGTATCACCGTGTTTCTTGAATATAGATATTCTCTTTCATTTCGTTCTCACATAAATCCAGATCAAATGAACTTGAACATATTATTGACATGGGAATTCATTGGAAGCTTATTTGCAACTTGACAACAAATTTTGATGGTAAGTATTAAAGGGGCATTGCTTGCAACTTTTTTTCTAAATATTTTTTGAAAAAAAAAATTATCATCCTCAATTCAATTATTGAGATTGGGGTATTGAATGTAAGGATATTGATTTTAGCTTAACAAAATAACTGAGTTCAATGAATGAACATTAGCCATTGTTTATTGAACAAAGATTATTTTATTTTATTTAATTAGTGTCTATCGAAGCAATAGGGACTCTCAGGGGAATCGATATGGGGGAATACTATTAAATCAACGTGTTTTACAATGTATTATATCAATTTTTTAAGAAAATATGTGTTTGGACCAATAGCCATCTTTGAGGCCTTATTTTGCCTCTTTTTGAGGTGAAAATATTTCTAATTGCATTATGTTCTTATTTGACCTTTTTTTGACGTGAACATATTTTAAATTTCATTATATTCTAAGTCTCGGCCACTGTGTACATTCCTCATTTCCTTTCACTACTGTGCATGTATTGTCCTCCTCGCCTTTGGTATTGTTGGCAGGACATTGCTATGAACTTTTCCACCATAGCATTCTTCCTTCGTTGTGGTAGAAGTTATTAAATATGAAGTCCAATATCATTGGCAAGTCTCATGGACTAGGAAAACAAACAATGCTCATCAAATCCTTGCTTATGGCTAGGAAATCACAACATATTGAACAAGATAATAGTTTGGATCTCTCAAATACATAACACATCTCACTAATTTTTGATCACGTATTCCATCCTTATCAAATCTTAGGACTCTGAATTCAAGTACACATCTCTTCTCCTGTCCTCCATCTTCTTTATTAGCTCCTTACAACCTGAGATTTGAAGAAAGATTGGTATAATGAAAATCTGAAAATGCCTTAATGAAAGAGCTAAATCTGCAAATTTGAAGGATGCATCTTTTCTTAGTTATGTCACACATATATATTGTACAAAATATTCGGCTAATATATAGTTTAAGAGAGTTATAGAATTTATTTAATTTAGTTTCCATTGACTTCCGTTTGAATATTCTAACCATCTCATCTTTGTTTTGCATGATTTGCATGCATTCCATGCATCCATGCATTGGAAGTTGAGGCACCTAGCACTTATTCCTTAATCTATGCCCCCTAGAGCTTAATTTTGGTCATCATTAGCCCTCTTATCCACTCAGAGCACCTTGGTTACATCACTGAAGTCAAAAGGTGCCCTCATGCATGATTTTATGAGTTAGCATAGTTAGTTCCATGATTTAGGGTGCCTTGTCCCCTTGATTTCCTAGTTAACTGACAGTTACACCTAGTTTCACTACTACTGAGTGTAGGAGCACCTATTTTGATCACTATAAGTTAGTATTCCACCCCCTTGGAGTCTCATCCCCTCATTTCTATCCCCAATGACTTAGTCATGTGCTTGTCCACCTCATTTGACTATCCATTCATCATCGGTGGTCGCTAGACCTTATCGGGAGATGGCTCCATTGCAAACTAATCCTCCCACATGTGTGGATTTCAAATGTCTCTTTAGGCCCACGAATTTCTCCTTTGGAGATGTATTATTTATGTACACATTTTACTAAATAATTGTAATGGAAGTTTTTCCAATTGTTCTTCATTCTCTTGTGTTGTAACACGGTTATTTCTTCTCTATTTTTCCTGCTCAATCCTTTTGATCTCTGTTAGAATTAGTGTGAATTTTATCTTTGTCTCTAGATATCTGTGAGAATCTCACAAAATCTCACATGGTATCAGAGCTTTGCTGAGAAAAGTAATATTCCGTAGAGTTTTTCAAATATTTTTTGTGCATGTATTCTACAACAACTTCCATGAATTTGGAAGCAATTCCTCCTCTCTCTCCATTCAACTATGATGAGTGGAAACCAAAGATGATAGCATATCTGAAGAGACACGCTCTTGTTTATATGTGTATCGGTGTTATGAGAGATTTTTCTTCTTATGAAGAGGAGAATGATTGGCTAAATGAATGTGACAGAGCCTTTGGAGCAATGTGCATTGCTATGTCTCTTAGTATGTACTACCTCATTGATACTGCTGAATATCCAAGTGATCTCTGGACCAATTTGGATAGAGAATTTGGAAAGTAGAAGGAAGAGGATCATGCTATCCATTTGGAGAACAAGCCCAATGATACCTCCTCAAGTGTTCTCTCTGATTATGTCTCTGCCTAAAGCATCTCTAATGATGAAGTTGTTCAAGATGAAGAAGAAGCTACAGATTCAACACATAAAGTTCCTATTGAAGACATTCCTTCCTCTGTTGCTCTAGAAGTTGAAGACAGTTTCGAATTGTCCCCTTCCCATGTATCCGATGTAGATGAAAGTGATACAACTAATGAAACATATCTTTTTGGAGAGATTACCCATTCCTCATTCATGTTCTCAATGTCTTCTATTTCGAATTCTGAGCACGATATGTCAGTTACTACTCTAAAGGTTGAAGAGAGTTTCGAATTCTCTACTTCCCATGAGTCTACTGCAAGGTATTTTTTAAAGATTATAATATTATACTTAAGTATAGTATCCTAGGCGATTATTTTGGATTGAAAAAAACCATGTATATAGATAGGTAGGTGAGTACTAAATATGAAACATACAATTTACAACATAAATGTGTAAAGTTTGGCGAATATTATGATTTAAAAACATACTTTATGTAAATATAGACGATATTAGAGACTAAAAATGACCAAATAGCGAATTTATTTTTTGAAAAAAAGCTCGAAAAATAGCTAATTGGCAAAATTTCGCCCTTAAAAATTACCTTGGTCTACTGGTGTGCATAATGATGATCTACTGAATGTTTTGGAGGTCAAATCAGATCTTGGAGGTGATGCATTCGACCTCCTTGATCACATGCTTCCTATGAACTTCTATTTGATCATTGGCACATGTTATTAGAGTTTCACTAAATATGGAGGACACTACCATTTGCTTGGGTTCAAGTCTCATGCATATTTTAGTGATTTTGGTTTTGATATCACCCTTGCTGGTTCAAAGGAGATCAAAAGAAACCACATATCAATTCTTGGAGCTGATTTAACTTCCATTTATCATAAGTTCAAGTTTCAAGAGCAATTAGATCTGATTGGAGCTGATCCTACCTCATTTTTTTTGAATTTCAAGTTCCAGAATGGTCTACATATTCATGGATTTGTTCTGATCAAGTTTGGTTCAAAGAGCAAGTTCAAAGAACCTCCAGTTTCGCTTGCATCCAATGAAGGAGAATACAAGCACATGTTTTTGGAGCATGATACACTTCTTCCCAAGATGAATACACCTCTAGACATATGATCAAGCATCACACCTACTTGAGTATGGAGCAAATAATATTTTGGTGTGTTTCATGTCCATCTCGAGGGGGGGTTTTGTTCCCACAGGGTTTTCCCTCTTTCCTCACTTAAAGGGACTAATACATTTGTAAACGGTGACCTTTGGTCTCAGTTACCAGGGCTCTATTTCTGATCTTTCCTCATATATTCAGGCTTAAGGGGGGGTGTTGGAATAATCTAACCATCTCATCTTGGTTTTACATGCATGTATGAATTCCATCCAACAGTCCATGCATCCATGCATTGGTAGTTAAGTCTCCTAACACCTATTCCTTAATCTAGTCTCCCTAGAGCTTAATTTTTGTAATCATTATCCCTCTTATCCACTCAAAGATCCTTGGTTACATCACTGAAGTCCAAAGGTTCCCTCATGCATGATTTTAGGAGTTAGCATAGTCAGTTCCATGATTTAGGGCACCTTGTCCCCTTGATTGCATAGTTAACTTATTGTTACACCTAGTTTCACTGCTACTGAGTGTAGGAGCACCTATTTTGACCACTACAAGTCAGTATTGCACCCCCTTGGAGTCTCATCCCCTAATTACTAGCCCTAATGACTCAGTCATGTGCCATTCCACCTCAGTTGACTATCCATTCATCATCGGTGGCCACTAGAACTTACCGGGAGATGGTTCCAATGCAAACTAAGCCTCCCACATGTATGGATTTCAACTGTCCCTTTAGGCTCATGAATTTCTACTTTGGAGATGTATTATTTATGTACACATTTTACTGAATAATGGTAATGGAATTTGTTCCAATTGTTCTTCATTCTCTTGTGTTGTAACATAGTTATTTATTCTCTATTTTTCCTACTCAATATTTTTGATCTCTGTTATACTTAGTGTGAATTTATCTTTGTCTCTAGATCTCTGCGGGAAGCTCACAAAATATAGAAACTTTAATGTTCTTAATCCTAGCATAACATAGACCTACTATTCAAATTTGTGAGTACATAATTTTTTTTATTGGAGTAGCTACACTAGGGGCGATTGCATCATACCACTCTGCACAACATTTTCTATAGATCCCACCTCGAATAGTTCAGTTGATCTAGTTGTTAAATCCAAGCAAAGGTAGAACCCAAGCCTCTTTCCAGGAGTGTATGGGACAGAACTAGTTGAAAATCATGGTTCAAAAGAAAGAAAATGACTAAGTGAAGAGACCAAATTAGTTGTTGGGCAATGGGAGTTGGACCTTGCAATCCTTCATGCATGTTCCAAGCATAAGGTAAAAGACTCAACGTTGTTCACAAATTTCACTGCGAGAGGAAATAAATAAGGATGAAATTGAATTCAATTCTAAATTTATATCCACCATTAAAGAACTGAAGCTCAATCTACATTAACTTCAAATATTTACATATCCAAATCTACATCTACATTTGGACATATTTCAGATTTGGATTCCCAGAGTCAAATAGTAATAGCGTGGCCTCAATTGGCAGAGGAATATGGATTTGAATATGAGCTTACTATGTACAAATGAACATCATGGTTGCACAAGTAGAAAAAAAGTAAGCAAATCATATGGGCTTACAAATTTTTGCTTCTAGATCTCATTTTCTCACTTTCTTTGAAAAGGGTTATATTCATAGATCTTGATAAAAAATTTAGGGTCAATATGGGGGGCTAGAACCAATTGAAAATCATGGTTCTAATGCAACAAAATGACTGAATGTAGAGACAAAATTAGCTATTAGACATTGCGAGCTAGACCTTTCATTTGGTCCTATTCTGAGCATAAGGTAAAAGACTCAACATTGTTAACAAATTTACCTAATTTCACTCCTTTAGTTGTTGTATCCATTATTGGTGATTCTTTTGTTATTTTACTACTTTGAAGCACCCACACTCCACAAATATATTCACACAGGACCAATAGTTTGTATTTACATGTTTTTAATCTATGTAGGGTTCGAGCGACATTGTTGTGTTAAGAGTGAACTGAAACATGTGTGCGAGGAGTGGGGAATTTGTGTCCATTTGTAATAGCAGAAGTTGTTGTCCAGTTTTAAGACCTCGTGGAAGGACCACATGCACCTATTTCAAGGTGCCACTGCATGAGCAAAAATTCCGTTAAGGATGGAATTGACATGACTCAGTGGGAAATTTATTGATGGGGTCCTAAAGGTGGGAAATGTTTATCCATTCACGTTTCCCATCTTGTTTTTTAGGGATAGGAAATTGTATCCCAAAATCACTCAAATCTTTAACGCCCTTGAAAAGAAAACATTGCAAGAAAAATTATTTGGTGTCATATTAAAACAAGCATACAATTTATAATCTTCCAAATGTGTTAGTTTTTGTATTCCACTAGAAATAGTCACCACGTTTGGGATCTATTCAAACATGTAATGGGAACGCATTAGGTTTGAACTATTGGCATGCAAGAGGAAGCTAACGTATCTAAATCGAGTTGCTTCTATTACTAGCCTACTTCACAGGAAATAGTTAATATCTTTCAGACCATATATCACCAAATCTGGGTTATAGGTATTATATAAGTTATTGAAAACTATCTAAACCATCTAAGCTACCTTACCTATCTACCCTCACTGATTTTAAAGCTAAACCTTTAGTAATCCCTACCAGGAGAACGGAATCATACCAAGTATCCATCGCTATAGCCTTCAAACTAATCAATTTCACAATCTACTGCTTCTCGTTTTGTTGTCCATGAACAAATGGTCTAGCAAGTTACCTAAAACAAAACAATAATCCATTCTCTCATTTTTTCTCTTTTATGTGCCTTCCTAATGGTATCTTATGGACTTGACTGAGCTTAATATCCCACCTTCTTATCCCTTATGCATTTCACCCAGTCTATACTCCTACCCCATAGGAGCTGTTATTCCTCGTTGGTGGTTAGAGTTTACATTCCATGTAATTTCACCACACCAAGATCTGATCATGATGCACATATCCACCATTGATTGAAATACGAGTCACTTTGATTCATTCTTTTTGAAGGACAATGTATTAAGAATCATAGTATATAAAGTCACACTATAGAAAGACGATTAAAGCAGAAAGAGAAAGGATGTCTTGCATTAGAGGTCTGGGTCTTGTGTCAGAGGGCTGGATAATGTTGTGAAGGTGGTCCTGATCACCGAAATCGATTGCAAGGGATGGATGACACATGGGATCCCAATGTAATGTACATAGCATGGGTAGATGCAAATAAATGAACGCGCTTATTCATATTTTTCCTTCAATCCCATATGTGTTTGGATGTGTTGCAACCAAAAAGACTTGGGGAGATGTGACATGGTGTTAGTTTAGTTAGAACTAATGATAAAGAGAGACATAAGATTTTTTTCATTTCACTTTTTCACACATGAACATTCTTTGAATATTCTGTATTTAATTATGAGCATATCCATCCATCATGCTCCACCAAAAGAGTGTTAGGCTACACAATAAAATATTGAACTATACACATGTCAAGATATACAATAGTTGATCCTCTTCGATAAACTAGTTCTCAACGAAATTATACTTACACTTAAACCTTCCTTAGTAAAGGCCTACGACAATTCTTGTATCGCTACTTAAACTGCAAAATATATATATATATATATAATTACATAAATATATATTACATATGCTAAAATAAAAATTCTCCAAAGCTATTCTTAATATACATGTTGCATATCGAACAACCTTACACATGACAATGGAGATCAATTACCTTAGAACTTTATGCCCAATTAAATTGTTAACAAATTCATCTTCATTATTAGCATCTTTCCAAGAGGATTTTCAAAAGGAATGCACACCAAGAATGTCATCAGAGAGCAGCCCCAATCAATTTTGTGGTTCATGACATCATTTGACAGCCAATTTTATCATTTAAATAACTTACAACAATGAAGTAGAACATGAAAGAGGTAGATTAACACACTAAAGTAGACTCTATGAATGATTAATATAATTAAAATTGATAGTTTTCTTTAACAACAAAATATAAATGAGTTTTTACAATGTTACATTTGGATGGTAGAGACATGAGAGATTTTCCAAATGCCTTGGGTCAGTTAGTTATCGACTATTTTTTTTTTCAGCGAAAGAATCACTTTCCTGCTATTCCGAAGGAATCAAGGAAAGCTAGTCAATACATAAGGGCTCAACAAGAGCATCATGTCACTTACAAGAATTGAACCTAAGTAAGGAGGGTAACAATCATTCCTCCCAACCTTATCCACTATTATCAACATATTAAATTTTTTCACTAACATTCTATAAAATTAAAATTATAAATTAACTGTAATTAATATTTAATTTCATGGTCGTCCTCATAATAATAGATATAGATATTTACTAATGATAAAAGAAGATTCTATCCGATCTTTGGATATTGTATCGCGAGAAGAATAATTTACATGGATATTTGGACAAGCCCACAAAATCAATCTGATTGCATGATGATTGATATAAGGATGAATATCTTGGTGGCAGCGGAAAGTTAGAGTTATCGAGGAGCAGTGTTTTTATATACATTTTCTAACATATTTTTAGAGAGTTCAATATAGTGGTAAATGATTTATCAAAGAGGGCTCTTGGTTGTGTTCGAAGACAAAATATATTATGAAGAGTTTTTAAATGCGAGGATGATCCATCTTGAATATATTTATATTTTTATTTAATGGCTAGCTAAGATCTTAACTTCATGTTTATGTCAACTATTTGGATTGTCTCCCTTTGACTATGACTTTGGTTGGAAAGTAAAATTTTTGTATCTATTTGTAGAATTTATAGATTTGGATATTGCGGGTTTTTTAATAGGATTTCTTTTTATCTTAACCAAATATATGTATACTTTGATTTTCCTTTGAATATTAAGTATAGTTTTTTTTCGATGAATTGAGTTGTTCATCTTGATTAAAAAATTAATTTTATTATATGTTAATTTTTTCTTAGATATTTATTTGTGTTACATATATTTTTCATTTAAAAGGTTTTTTTTATTTTTATTTGCAATTTTATATTTATTTAGTAATTTGTTTATTTTCTTCTTTATTAGTCCCTGCCAAGACAGGGATATATTTTCTCTTAGAAAGTCAAACCTGCTTGACTTGGTGTTATTTCTTAACTTTGATGTGTTTTTAATAATGTTTTGCTATGTTTTAAGAAAATAGTTTATTAAACTGATTTAATTGAAAATGAAAAATATATATTTTATTTTCTAAAAAATGAAAATGAGATTTTTTTATTGGTGAAAGACAATTGGGATTTGACATAAATGAAATTAAAATTAATTTAAAAATTGAAAATGCACTACAATGTACTTTACCCACATGTATATGACATCCTTCACTTTTTGGAAATGACAAAGATGATGGTATCAATGGTAAGAATAGGCGAGTTATCCCATCTGCAATTCTCTTGATGTAAGGCTCTAGTTGGGCATGCGTTACCAGAGGAACACATGCACTTCTCTGGATGTAAGGCTCTAGTTGGGCATGCGTCACTTGGGGATCATCGATTCTTTCGTTGAGATTATAGTGGATCACCTTCAGTGTTTCCCTCTCAACAATCTCTGCATCCTTAGTCATTGCCTCAAAGTCATTCATTACTTGCTCGTAGTTTATGAAAATGGCTTTTTTTATTTTGAATTAGGAGAGAAGATTGTATAATGACATATTTGAAAGATTGAAGACAATGGCATTGTGTTTTGTCAGGTGTGATGTTGAAAAAAGACACGCAAAAAAGCTATATGGCATGCATAATCATATGAAAATTGTAATTTTCTTTATGAGACATAAATAAAATTACTTATGAGAAAAAAAATATTCAAGAAGAACCGAATTACATCTTGAATTTATATTACTCTTTCAATATCCTCCAAAATCTCATTAGTTTTCTCCTTCTGTCAAGAAAAGAGAAAGCGAAAGGAAATCCTGTATATTAATCTCTGGTAATTTAATGATTTTGAAGCTTGTATTTTACAAGGAGATTCTCATACCAATATACTTGCTTGCTTTGAAACTCTATTCAAATAGATCATTTTTTTTAGAAACTCGATATACAGTGGATTTTCATAATCATCTTCGTCCAGTCAATGGAATTCCATCATCTGAAGAGCAGGGGTGCTCTGAAGAAAGAAATCTAATACACAGATATTCCTATTAGAAAATTCATTTATGTCTATGTCCACATCTATCTTACCGAGATTCGAGAGTGGGGAGCTTAGAGATGGATGTATAGCATATCTGGCTAGCTCCTGCATTGCATTTCAAAACCACAATCAGCCATTTCTTCCCTCGTGAACAAAATAAAAGACATACATATGCATGATGAAAATAACAATACCGATAGAAGAATTTTACAACCTGTATACATCCCTAAGCAGGCACTCTTTTGAGCCCACAGTAGGATGCACACAAATGCAACACAAGGCTGGATAATCTCTTTACTAAACCACATCAGTATATGCCTTGTATGACATTTTTGGCACATTATTAATATCATTATTAATACCCTGACAGACACCTATAGAAAGCAAATGCAAACACACTTAACCTTTGAAATATGCATTACACTGTATATACTAAAATAGAAATTCTATTTTTACCGAGAAAAAGTTGTCGCCAATGTACAGATGCTCAAGATGAGGAAGCCTCTAAGAAGCCAAATGTCCATCTCTTTTTCACTTTAAAGCAAAGGCCTAACCAAAATGACCAACTCCTTAAGTGATTTGAAGCTCCAAATCTCTCCACTGAGAAATTGTATATTGAGCTCCAAGATTTCCATGATTCCATTTTGCATGTTGAGTTTCGAAATTGAACATGAAAGCTCGTGAAACAGTATCCCATTCACTCTCAAATCCTTTATCATATATGCATGCAAGGTATTAAGCTTCGAGCAGTTTAATGTTAAAACCTCCACTCCTGGATCCACATTTAATCGCTATGGCAGGGACTTCACTGCACCTCAACTTTTTTATTTGTATTATTTTTAGTTTTCCATTTTATTTTATGGTATTTAGTTGCTTTTCAAGTTTGTAAAATAATCAAATCTATTTAGAATTAAATAAAAAAATTAAGAAAATATTATAGGTAGCTTGTGAATTATACTCTACATATCAAACACCATATTCATATCTTGCACCTTGGGATCTACATTTGGAAATTTTAACTCTAAATAAAGAGTAAATACTTTTTTAAAACGAAAGCACAAAACAAACCATTCTTTTATTATTTGATACCAAAGGAACGCCATTTAGAATATTAGTGATTTCACAAAGACTAAAACAACATATTAATATGAACATCTTGACCATTAATTTGGAGATCATTTTATCTGACAACTTATGTTGCTTTATCACTAGATCACAACCCTAAATTTATGATGAGTGTTTAGATAACTAATGATTATTGTGATTCAAAATTAATATGCATACATGATAAGTCCGAAAAGAAGTATAGACTTTTATGCTCTGAACAATTATTCAATAAGTAACTCTCTACAACATTCCAACCATAAAAGCATCATAAACATCTTATTAAAGGCTTGATTTTATCTAAGCACATACCAAAAGGAGGCAACCAGTTGAACTGATCATGGTTCTTTTTACCAGAAATACGGAACCAGTTGCTCAACTTCATTTTGATATATTTTTGTTGAAGAATATATGTCCATAAATATTGTCCAATGATTCCCCTCCAGAAACTCTTCAAATGAAGAGCATCACTAAAAGATGATAAATCTTTAATTCTCCAGCCACCGCAACATTCTGGAAGGGATAACTTATCCCACCACAAAAGGAGGCAAGGACATGCTTAGTACATGGCATCCTCTTTATTATTAGTCTATGCTTCGCAGGGATAATAGTGATCGATCGGTCGCTATATCTATTTTGACTTCAAATAATTTCAAATTATTTTCAATGTTAACCAAAGTTTTTGAATTTTTTTAATTAAACTAAGTTTTTTAAATATAAAAAAGAAATTATACATTTTTAAAATTAAATTAATTTATTTTCTGATAGGTCTTTAAATTGCTAGACAAGGATCCCACCTGGGCGGGTATCATCTTCTCTGCAATCGAAATCTTAAGTTGCTCCCTGACCTCCACATCCGGCACCATGCAACCAAAATGTTCCTCAATTGCAAAATTCAAACCCTTAAATTTATCCTTTAGGGCCTGTTGTGACACCGCACTAGAAATATCCCCAGTCACATGAATTCCCTCCTCCCTCAAACAATTGAGGACCTTCATCCAAGGTGCTCACTCATAATTGGTCGTAAACTGCCTCACCTTGTCCCCATTCTTCCTCAAGCAGCCATGTCCTAACAGTCCTAAAAGCTTTGAACCCTTGACCTTCTTGACAATGTAATGAAGATTGTTCATGAGAAACCAGTAAGGTAGGGAAACATCATGGCAGCAGTGAGCTTTTAAATCTAATTTGCACAGCATAATGATAAAAATCCATCCAAGTTTCATAGATAGGCAGCTCGCTACCGATATTAACATGCTCTTGCACGTAAGGAGTCGGCCTGGAAATAATTTAAGCATTCAATTAGCACAAAATTCGAATGAGGAATTAAGAGTAACAGGGTATGATTTCAATTAATCAATATATAGTCTTTTACTTACTTGACGAGGAAAAGGAGCCCGCGATGCAATAATTTCCTTTATGGAAGTGGGAATCATCTGAGAGCAGGAGGGAAACTAAGGGTAGACCATGATCTACTTTTGGTTGCAGCCTCTAGTGCTTCGAGTTTAGCTATTTCTTCAATTATTCTGGAAAATCGATTGGGCATTCCAGTGCTCATTGGCCATTAAGGCAATTCCATCCAGGTCAATTTGTGGGACTACCTGTCTTTTATGTATTTTGTTTTAGTTTTCCAAGAAAATGGATCTTGGATTGCTTTACAATTTTCCTATCTTCATTTACATTGATTGTAAATGATGTTGATAAAAGACACACGATTGAAAGAAACTTTTAATTTGTAAGATACTCTACTAATAATGTAAGAATATACTAGTTTTATCACTACTACAACATTTGAAACATGAATTTTAAGCAATTTTCGATTAATTTTCAGATTCTTTGAAGAAAACACAAAATCAAAGCAATTTTTTCCTAAAAATTTCACAATCGGAAATCTTTTATTCTCAGTTGTTGTAGGCCTTTTATTTTTCTCTGCTTAAGTTTTACTTCAGGCGGATGTTTGTCATAGTCACAAACTGCATTAGATGAGGAGCTAAATACCTTCTGCTTATAGATTGTTGGCTCATCCTCAACATTTTACTTGACGTTCGAATATGCAGAAGTTCCTTGAAACTTGTCTATGGCTTGAGATGAATTAATGAAAGATAATCTAGTGGTCGTGTCATAGCATTTTTGGAGGGTGTCCATTGTAGTTGGTGTAGCCTGTAATTTCATACTACTGCATCGATTATCAAAGCTACTCGTTCTAGAGCTGCAAACACAATTTGGGTAACTTGAGTTGGCTTTCCATCGCAATTTCATCCAACAATGGTTGAATTAGGATACAAGGGAGTTGTCGCAACTCAGAAGTGACGTCCCATCCCATGTATGATTTTAGTAAGCCACATACATGTACATGTGTTGAATTTATCTTATTGCTTAGCGGTCGTGGTGAATGTCTAACACTTGTTGCATAAGGTGAACAATTTAGAGTAAGTCCAATGCTGGAAACTTTGTGAAAGAAATGAAGTGCCAATTGATTATTTTTATATATTGTTAAATACTATAAAAGCTTTAAAATCTGACATCTTGGACCCATTCTCTGGATAGCTTATATACTTACTATGCTACTACTTAATAAACTAGCTATGGATCTGTATCTTTTACTGGGTAGTAACCTAGTGGGTTTGGATCATCTACTGTTATTGGTGCTACTTATGCTGGACCGACTGATGCCTTTAATGCTGTGCTAACTTCTAGCTATGATGCTTCTATCTTAGCTACTGGTCCTACTAGCAACAACCACATTTTTAAATGTGGTTGATATTCGTCGATCGGTGTATATCAACCATAGCCACACATTTAAAAGTGGTTGATATTTGCCATCGACCAATATCAATCGCATTTAAAAATGTGGTTGTTGCTAGTAGACAACCGGCTCTCTCAAGAAAAATGTTAAAATTTTAATAAAAATATTATTCGAAATAAAAATAAAAAGAAATGCATATTAAATTTTCTAAAAAATTAAATAAAAAAATTAAAAATATATTAAAATAAACTAAAATAAATTAAATAATAAAGAAATGAAGTAATATTAAAATAAATTAAATTAAAAAAAATAAACACATTAAAATAAAGAAATAGAATAAAAGTAAAATCAAAATAAAATAAACTAAATTAAAAGTAAATGGAGTAGATAAAAGTAAATAAAGTAGAATTAAATTAAATTAAAAATAGAATAAGAAGAAATTAATCTAAATTAAATAAAAGTAAAGTACAGTAAAAAATTAAATTAAACAAATTTAAAAAAAATTAAATAAAGAAATAAACTAAAGTAAAATAAAGAAATAAAAATAAAGTAAAGAAATAAAATAGAATAAAGAAATAAAAATAAACTAATAAAAATTAAATTAAATAAATAAAATAAAATAAAGAAATTAAATTAAATTAAATAAATAAAGTAAAATAAAGAAATTAAATTAAATTAAAAAGTAAATAAATAAATATAACTGAAAAAATCAAATAAATAAAAGTAAAATTAAAATTAAAATACTAAAATATATTAAATAAAAATAAAAAATAAATTAAATAAATGTAAGAAAAATAAAAATAAGTAAAATAATTGATATTAAAAGTAAATTCAGAATAAAAAAATTACCTAATATTAAATAAAAGTAAAATATTTTTTATTAAAAAAAGAAAAATAAAATAATAGCTATTAAATGTAAATTAACAATAAAATAAAGTATTAAAAATAATTGAAATAATTAATATTAAAAATAAATCAAGAAGAAAATCATTTTTTATTAAAATTAATTAAATAAATGTAATTAACATTAAATTATATTAAATAAGAATTAAAATAAATTTAATAACTCTACTTATTAAATGTAATTTAATGTAAATTAAAAAAAGATTAAATTAATTAATATTAGTAATAAAATTTACTTATTAGAAAACAATTTAAATTAAATTAAATTAAATATAAATTTCAAATTTATATTTAAAATGAAATGAAATTTATATTGATGGTCTATATCAACCATGGCCACACATTTAAAAGTGGTTGATAGACACAGTCCGCCTATATAAGGGATGGAGAAGGAATGGTAAATTATTATTATTAAAATTATATAATTATATTTATTAATTTTATAATAATTATTATTATTACAAAATAATAATAATAATCGTTAAATTCAATCCAAGGCTGACTTCAATCCAAAGTTGACCTCAATTCAAGGTTGAATTAAATCCCAAGTTGACTTTAATCCTTACATTGCTTCAATCCAAAGTTGACTTCAATACAAGGTTGAGCTCAATCCAACCTCAATCCAAGGTTGACCTTAAGCCAAGGTTGCCTTCAATCCATGGTTTACATCAATCCATAGTTGGCTTCAATCAAAAGTTGACTGAGCAATCCAAGGTTGACTTCAAAGCAAAGTTGACTTCAGTCCAATGTTGGTCACAATCTAAGGTTGAATTCAATCCATATTTGACTTCAATCCAAGGTTGAATTCAATACAAGGTTGAATTCAATCCATGGTTTATTTCAATCCATAGTTGGCATCAATCCAAAGTTGACTTCAATGTAAGGTTGACTTCAATCAATAGTTTACTTTTAAGCAAGGTTAACCACAATCCAAGGTTGGCTTCAATGGAAAGTTGCTTCCATACATGGTTGAATTCAATCGAATGATGCCTTCAATCCAAGTTTGAGTTCAATCTAATCATGACTTCAATCCAAGGTTGACTTAAATCCATGGGTGACTTTATTCCACGATTGACTTCAATCGAAAGTTGACTTCAATCGAAGGTCGAATTCAATCCAATGGTTTATAAGGTTTATTGACATTGAACCAAGGTTGACTTAAATGTTGAATTCACTCCGAGATTGACTTCACTCCAAGGTCGAATTCACTCTTAATAACATTATTACACACTCTTACTTGGTTTACTTCAATCCAAGGTTGACTTAAATGTTGAATTCACTCCAATATTGACTTCAAACCAAGGTTGAAATCAATCCAATGGTTAACTTTAATCCATTAATAATATTAACATTAATGACTTCAATCGATGGTTGAATTCAGTCCAAGATTGACTTCGAACAATGGGTGAATTCAATCCATAACCACACTCCAAAGTTGGCATCAATCCAAAGTTGACATCACTCCAAAGTTGACATCAATTCAAGGTTGACGTCAATTCAACGTTGAATTCAATCGAATGATGACTTCAATCCAAGTTTGAGTTCAATGTAATCGTGACTTCACTCCAAAGTTGGCATCAATCGAAAGTTGACATCAATTCAAGGTTGGCATCAATCCAAAGTTGACATTAATCCAAAGTTGACTTCAATCCAAGTTTGAGTTCAATGTAATCGTGACTTCAATCCAAGGTTGACTTAAATCCATGGGTGACTTTATTCCACGGTTGACTTCAATCGAAGGTTGAATTCAATCCAATGGTTTAATTCAATCCAAGGTTGAATTCAATCCAAGGTTTACTTTAATCCATAGTTGGATTCAATCCAAAGTTGATTTCAATAAAGGGTTGACTTATTTCAATAAAAGGTTGGCTTCAATCAAATGTTGACATCAATCCAACATTTACATCAATCCATGGTTGGATTCAATCCAAAGTTGACTTCAATTCAAGGTTAGCCTCAATATAAGGTTGACTTCAATCCAAGGTTGAATTCAATATAAGGTTCACTCCAATCCAAGGTTGACTTCAATCCATGATTGAATTCAATCCATGTTGACTTCAATTCAAGGTTCACTCTAATCCATGGTTGATTTCCATCCATGATTGACTTCAATCCATGGCTTACTTCAATCCATAAGTGACTTTTAAGCAAGTTTGACTTCAATCCAAGGGTGACTTTAGTCCAAGGTTGACTTCAATTTATAGTTGACTTCAATCCAAGTTTGATGTCAATCAAATGTTAACCTCAATCCATAGTAGACTTCAATCCATAGTTGGATTCAATCCAAAGTTGACTTCAATCCAAGGTTGACTTCAATCAATAGTTGACTTCAGTCAAAGGTTGGCATCAATAAAAGTTTTCCTTCAATCCAAGGTTGAATTCAATCCACGGTTGACTTCGATCCAAGGTTAACTTCAATCAAAGGTTGAATTCAATTCAAGGTTGGCATCAATCCATATTTGACTTTGATCCATAGTTGACTTTTAAGAAAGTTTGACTTTTAAGTAAAGTTGACTTCAATATAAGGTCGACTTCAATCCAAGGTCGACTGCAATTCAAGGTTGACTTCAATCCAAGGTCGACTGCAATTCAAGGTTGACTTCAATAAATAGTTTACTTTTATGAAAGGTTGAATTTTAACCAAGGTTGAATTCAATCCATGGTTGAATTTAAGGTAAGGGTGGATTCAATCAAGGGTTAACTTCTATCTACAGAGGACTTCAACATATGGTTTACCTCAATCCAAGGTAGTTCATTAAATGTTGAATTCACTCAAAGATTGACTTCATTCCAAGGTTGACTTCAATCCAAGGTTGAAATCAATCCAATGGTTAACTTTAATCCATTAATAATATTAACATTAATGACTTCAATCGATGGTTGAATTCAGTCCAAGATTGAGTTTGAATAATGGTTGAATTCAATCCATAACCACACTTTTAGAAGTGGTTTATTGACCTTGAACCATTGTTGACTTCAATCCATAGTTAACTTCAATCTAAGGTTGACCTCAATCCAAGGTTGACTTCAATCTAATGGTTAAATTCAATCCAAGGTTGACTTCAATCCAAAGTTGACCTCAATTCAAGGTTGCATTCAATCCCAGGTTGACTTTAATACTTAGATTACTTCAATCCAAAGTTGACTTCAATACAAGGTTGAGCTCAATCCAAAGTTGACCTCAATCCAAGGTTGACCTTAAGCCAAGGTTTCCTTCAATCCATGGTTTACTTCAATCCATAGTTGGCTTCAATCAAAAGTTGACTGAACAATCCAAGGTTGACTTCAAACCACAGTTGACTTCAGTCCAATGTTGGTCACAATCTAAGGTTGAATTCAATCAATTGTTGACTTCAATCCAAGGTTGACTTCAATCCAAGGTTGAATTCAACCCATGGTTTACTTCAATCCATAGTTGGCTTCAATCCAAAGTTGGCTTCAATGTAAGGTTGACTTCAATCAATAGTTTACTTTTAAGCAAGGTTAACCACAATCCAAGGTTGACTTCAATGGAAAGTTGCTTCCATACATGGTTGAATTCAATCCAATGATGACTTCAATCCAAGTTTGAGTTCAATGGTTGACAATGATTGTTCATGGTTAATCGTGGTTGCCCCTAATTGGATGACAGTGGTTAACTATGGTTAATTGTTGTTGATTATGATTGATTATGGTTAACCATGGTTGATTATGGTTGACTATGGTTGATTACGGTTAAGCACGATTAATTATGTTGGATTATGCTTAACCATGGTTGAATATGGATAACCATTGTTAACAATGGTTGATTATGGTGTACCATGGTTGATTATGGTTCATTATGGATGACCATGGTTGATTATGGTTCATTGATTAAGGTTGCTTGACCATGATTGACTATGGTTAGCTATGGTTGAATTTAGTTGACCCTAGTTAACTATATGCTTAACCATGGTTTATTTTGGATGTTTATGGTTGACTATGATCAACCTTGGTTGACTATGGTTGATTATGGTTGACCATGCTTGACAAAGCATCATTGACTTTGGTTGATGTTTTTTTATAATGAATGACATTTTTTACTTTAGTCAACCATGGTTGACCATATGTGACCATGGTAGACCATGCTTGACTATGGTTGACCATGCTTGAGTACGGTTGACTACGCTTGACTATGGTTAAACATGGTAGAGTTTGGATGTTCATGGTTAACAACGACTAACCATATTAAAACACATTGTGACATTTTGAAGGCATAAATAAAAAAATCCCTACAAATTGTTGATATCATATTAACAAATGAACTCTTAATAAAAAATTATTAACAATAATTGTAGTTGATGATCTCTAATAACAATATTACACCTTCTTAATAACAATATTACATGCTCTTACTTGATTACATATAAGGGCTTTTATGGATTACATTACTTTTTGACTTGGATTATTATTTTTAAATGAGTTGGATTATTATTTTAGGAAATATAATGTGGAATTTTATTTTTATTTAAGATTATTTTATAATAAAAGGTTAAGTAGTGACTATATTTATGATATATGTATATATATGGATTGGTAACTTATTATTAAAATATGGTACACGTTACTCATTTCAAAAATATTTTTATCTTTACTCATTTCCGACCATTATATCATATTTTATTCAAATAATCCCTTTTAAATATTACTAAATGATTATTACCTTTTTTTTATTAATTTTTATTAAACATTATCACATACTTGTTTATATATATATTAAGGATATGAACGCATAATTATTGAAGGGTAAAGATTTAATAAAAAATTAAATAAAAAATATTTAACGATATCATTATCTAATTAAATTAAAATAAACAATTGTTAAATGATATTTAATAGATTATTTTATTAATTTTGATAAAATTTACTTGAATAATATTATTTTTTTGACCTATAGTATGTTTTAAAATTATAATAATAAAATAAAGTGTGTAAATGATGTTTTCACATAGAGATCTTCATATTTAAGATAAATTTTATTTTATTTGATTATTTGATTAATAATTATATAAATATTTTTTAAATAATAATATTATAAAAAAAATATTTCTTAAAAAATAAATTATATAACTAACACTATCAAATTAAAAAAATTTATATGAAATGAAATTTTGTCAAAAATTATCTTCATATATATATAATGAAAATTTGTTTTTTTAATATTTTATTAAAAAATACACTATTTTATTTATAATAATTTTTAAAATTATAATAAAATTAAAATAATTTACTATTTTAAACTTAAAAATAATATTAAAAACTATTTTTAACTTAAATTAAGTTAAAACCTTATGTAATGTGAGAGTCTTATCATATCATATGAATAAACACATCTTATTTTTTAATAAGTATGAACCCACTTCCAGGAAAGCATTAGTTTAATAGTAAAATATTTCATATTAATATTGTTTAATTATGTTTAATGACCAAAATCGATCATAAAACTTCCATAAAAGAGCATAAAACAATTTAAATATTATTTTTTAAATGGATCAAAATCGCAGGTAACTGTTGACTTATCCAATCGATTTTATTGACTGCTCTTTTACTGTTTCTCTCTGGGAAAAATTCTATCATTTATTTGGTATTGGATGTGTTTGGAAGGGTCCTACATTGGACGTATTCCTGGAGGACTGGATTCAGAACTGCAAACTATATGTTATATTGCCTATCTTTATTTGCTGGGTTGTGTGGTATGTGAGAAACAAAATCATTTTTGATGAACATAAACTATATGTTACATTGCCTATCTTTATTCGCTGGGCTGTGTGGATGTGAGAAACAAAATCATTTTTGATGAACATTTTCCAAAGGTTCAAGGAAGGTGCCTATCTTTATTCGCTGGGCTGTGTGGCATGTGAGAAACAAAATCATTTTTGAAGAACATTCTCCAAAGGTTCAAGGAACGTTCTCACTTTCTGCAATATCAGATTGATGATGCTATTTTTTTTTAGAGGAATATTGGTGTGTTCCAATATAATTTTCAGGATCCTGTTCTATTTTTTGACGGTGCTGCTAACTTTGGAAATTGTGGTGTCGGTGGTGTGATCATTATAAATCAGCATCATCAGTTCTTACTCCATCTCAAATGTGGAAGAGGATGGTGTAATCAAATAGACTCTCAGTAATTGAGAAGATCAAGGAGCTATCTGGTTCTACCTGTTAGGAGTCTAATACTTGATGGTTATAGTGATGTTTGGGATCTATTTGTGTAGATAGTACTTGACACTCCTCTGTGGAGATGCATGTGGGATAATAAGATATGATAGAGATAATTATGTACTATTTGATTTAGTTATTTTGAATAACAATAGTATGCTTTTTTTCACGGAAAAAAACTGTTGACTTATCCACTTATTAACCCTTGAACTTTTCCCTAAATTGCACCACCCACCTCTACCTTGTAATTGCATAGATCCAAAATATATATTATAGTAGGTGTTTGGCAAAGGTGAAAATATTTATACTCAAATATAAAATTTAGTTTCAAGGGCTAACTCCATAACTATGATGTAAAGCATATTGATGTCCCTTAATATTGAGGACATACTTATTATCAGATAGTAAATTTAATGATGGAGGATTATCAGAGTAGGAAACCGTGGATCTATCATGGACGAAGGATGGGACATGAGGGAATTAAATTGAAAACGAAATAATTATATGAAATAAAGTGGTTCATTAAATATACCTTAATGCAACATCGCAGTGCAGAGGAAAACTATTCTAGACGATGAAAGGCCTTCTGAGCATGACACATTGATAGATACCAATGCGAAATCTTGTTATGGCATACAGATATGAAACGCCTTCTGAGCATCCAAATATTATGTAAATCTTTAAAAAAAAAGTACCCAAATTAACTACAATCGTAAGATAACACTTCTAAGATAGCGAAATAAATTATAAATAATATGAACAAAAACCGAAGTTACAGAAGGTGTGACAACAATCTACTTTTGAGAAGGTTTACCACACCGAAAGCTGAGAAACTTTAGGATGAGTATGTGTTTATGATTTAGCACTATTCACATTCTAAAATGCCGGAAACATCATAAGAAAAACAATTACTGATAATTATAGGATGAGTATGTGTTTATGATTTAGCACTATTCACATTCTAAAATGCGGGAAACATCATAAGAAAAACAAGTTAGAGAAATCACCGTTATCTGTTGCATATTATAGAATAATACATTTACTCAGAATCCATGAAAAAAACTAAAAGCAGTCATTCCATCATTCCAGTAATCAAGCCAAGAATTAAACCAAAACCATCCATGGAAGATTTGGAAGGTATCCATTCCATTTTAAAAATATATATAGGCCGGGATAAACCCAAACCAATTAATACTACGACTGTATGTTAAGTTATATGGGCAGTCCAGTTCATTATATAAGAGATATTTATGAATCTAAAACAAAGATGAAGGCCATCAATGAAGTGACTAAATGTCTCATCTAGCACTGCTACCATCCGAAATATGGCCTGAAACCCTAACTTAGGAATCAATGAAATCATTGTATATATTCTAACTAAGAATAAATAGAAACCGCGACCCTTGAGTTGGTCCAATCTGGTCATATCAAAGGAAAAAAATAAGAATGCCAGGTACGGACATGGATTCCAAGCTCCAGCACTCCCAGCAGGGGTTCCACAGCTGTTTGGCAGTAGGGCGCATGTCGTTGCTCAAATGCGCGGCCTCGTCCATTACATGATAACCGCCATCGAAACAAATCCTGAGATGAATTCTCCCACGATATCTATCAGTTTCCTGATGGATTTTGTCCAAATCAAACTACTGGAGTTCACCAAACGCTCATCTACAAAATTCATCCATATAATTCAATCTATGCTATGTTAGAATTAATTATATCGACTCATATTTACTCATGATAAAGCATTTCAAATCCAACACACACTACAATTTTATTATGTCCAACAATAAGAAGTTGTGTGTTTATTTAATTCTTTCACATTAGTCATCTTCATCTAGTCATCCTCATCGTACATTGTTTCTATATTAAAGTTTTTTTAATTTTGAATCATAAATATAACAATGAGCATATGCTAGCATGTGGACAGAGTTCATCCATATAATTCAATCTAAGCTAGGATTAATTATATGGACCCATATCTACTCATGATAAAGCATTTCAAACCTAAGACACACTGCAATTTTATTGTGCCCAACAATAAGAAGTTGTGTGTTTATTCAATTCTTTCACATTAGTCATGCTCATCGTACATTATTTCTATATTAAAGTTTTTTTAATTTTGAATCATAAGTATAACAACAAGCATATGCTAGCAGGTGGACAAAATTCATCCATATAATTCAATTTAGGCTAGAATTAATTATATTGATCCATATCTACTCATGATAAAGCATTTCAAATCCAAGACACAGTGCAATTTGATTGTGCCCACCAATAAGAAGTTGTGTGTTTATTCAATTCTTTCACATTAGTCATGCTCATCGTATATTGTTTCTATATTAAAGTTTTTTTAAAATTTTGAATCATAAGTATAACAACGAGCATATGCTAGCATGTGGACAAAATTCATCCATATAATTTAATCTAGGCTAGAATTAATTATATGGACCCATATCTAGTCACGATAAAGCGTTTCAAATCCAAGACACATTGCAATTTTATTGTGCCCACCAATAAGAAATTGTGTGTTTATTCAATTCTTTCACATTAGTCATGTTCATCGTACATTGTTTCTATATATATAAGTTTTTTTAAATTTTGAATCATAAGTAGAACAACGAGCATATGCTAGCATGTGGACAAAATTCATCCATATAATTCAATCTAGACTAGAATTAATTATATGGACCCATATCTACCAATGATAAAGCATTTCAAATCCAAGACACATTGCAATTTTATTGTGCCCACCAATAAGAAATTGTGTGTTTATTCAATTCTTTCACATTAGTCATATTCATCGTACATTGTTTCTATATATAAGTTTTTTAAAATTTTGAATCATAAGTAGAAAAACGAGCATATGCTAGCATGTGGACAAAATTCATCCATATAATTCAATTTAAGCTGAAATTAATTATATGAACCCATATAATCATAAGTATTTAGAAAGAAATACTGAGTTTGTTGAAATAATTTTTTAAAAATATAAAAGTTGTAAAAAATTCCTTTTTAATCAATTTATTCCTACCAACACTTCACAATTCCAAAACTAAAATTAACCTGAACTAATAACCCAATAGTGACATCCTACTATTATTTATAAACCTTTAACATCGTGTAAGGTTTGAAGGATTGTCGAATTCACCATTTGAGACTTGGAGTGTCCCAGTTTTGAATGCAATCGCCATCAAATCTTTGGCAAGTTACCATCCATATCTGATCATTTATTGGTTTAGAAAGAAAGTTGCTTCTCATGATTTTGACTTAAACTAGCGGCGGCCATCTACTCTTCTTCAGGTCTTACAATTTAATAGGATCAAAATGATATTGGCCCGATGGCTCTATCATCTTTGGAAAGGGTGATCAAGAATTTAATTGCCTTGAACCCTACTATATTCACTCGTGTTGGGATCTTATCTCTGCATATAGCCCACTTAATCACACACCCTGATCTGCATTGTTCTACATTTAGCGAGTACACAGTTTTTGACTCTGCTTGCGTTGCCAAAATCAATCCAAAGGCTCCATTGGACAAGGCATGCTTGCTAGGTTGCGGAATAGCCACTGGTATTTACTTGACTATGCATATATCTGTCCTTCAATGATGGACCCAGAATATTCAACTTACTATTAGAATTATGACAAATATCTCTTGTGGATATTCAGGTGTTGGAGCTGTTTTAACACAGCTGACGTCGAAACTGGATCAACTGTGGCCATTTTTGGTCTCGGTACTGTTGGCCTTGCTGTTAGTAATCTCATCCCGCATTTAGTGCAGTTTTAAACTTTTATGTGTTATTCTCTCCATACGATTTTCGCTTTGACACAAATCCAAGCAAACTCATCAAAGGTAAAATATAGAGATTCTGTATATAGGACTTTCCTATGAAGATTAGACAACCATATATTTTAGAATAATAATATATACCATCATCACAAAGACCACGGAATCAAGACAGAAATTCATCATTTCCTTGATTTCTATTACAGCGAAAGCTTTGGGCGTGACAGAATGCATAAATCCAAAAGACCATGAAAAGCCCATTCATGAGGTAATTTAATGCATATTTGTTTTATATAAGAAGGTTCAGAGGTTTATCTGTGGTTCATGATACAGAGAAAGCCATGTCCATGTCAGGTCATAGCAGAGAAGACACAGGGAGGTGTGGATTACAGCTTCGAATGCATTGGAAATACAGATGTGTTATATCAGGCTTTCTTGGCTACTCGCGAGGTAAAGCAACCCTTCCCTTTACCATATCATCATCTCATTCAAATTTCTCAGAATAAATAGACATTAATCAATATGATGGTATTGCATTGCAGGCACTGGGTTTGACGGTGTTGTTGGGGCTGGATACCAGTCCTCGTAAGATAAGCTTCCATCCATTGGAATTGTTTTCAGGGAGGAGATTAGTGGCCACCATATTTGGCGGTGTCAAGGGTAAAACCGACTTGCCTGGTCTAGTGTCTAAGGTACAAACTATATCTGTTCTTGTAAAAATTTTATCATCTGCGTTTCATGTTATATTGTTTTCTGCATATAAGATTATATCTACAGTACGTTTTGATCGCAGGAGATCAGAGTTGAAGAATTTATTACACATGAGCTGCCTTTTTCGGAGATCAACCAAGCCTTTGATTCGTTGTTGGAGGGCACGCGCTTGAGATGTGTTCTCCAGCTCTAGCCGAAATTATAAGTGATCATCAATCGCTGACATCGTCCATTGTTGTTGTTGCTCCGTGTGAACATAGTAAGTGAATATTCCCAAGCTATATTCGAGTTGTTATGAGTGCCCGGTATTTGCCATATAAACATATATAATAGACTCGGACAGTATTAACTATGGTTGATATCCGTCGTCCCTAATAGTGGACATGTTTCCGATTGAACTTTTAGCGTTCTCGGTACATGTCTTCACATGAATGTTGTGTTTGCTTCTTTTACATTGTTTGATATTTTGTAAAATTATTGTTTATAGTTTTTTCAATGAGTTCGATTGTTGTGTTTGTATATTTTTTATTTTTTGTATTTAGTAAAAAATTATTGTGCTTTAGTTTTTAATGATGGTTTGAATTTCTTTTTTAGAAAAATTGCTTTTTTTTCTTCTTCTTTTGATTCAAAGTATTATGGTTTATTTTTTAAATAGATAATGATGATGTTAATAATTAAAAAGTTATATGATTTAATAAAAATAATAAAAATTTTAAATATATAATTTACAGATTTTAAAATGTTTAATAATCTTCTTCCACCATCTTTGGGGTTTATACCTTATATGCGATTCAAAAATCATTATCGAGTGGGCAAAAGGAATTTTCAACTTACAGGTTTAGGCAATAAATTATTGGTGTGATCGTATAAAATAAAATCACTTCTCCCATTTTTTAACTTTGGAGTTGAATCATATTTTTAGAGAGGTAAATTATGAGGCTAGGTTGTGTAAAGAAGCATTAATAGAGAAGGAGAGTCTTTTAATTTGGAAGGAATTTGAAAAGTCTTTTTTGATAGATCATGGCTCTTTCTATATTTTTCAGATATGATCTCATTTTTGAGATACTCTCTTTTGATTTAGTTTCCAATGTTGTTTGTGGGTTGTTTTTTTATCATGTTGGTGTAGAACATTCAGTCTATGTTTTTTGTTTATGTTTTGATAAGAATGCCATATGGTGGATGTACTTTTTGATTCAAATCCTTTGAATAACAAAAGTATAGTTTTTTTCCTACTGAATATATAGATATATATATATATATATAGATATATATATATATATTGATCACGACTTTGGCTATTGTCAACACATATTTTACAGGTGAGGTAAAAAGGTGGTATGTCTGATTATGGAAATGGAATTTATCACATAAAATCAAAATTTGGTTGACATTTTAAGACAAAATTTTGACCTAGAATAACCTCCTTAGATGGGGAAGAATCGGGCCCAATATATGCCTGTTATGCAGGAGTAATGGTGAGTCGGTTTTCCATTTATTTGTGCTTTGCAAGTTTGTGAAGGAAGTATGTAATGAAGTTTGTGCCGCTTTCAAGATTACTAATGATTGGGATAAAGGAAACTCTAAACATTCTTTTCAGTGTTGGATTCATACTCATGGATCTTATAAAATGCTAACTTCCTTTGTTACTTGGGTGCTCTGGAATTGCTGAAATAGGACCATCTAATTTGATCAACATTATCCATTAGTCCATTTGGTTGTGAACAATGCTATCAGTCATTTCTATTTATATAATATTGTTTAGATGATCTATAAACATCCAAGAGTTATAAAGAATATACCACAATCCAATATGGCTACAGGTTTTTTTAACGGGGGCCTACAGCTGGCAGAAGTGGTGCAGGAATATACATGATTATAGATTCATAATTGCATTTCAAAATGCGTTTTTGCTGTGGTATTGGAATGAATACGAGATCTGAATTAATAGATTTATGGGGTTTAATTAAAATGGAAAATTTATTTGGCATTGAATCTATTCAGATCTTTGGAGACTCGTTGGTGATTATTCAATGGGAAAATAAAAATTTCAGGCTAAACCAGATTGTGCTAAATCATTGGTGTAATAGAGTGGAAGCTTTGTTGGATTTTTTCTATGGTTGGTCGATCAATCATATCTACAAAGAACTAAATGACGTAGCAGATGCTCTCTCTAAGGAATCTTTGGATGGTGAGGTTGGTTAGATTCAATGGGAAGAATGGACTGAAGGTGTTTTGACATATGGTGTTGGGCTGGGCCCAAGTGGGATGGAAAAATATACAAGTATGGAAAAGAGTGCGTAGTGCGTTATAGCAGGAAGAAAAAGAAATTTTTATAATTGTGCATTGCGCACTGCGGCAGGGAGAGAAAGCAGTTTTGGTGAAAGCGCTTTGCGCGCAACGGTAGGGAGAGAAAGCAGTTTTGGTGAAAGTGCATTGCACGCAGTGGCAGGCGACGGACAATTTTGAGGTTTTGCGCATGTCGCGCGATGGCAATGACTAAGGCACGGTCACGTAGTAGGATGACGTGCATGGTAGTGCATGAGCTATTTTTGGGCAGAACATGGGTAAAGGTCAGACAAGGATATGACCTAGTTTGGGTAAGGAACAGGTGGATGACAGATGAAAGTGACCTGTTCGAACATGTGGCGACAAGCAGTTGAGAACCTAGGCCATGACACCGATGGAAACAAGCAGGCGAAGGAGTGGAAAGGGACAGGCCATGATGCAGTTGTAACCGTTTTGAGGACTGCGGCTGTCAGAAGAGCGTGTGAGCCACGAGTGGCCCAACTAGAGCAAGTGGAGCAGGCTGTCAACGGCAATAGCTAGGGTGGCAGTTAGCCACGTCAGTTTTGGAAACCTTAGGGTTTCGGCCTAATGATTGTAAAGACATGACCTATGGGCATGATCTATAAATAAGGCACAATATTGTAAGGGAAGGGTTACTTTTCATTTTTGTTAAGTGTTGATTATTGTAGAATCTTAAGCTTAAAAAAGCCATTGTAAAGGCTCTGGAGCTGAGTGCGCAGAGACCTATCTGAGAGAGAAGAGAGTCTGTAGCTGAGTGCATAGACTAAGAACGGTTGTACCCTTCCCATTAAGAGCAATATTAACAACTGTTCTTGTGGACGTAGCCTCCATCCGGGGGGTGAACCACGTTAAATTCTGTGTTGTGTGACCAATGCGTGTTTATGATTGTTTAATTGCTTGGTATGAATGTTTAATGCTGGAAACATCTGTTATGTGATTACTTTTATATCTATTTGCCGCAGAGAATGGGAATAATATGTTAAGTAATGCATGCGCAGAGGAATGTTAAGTATTCAACATGTATGAATCTATTGATTGGAATGTATGAATCTATCTATTGGTCAAGTAGTGAACACTGAGTTTAAGCGCAACATTGGAGTGCGTAGTAAAGTATGTTACTAAACCATCCACAATTTACTGATAAGAACTTGAACAAAATAAAGGGATAAAGAATGCTAAGTAGAGTGGTTAGAATTGAACACCCTAGCAAGGACGCGCAGTCTGGTTGATGCACCGAGTCATTGATGGTTGCTGCGAGGTAAGTTGTTGATAGCTTACTATCGTAACGCAGAGGTACCCTGTATCTCATAGTCATTAGAGGCGCAAGTGCACAAGCGAAGTTGTGTGCTGAAGTACCCAACGCGGAACAGAAGGTTCGCACATTCATCTATCTATGCAACCCGCAAGGCGTTGCGCTGCTGATTAGCCTTTCCCCCCATTGCATCACCCGGTTGTGGAAACTTGATTTCGTAACCACCCCCTCAGCTTCGCCTCGGGTGAGACCTCAAGCTGCTCACAGCCTATTTCCGAAAGGGCTGGTGAATTGGGGTTTTGTTGGTTCCTTGAACCGCGAAGTACCTGGGTCTACACTGGAAAACCTTTAGATCAGCTACCTAAGCCAACAAATGGTTCCGTTGCTCGGCTAAGACCAGTTATGTGATAGACTGTTGGAAAGTATTGTGTGAAGAAGAATACCAGTTCCCATTGGGTTCAGACAATTGGCATCCTGAAAAGAAAGAGATATGGGATTGGTGTGACAAGATTGAAAGAGATTTTGCGAAGAAAGAGAACAGACATCCGTGTCTCACCGACGTACAGTGGTTGAACAGATATTTGTGGAGAGAGATTCACGAGATTTTCTGGGCTTCATTTGGAAACGAGTTACATGAGTGGATCTCGCGACTCGCAGAAAAGAAAAACTATTTTCAAGTAGGAGTACCTACAGAGTGGACTCCAGAGCTCATAGCGCATCTCAAAGAAATAGACATCCCACTATCGTGAGCAGTCGATTTCTGGGTTGATAGCATACTTGAAGGATTTGTCACAGAATTTGATGTAAACACGTTGAATTCCTACAGTCAAGCCAAAGCATACTTCTTCGAAGGATTCAGAGGTAAGTTCTTAAACAATCTCAGTCTATACATTAAAATGATTTTAGATGAGAAAGGAGTTTTAAGGATGCAGTAATATTTTTACATTTGTCATGGTCAATAGCATTATAGTGATTCTGACGAAGAGACACATAATCTAAGAAGTGGAAAGAAATATAAGTTTAATAAAGAAAAGAATCCCGGAGGACCTGGACTCCGCGTAGATACCAGAATCCCATGTGATCTTAACAATCAGACCGTGCCGTTGTCAGCCACTATTCATCCTATCACACCTCAGAATCCGCTGGTTGTAGAAACCGCACCACCCTTAGATTAGAACCCACATGCTGCGAAAGTTGCACAGCCCAGTTTGCAGAATCCCAGTAGTCCGAATATTCCCTTTGTTTTCTCAACGCAGATAGTCAGCACTACTCAGAGCATTGCACAACCAGGAAGGAGAATGACAGATAACGATATAAAACCATCGATATTCAAAGGAATGGGTCTAGAAGATCCCGAACAACATTGGTTTCTATGTGAAGCCGTATGAAGTTTAAAGCAAATCCAGGATGATGTTGTGAAGAGAGCACAGCTCATCACTACTTTCAGAGACCACGCATTGCATTGGTTTATGAAATATTGTCAGGCATAACCAAGAACCCTAACAGAAATCCAGGCTGCACTTGTCGCAGAGTTTAAGAAGCCAAAGTCAGAATTGCAGTGCATAACGGAATTAAAGGAAATCAAATAGAAGCCTACCGAATCGGTTAGGGAATTTGACCAGAAATTTAAAACATTGTTAGACCAAGTTAGTTTCATGATAGCTCTGCAACAACACAAGGAATGGTTCATCACCGCACTGTTGCCCCACATCATACAACCATTGATGCAGTAGAAGATTGCGTCGCAGGCAAAGGCCCTAGAAATCGCAATGCAGTTGGAGGCTTCACCAATTGGTGAGAGTAGCGCTGGGATGTCACAGATTCAGAACCAGCTGACTACGCTGATGTTAGAATTACAGGGTATGAAGAATGGGAAAGAAAAAATATATGAACACAGACGTGAAGTTTGGTGCACCGGATGCAAAGGAGAAGGCCATACCAGAGAACATTGCCCTCTATGTCAAGATTATCTCGACAGTGGCGCACCAAACCTAATCAATATGAACCACAATCAGGTGCCATGGTGTGATATCTGTAGAACCAGAGGACACAAGCCTGAAGACTGTTACCTAATACAGAAATATGTCAGAACATTTGAGAGCTTGTATTGTAATTTTTGTAAATCAATGGGACATGACGAATCCAACTGTCGCACATATCAGCTCATGAATGAAAGAAAGCGCGACATAGAAGCAATGCAAGGCACTGGGATGTATTGCGTTCAAGAGGAAAATCAGCCAAAGCAAGAAAACACCCAATATGATCAAGGAGGATATAGAGGCCGTGGTGGTGGATACCGCGGGAGAGGAAGAAATGCCGGCCCGACGCAAGGAAGAGGTCGCGGCAAGGTAATCTATTACAATTGTGGCCAGCCAGGTCACGTTTCTAAAGATTGTACCAACCCATGCACTATGTGCAATTACTGTAAATCATTTGAGCATGTTATTGAAGACTGGCCTATGCTTGAGGTAGAAATGCAGAAGAGAAGAAGGACAGCACCACCAAATCCCAATATTCAGTTGATTGCAACAGAGAGCAGAACTGTGGATCCAAGTGTAAATGTGGTAACGCATAGTGGCACTGATACAGGAAGGGATAGAGGCGTAGAAGCTTCGACCTCCGAAATGCACGACCCTAGAAAAAATCCTGGAGAGCTGGTATGGATTAGGAAAACTCCTGGGAAAGCACCGAGTCTAGATTTACAGAAAAATAAGGGAGCATTTGAGGAAGCTGCTAAGGCAGTATGAGCCAAATAGTGAGAAGGGGGCTTCCCATGGCACAGTCCACAATATTAGGAGTCCTAAAATAATAGGAAGGGAAATGAGACTTACTGCACAGATTGGGGACTATGAGATGGATGAGATCATTCTTGATCTTGGATCCGAAGTAAATGTCTTGCACAAGCAGACATGGTATCAGATGGGTAAACCCAAGTTACAGTGGTCACCTCTATAGTTGAGGATGGATAACCAAGGGATAGTTATACCTTTGTGAAGATTACCCAACACCATTGTTGACATTGATGGAGTGTGCAACTTTGTCGATTTTGAAGTAATTGAAATAGTGGATGACATCCATCCTTATCCAGCACTACTGGGTATCGATTGGGCAATGACCAACTCTGCCATTATTGATTGAAATACCATGAAAATGATATTTGAAGGCAATGATATCAGGGTCATCACGCCATTAGACCCTTCGTAGGGAGAACGGTATGTTGAACCGATTCAAGAGGAATCCAGAGCTCAAGACTTAGATCGTATCTACAAGATGACAACCAATACTGCTGACTATATTGATCCAACTACAGATGGCACACTCAGTTGGCACTGTGATAGCTCTTGCATTTCAGATTCCGATGCAGGACTAGAAAATTGGCAAAAGTTACATGAAGTATCTGCCAGGAAATGCGCACGGATCACAAAGTCACTCTGTTGGATTGGGAAAGAGGTAACTCCAATCCCTACCTTTGATGGTTTATCTAATGTGTATTGTTTTATCAAAGAATATATTGTAGCAATTCTCGATGAATACCATGTCTCAGCTCTAGACATGGCATTGCGCGACATACTTGCTAGATGGTGGGCTGGGCATAAGAAGATAATTACAACATGGGATCAGTGTAGAATTAAGATGCAAATCATGTTTTCTAATAAGGTTACCCTATCCTTTGAAAAATATAATGGATAGAAAGATGCACAAGAGCATATTCGAGTCTGTTCCAAAGCATGGACAAAAAGACCATAGGCAGAATGGGTACATTTGTTTGTGCACATGTTAGAAGAATTGATTCCGAAGAAGTGGTACCTAGACCTGGAGTTGCGTAGAGGCACAGTGGACTGGTCAGGCCCAACTACGACCTTCCAGCAGGATTTTAGCTTCGAAGAGGAGCATCCAAGTATCAATGACGCATTGCAGGTCATTATGAAAAAATATTCAGTCCAGATTGTGCACAAGCCAAACATGACACTAGCAGAATTCTTTGGCACAGATAGCATACCTGCGCGCCTACAACCTGAATTGGAAGAGCATCTGGAGCATGCTCTTGATTGTTATCACATCGATGGAGAAACCAAGGATACAATAGATAGTGATGAGGAGGACCTGCGCAACATACGGATACTTGAGTCAAAGGGATTGCGCGAGGTAGAAGGACCTCCATTGGAAATTCTAGATATGAGTGGACCCATGAAAACAAGGAAAGCGAACATTGGCACCAGCGAAGCGCCAAGGTTCGCAGCTATTGGAGATTATTAGGATGAAGATACAACTGAATAGGTTGTGGTTATATTATAGGAATATCAAGAACTATTCCCAACCAAGTTCACAGAGATGAAAGGTATCTTGGGAGACTTAGGAGTGATGAAAATTCCTCTTAAGCCTGGCACAAAACCTGTGAAACAAAGACCATACAGACTGAACCCACGCTATAAAGAATGAGTTAGGGCAGAACTCGATAAGATGCTCGATGCAGGGATCATTAAGCCAGTCGAAGAATCTAAATAGATAAGCCGGATGGTTATCCAGGACAAGAAAACAAAGGGCGAGATCAGAATTTGTGTGGATCTTAGAAAACTGAACAATGCTTCGATGCATGACCCATTCCCTACACCTTTACAGATGAAGTGCTAGATAATGTTGGAGGGAATGAGGCCTATTCTTTTACTGATGGATTCTTTTCTTACCGTCAGATTAGGATTGATTGCGCAGATAGGCACAAGACAACTTTTGCTACAGAATGGGGGTCGTTCCAATACACAGTGATGCCCTTTGGTCTGAAGAATGCACCCGCCATATTCTCTAGAGTGGTCGTCACAACATTTAAGGACTTTATACATAGGTTTTTATAGGTTTACTTTGATGATTGGACCATTTTCGGTTTACTAAAGAACCATGCCATGAACCTCAGTATGATGCTGGAAAAGTGCAGACAACATCAAATTTCATTAAACTTGAAGAAGTGTGTCTTTTGTGTTCCCCGTGGAGTCTTGTTGGGACACATTGTATGCAAACAAGGCTTGATGGTAGACCCTGCTAATATCGCAGTCATTGTAAACTTGCCTACACCCAATTCAGTTAAGCAATTGCGCACTACACTGGGGCATACCAGTTACTACAGGAAGTTCATAAAAGGGTATGCGCAGATAACCACAGCTATGGAAGAACTGCTGAAGAAAGATGTACCATTCATTTGGAATGAGGATTGTGAGAAAGGCTTTGACACATTGAAAGAGAAAATGGTCATTGCGCCGATCCTAGTTTTTCTGAACTGGGAGAAGCCATTTCACGTCCACGTGGATGCCTCATGTATAGCATTGGGCATTGTTCTTGCGCAACCAGGAGAGGGAGGTATTGATCATGCCATTGTCTTTTCCAGTAGAAAGTTATCATCCACTGAGAAGAACTATACCACTACCAAAAGAGAAGGACTCGCAATGGTATATGTGTTGAGATATTGTAACTTCAAAGAATATTATATTTGTACTTTATTATTCCGGAGATGTTTCATTCCTCCGTGAAGATCTTATTGTATATCCGGAGATGTTTATTCCTCCGTCGGAATGTGGTAACTTGGGTTATTAGACTTCCCTAGTGGGGGTCGGCCCTATGTGTGTTATGTGGGTCAAAGGGTTATTAGACCACCCTAGAGGGGTCGGCCCAGTTAGTTGTAGTGTGGTATTTAACCCATTGGTTAAATACGAGCCTACATGTTTTGTGTAAAAGATAAGTCAGAGTAGTGTATAAATAGAGGAGGTGTATTCCTCATTTTACACACTCACTTACTTGAGAGTGGCTCACTTGTGGAGGAGAGGTTTGCTATGGAGAAGGAGGAGCTTATGCTCAGGGTTACATCTTTGTATATTGCTGGTCATCTATATTCAGGAAGCTTTACTGGGTTTTCTACCCCATGAGGGTTTCCCAGGATAAATTTGTGTCTCTTGTGTTTATGCTTTGCTTGTTGTTTCTTCAGTGATCCTGTATATGCTATTATTGTGAAATGGAATGAAATGCTGCTATTTTCGGTCTTAGCAGATTGAATCTTAACAATATGCGCTGCAGAAGTTCAGGCACTACTTGCTTGGTGTGCACTTGTCCATGTTCACTGACCATTCTGCGTTGAAATACCTTGTTAATAAGCCAGTGTTAGGGGGGTGCATATGTAGATGGTTACTACTCTTTCAGGAGTACGATTTTGAGATTGTTGTTAAGCCAGGAGGATTGAATTTGGGACCTGATCATCTATCAAGAATTGAGTCAAGAGAAGAGCCTACGAATTTGGAGGACAATCTGCATGATGTGCAGTTGTTCGCCATACAAATTGCAGATGAGTACTACCAGGACATCATTGACTTTTTTACCATTGGATTCGCACCTGCAGAGTTCACTACACAGTAGAAGAAGCAAATGGTAGTGCATGTAGCAGACTTCACTATAATTGTAGGTCAGCTATACAAACTTGTATGGGATGAAGTATTGCACAGATGTGTGCTAGAGCATCAGAAACCTTTTATACTAGTTGATGCACACTTAGGAGTCACAGGAGGCCATTATGCAGGAAGAGCTACCACGCAGAAGATATTGCGCATAGGGCTATGGTGGCCTACAATTCATAAAGATTCAAAGGAACACTACCAGAATTGTGATGTATGTCAGAGGACAGGGAATCCGTCACGCAGATATGAAATTCCATTAAATCCACAGCTGACATTGCAGGCCTTTGAGAAGTGGGCCATTGATTTTGTGGGTCCTATTAACCCACCAGGAAAAAGAACTGGTGCGAGGTATATCATTACTGCTACCGATTACCTCACCAAATGGGAAGAAGCAAAGCTAGTCAAAGACTGTAGCGTAGCTACAACTACAGAGTTTATATATGAGAATATCCTTACAAGGTTCGGATTCCTGAAGATATTGATGAGTGATCAAGGCACTCATTTTTTGAATAAGACCATTGAGGCTTTAACCGAAGAGTTCCACGTTTATCATGAGCGCAACATGCCTTATCATCCACAGGTGAATGGAACTGCTGAAGCATTTAACAAAGTGTTGAAGAATGTGCTAACAAAGATATGTAACGTCAATCGGGACAATTGGGACCTGCGCATCCCATCTGTACTATGGGCATACAGGACTACCTGCAAGAAATTAACTGGCCATACACCTTTTAGGTTGGCCTATGGGTAGGAAGCAATAATGTCGATGGAGTACATTGTTCCCAGCTTGAGAATAACAGCGTTTACAGGCATGGCCGATCGTGCAGCACTAGAAGAAAGACTCCTACACTTGGTTGGGCTAGAGGAAGATCGCTTCGTCGCAGGCTTCCACCAATAAGTCCAGAAAGAGCACAAAAAATCTTGGCATGATTGCCACATCAAGAACAAGAACTTTGAGGTAGGTGATCTAGTCCTCCTATATGATAACAAATTCATGAAATTTCCTGGAAAATTTAAGATGCATTGGCTTGGCCCATATACTGTAATGCATGTTACTAAAGGTGGCGCAGTCCAGTTAGCTACATTAGCCGGAGATACTTTACCAAGTTTGATAAATGGTAGAAAACTAAAGCTTTACCGCGATAGTCCGGCTGTGCAGAGTCCTATATGATCAGGGGAAGTGTACCGCGCAACACCGATGAAGTTTCGTGCAAAAAAAAAAAAGAAGAAGAAGAAGAAGAAAAGAGGGAAGAGAAGAGTGGACGCGCAGAACAAGTCCAAAAACTCGTCGCACAGAAAAGGTGGAACGACAAACACGAAGAAGATAACACCCAGTGCGCGTCCTGTACCAAATATCCTATTAGACCGCCAGCGCATTATAACAGAAACTGTTACCATGACATCTGTCGGTTGGTTAGTGGGTCGTTAACCAAATTGGTAGCAATTGGGAAACTCACAATTTAAAGGTAGATGTGACATTTTGGAACCCATTGAAGACCGAAATGACCAGTTCATACCGAAATCCGGATGGCAGGATAAGCCATTAACACGGATTCAATGTATTTGACAAGCTGGCTTGTCAGGCAACCTTTTGGCATTTAAGGAAACAACGTTCGCATCACAAGAAGGATCGGCTGACAGGCCCAAGATAATACACACGAATTGGCAATCAAGATGGCTTTAAGGGCCTCAAGCACTGCGGAAGGCCACATAGCAGACCAGCAGCGGCCATAAATAGACCTCACTCGGCCACTTAACCATTTTTACAAAGTGTTTGAACTAGTCGAGAGCTGAGTGACAAGAGCATTGTATGAGCGACCCAGTTGAGTTAACAGATATTTATTGGTTATTTGAGCAAGCAGGGATTCCAGCAGCAATGACGGTGACAAAACCAGGTCCATCCAGAAGTTTAGAATGATAGGCTGCAGGAAGCAACAAGGGCAAAGAGACAGCAGCTTCAGAGAAGGGGGGCTCCAAAGTGCCATTACAACAGACATCCTCAACTCAAGTCCTGCCATTTTATCTTGTGCCCGACTACATTCCCCCAAGGAAGCTCAATGCCCCACTAGTAAACATAGAAAAGAACTTCAAATATGAAATCCCGCTACCCGCTATCTCTACCAGGTTAAATATTGAGGAGAATTTGATGGTTGGCGTACCAGGCTACAAGCTGGATGACCAAGACTTACTGGAGAGTACGTTGGTAATGTCAAAAAATTACCCACAGTTTAGACCGGACGCCTATATCAATTGGGTCAAGGACGCACAGACCGACACCGGCAGGCTGGAAATTCAAGAATGGCTAAGGGCCATCCAGCCATCAACCTTATTAAATTTACTGCAAATGCCGCACTTTACTAAGAGTGCTGAGTTTTATGCCATAGCGCACACACTGCTCACTTGTGTGCATGAAGGATTCCTGTGGTTGGACACGTGCATCGATATTAGTATCGATGTGGTCCATTAGATCACTGGACTAAACAAGCGAGGAGAGGACCCTGCTAACCTCATCATCAAGAAGGCGCACGATAAAGCCCCTCGCGCTGAAATAGAAAAAGAGTTCAGTGTAGTGCACAAGGGACGGGGGTTCCCAATGGTCGACATCAATGACCACACTACACAGTTTACAACCCTGTTGCTTGCAGGCAAGCTGTTGCGCAAGTGCAAACCACCTGAGGTACCTGTGGTCGCAATCAAGGCGGTCACTAATGTATTGCACGGAAAAGCTTACAATTGGTGCCAGTTCCTATTGAATGAGTTTTTGGCAGATGTTCAGGATACCCAGGATGATGGAACACTATTCCATTTTAGTTGCCTGCTAGTGTTGATAGCCCTTGTAGGCTAGAAGGAGCCAGAGAATTGCCAGGGAGCTACCACTTTAGCCGGACAAGGCCAAGGAATGCGCTTTTCCAATCTATGGGCAAGCCCAAAGGCTTCTAGGTAGCGACAAACGGCTGAAGTATTTTATGTTTACTATCACCAGTTGTGCAAAGGAATTATGGAAACACCACGAGTTTACAAACCACTAGCTGATGAATACACCTGCATCATCAGGTTTCAAGCGAAAAGGCACCAAACATTCATTCAACCAAGAGGTGATGTAATAGACCATGATTTATGGTATCCAGGCTTTTACCGACTGGATAAGAAGGCAATCGAGGGAATGATGGATCGATGGGAGCCCGAATGGAGAGTCCCTGTTTCATGTGATGATGCATCAGACTACGAGCAGAACATAGAATCTCTTAGGGAGAAGATCGATGTAAAGACACCGATGAAGAAGATACCCAAATAGATCAGGAAGACAAAGAAGAAACAACAACAAAGAAGGGAAAGAAGGGAAACCTACCAACTGGAACGCCTATTGAGGAAGAAAAGGATGACTCGCAGTGTCAACATTCCACCTCATCAGTAGCAAAGAGAAAGGCCACTGAAGGCCCCTCGCAAGCCTAGGTCCGACGCATAAAAAGGAAGGCTAAAAAACCCGAGCTCGGGCCGCAACTACATCCCGACGATTGTGAGACCATTGCAACCAAAGTGCAGGAAGCATGGGAAGAGACTTACGCTGAGAAAGAAGCCAAGCAAGAACAACTGCAGTTGACCATAATCCAAGCTGTGGAGGAGGTCAAGACATTGGTAGCCCATATGGGATTGGGACAATCAGGTTCAGGTCTTGACGGGAAATCAGCAGAGCCAAGTGCGCAAAGAAGACCACCTGTTATTGGAAGTAAGTATCCACACATCTTGAACCTTTAACCAAGCTACCTGATTTACCCAAATGAAACGGTTAAGGAGGCACTAAATATTGGGCGCCTTGACCTAAACATTGGGGCCTTGCCCCTGGAGGACCTGAATGAGTTGCACATCAGAGTTGTAGAAGAAATTCACGAGAGAGGCCTCGCCTCATATGATAAGTGTGCACAACTAACTAAAGACATCAATCAGTTAAGGTAGGAATCAGATAACACCAAGCAAGAATTGAGCGCAGCCAAGGAAAAGGGCCAGAAGCTGAAGGAAACCATTTCCACTGTGTGCGCAAACATAGAAGAATGCGAAGAAGAAGATGATATGGAGGACACAATAAAGAAAATTGGGGCCAAGGTAGAGTCCCTTACTGCTAAGAAAATGGAAATGGAAACCTCGTATAAAGGAAAAATCACCAAGCTGGAGGCTCGACACCCTGTCATTCTGTCAGATCAGTGCCTAGCTCCAGCTGAGGATGTTAAAGCAACCATGGATGGAATTTCATCGGAAGTGAGGAAATGTCAAGACTTACTTGAGTGGATAACTACAGCAGTAACCGGTTGAGTGAGGATCCAATGCTACAGCAGGTAAGGGAAGAAGTAGAACAGAAGCAACATCAGGTAGATGCTACAAGTATACAGATGAGGAATGCACCGACCAGAGAGAAAGTGTAGAGATTTAATGGGGTTAAGGACCCACAGAAAGAGCTAGCAACACTAAGGGAGAAAGAGGCTGCCACATCGAACAGGCTGCAGCCTATTGAGCAAGAAGGCCTCGAATTAATGTGGTAATTCGATGCAAAGTTCATAGAACTTCAGACGGTAGAAGGAACTATGCAGGAACAAGTGGCTCGGGAGAAGGTCTCGTAGGCTACTTTGGACACGCTTCAAGGGTTCGAACAGAAAGCCAAGAACATAGTTGCTGAGTCAGAAAGAACTCTGCAAATATTTACATTAAAGCTTGGGACAATGGAAGACGCGGCACCAGGTTCCGCAAGTGGAAGTGGCTTGAGGCGAGCTACAAGTGACTGTTAAGGGCCTGTTGGGTTGGGCCCAAGTGGGTTGGAAAAATATACAAGTATGGAAAAGCACACGTAGCGCGCTGCAGCAGGAAGAAAAGGCAATTTTGATAATTGCGCATTGCGCTCTGCGACAAGGAGAGAAAGCAGTTTTGGTGAAAGCACATTGCGCGCGGTGGCAGGTGACGGACAATTTTGAGGTTTTGCATGTGTCGCGCGATGGCAATGACTAAGGCATGGTCACGCAGTAGGACAACGCACATGGTAGTGCATGAGCTATATTTGGGCAGAACATGGGTAAAGGTCAGACGAGGATATGACCTAGTTTGGGTAAGGAACAGGTGGATGATAGATGAAAGCAACCTGTTCGAACATGTGGCGGCAAGTAGTTGAGAAGCTAGGCCACGACGCCGATGGAGACCGACAGGAGAAGGAGTGGAAAGGGACAGGCCATGATGCAGTTGTAACAGTTTTGAGGACTGTGGCTGTTAAAAGAGCATGTGAGCCACGAGTGGCCCAACTGGAGCAGGTGGAGCAGGCTGTCGATGGCGATAGCTAGGGTGGCAGTTAGCCACGCCATTTTTAGAAACCTTAGGGTTTCGTCCTAATGATTGTAAAGACATGACCTACGGGCATGATCTATAAATAAGGCACAATATTGTAAGGGAAGGGTTACTCTTCATTTTTGTTAAGTGTTGATTATTGTAGAATCTTAAGCTTACAAAAGCAATTGTAAAGGCTCTGCAGCTGAGTGCGCAGAGACCTATCTGAGAGAGAGAAGAGAGTCTATAGCTGAGTGTGCAGACTAAGAATGGTTGTAACCTTCCGATTAAGAGAAATATTAACAACCATCCTTGTGGACGTATCCTCCATCCGGGGGGTGAACCATGTTAAATTCTGTGTTGTGTGACCAATGTGTGTTTATGATTGTTTAATTGCTTGGTATGAATGTTTAATGCTAGAAACCTCTGTTATGTGATTGCTTTTATATGTATTTTCCGTAGAGAATGGGAATAATATGTTAAGTAATGCATGCGCAGAGGAATGTTAAGTATTCAACATGTATGAATCTGTCGATTGGAATGTATGAATCTATTTATTGGTCAAGTAGTGAACACTGAGTTTAAGCGCAACGTTGGAGCGCGCAGTAAAGTATGTTATTAAACGATCCACAATTTACTGATAAGAACTTGAATGGAATAAAGGGATAAAGAATGATAAGTAGAGTGGTTAGAATTGAACACCTTGGAAAGGACACATAGTCTGGTTGATGCGCTGAGTCAGTGATAGTTGCTGCGAGGTAAGCTGTTGATAGCTTCCTGTCGTAATGCAGAAGTACCCTGAATCGCATAGTCATTACAGGTGCAAGTGCGCAAGCGCAGTTGCGCGCCGAAGTACCCAACGTGGAACAGAAGGTTTGCGCAGTCATCTATCTGCGCAACTCGCAAGGCATTGCGTTGCTTATTAGCCTTTCCCCCCATCGCATCACCCGATTGTGGAAACTTGATTTCGCAACCACCCCCTCAGCTTTTCCTCCAGTGAAACCTCAAGCTGCGTGCAGCTTGTTGCCGAAAGGGTCGGTGAATTGGGGTTTTGTTGGTTCCTTGAACCGTGAAGTACCTGGGTCTACACTGGAAATCCTCTATATTATCTACCTAAGCCAACAGATGGGGGGTCCTATTTGATGTTTGATGACTAGGTGTCATTTTGTTCCTATTGTTTGAGGTTTTGTCTTTGAACTCAGAGTCAGAGTCAGAGTCTTCCTAGAGTGCAAGCAGTTGCTTCAGCTCAACCCGAATGAGGTTGTCCGAGATTGGTTCTGTTTTGAGACCCACACTGAAATCCAGGTGTATGGAATAGAGCTAGCTCCTTACAAGCTCCCACTATATTAACTCCTAGAATTTTTACCTTGGAGTACATCTGCCAAAGATTTAATTGCGAAGATGTACATTTTATGAAGGGAAACAGTGTCAGGACTTTCAAGGTCCCCAATGAGGCTGGACCATTCAAGGTTAGAAGCAGAGATGCTCAGAAAGTAGTTGAAGACTAGTGACTTTCGACTTCCCATTGATCATAGTGTGCGAATATGATCCTAGAGGGATCAACTCCCAAAGGAGACAAGCTGTTAGGTCGGCAACATACTCCCATGAACCTCATCCACTGTTGGACAAAATGGCCAACTTAGACAATTGGGAGCAGAGCCAAGTCGTGATGGATCCTAGCAAGGTTGTCGAGGCACTGGTCATCCCAACACCCCATAAAGTGGACACATTGGGAAAAAGGGGCACACCAGAGCCCACCTATGAAGTTGAAAAAGAAATATTAGGGAGCGTGGGATTGAAAGCGAACAGATCAAAAGCGGAGGGAACGTCCAACGTAACATCGAAATTCGTTCCAATGACCACCTCCTTTGCACCTGTCATCCTGGAAAGCATCCCATTTGCAACATGTCATTAGAAGCAGGAAGCACAGTCCATAGAAGGCGCTTTGGTCATGACATCACCGGTTAAATTAGCTTTGTTTGGGTTATATGCTCAGATTAAAGATGAGAACATTGACCTTGAGAAGAATTTATTCCCAAAGAAAAAACTTGAAACAGGGAAACAATCTAGGATGATGTCTGCACTAGATTTGAGACAGGGAACCCTGAAGATGGAAATTCTAGAACCAATGGTGCCTGGGGGGAAGAAAGTACCCTCGAATTTCAAGACTACTCAGGTGACGGTAAATTTGGATGTGTTCCCTTTCAAAGACATCATGGAGCTTCACCAGAAAACAGGTGAAGGAGTGTACAAAGATGTGATAAAGTACACCATGAGCACAAATAAGCTGTAGGCCACTATCGGTAGGATGGAGAAACAGTTGAAGCATGAGAAATATTCTGACAAGTCTAAGCAGTTAAAAATAGCTGACTTGGAGTAGAAAATTGTAAAAATGGTGCATAATCCATGTGACATGGCTCCATTATAGGCCATGCTAAAGGAGGAAGACAAAGAAATTCCATCCTTAAAGAAGAAGCTCAGCATCCCCACGGTTGAACATTCACAAATGACCAAAGTGTCGGCGATATAGTCAGAGCTAGAGAAAGCAATGGTTGATGGCCATGCGTTTAAAGAGAAGATTGTTTCCTTAGAAAGTGATATTGATGATCTAAGAAATTTGAATCAAGACATCGTCCAACAAAAGGCGACCTCATTACAAGTCTCGTCATCTGCAAATCCTACCGACAAACTGGCCCAAGCAGTCTCTAAAATGAGCCTCAAGGATGCTCAGCTAAACCAAGCATAGAACCAATTAATGGACAAGTGCGAGGAGCTCTTCAGCATGAGTGAAAAGTTGGTTAGAAGAGATCAAGTCATCACAGAGCTACAACAATCTCAAGAGGATCTCCAGAATGACGTCCAAGAGCTATCTAGAAAACTCATTGGTAAGCCCCTACTAAAAGGTTCCAAATTCACAGTTTGGGAGCAGGTAGCAGCCTTGATAACCTCACAGTGGATCCATTTCATTGTGACCGAGGAAGATTATGAGATTGTTGAATTTGCCACCCAAGATGCTCGATCAGCCTTAAACAACATAAGTAAGAAGCTCAATTTAGCCAAAGCAGTGATCGAATTTTTAAATGAGAAGACCTTTAAAGAGCTTCAGATGTATTCCATCCAAGATAGAACAAAAGTGATCATGGAAGCTAATAAAGTGATTACCAAGGGAATGATGGCTCAAAACATCATTAATATGGCAACTCAGATGAAGCATGATATTCACTCGTTCAAGGAGCTATTTAAAATAGTTTTTCCCCTTGGCCTCCCATCCTTCTGGAATGGAAATGGGGATTTATATCCCAAAGAGAATTATAATGCCATGGTTTTAGATGCAAGGAACTCTGAAGTTCACATGGAGGATACTCTTCAGGAGCTTAAGGGCAGATTTATCGTATACAAGTTGCACTCCAATTTCGAGATGCTTAATTGCCTTCAGTCTATTTTCAGAAGTCTTCCAAACTCCGTGTTCGACCATTATATCGAGTTGGATTCATCCCTTAGAGAGATAATAGTTTTTCAATATCCTATAGGTAAGGATTGGAAAGGCATCACGATAATTCTCCAGATCCAGTACTTCGAACAGTCTACGAAGTCACAAGCAATGGTCGAAACGTCCTCAACATAGCCAGTAGCGGGAACATCTTCAACACAGCAGCATTTTCCTCCACCTCAATAGGGTGGACCCCAGTCACCAAAGCAGATGTTGACATGGGTTCACTTCTCACTATCGTCAACAAACACCAACCCAACACCCTTAAGAACCGGCCCAAAAAGGTTCTACCCTTTCCAGCAACACCTGCGAAGCGAGTGAAGTCTCACCCGAGATGGTTAAGGGGGATGCAGGAACCAAGTTTACGTAGTGGGGAAAGGACATGAATCTACTCTAACTCTATCGCATCAGAAAATGGATATGTGCTTTCGCATCATACTTCGTAACTCAAACAGACATTCATCATTCGCACATTAACCGTGTATTCACCATTCGCATATTCAATACACAATTACCATTCACATTAATAGGGAAATACCAGAGATCACATCAATGAAACCTTAGAAAACAACATAAAGCATTCATCACTTGACATAAACAAAGACAAAAACACAGATCCAAACATCTTCATGCATTAACTCATCAAAACCTGCAGTATAACCTTCATAGAAACAGTTCAAAACATTCTATCACGGATTCATACAAAAATGTCGAAAATAGAGCAAGACATTACAGAGTTCATCTGTACAATGCTAATTGATCCAAAAGATGCCCTTAGGCTTACATTCGTATTCTTATTTAGAGCCAACTAAGGTGGTTACAAAATGGTCCAAATGACCCTTTTCTAACAACCTAACTAGTCTTGCGCTTCCTCGTTCTTCGTGAATGACCCTTCCTTCCATGGATGGTGCTTCTTTGCAGCTGTCGGCTTCCACACTTCATGCAGACTAATCCCATTCCAACAGGCCCCCAACATAAACTTGTGGCTCGCCCTCAATCCACCTCAGCTGGACACCTCTAGTGCATTTGTTCTCATCCTTCGTTGTGCTAAACTTCTGAAGTTGTTCTTGTCGTCTGGAGGTCGCTATCATGTACTTCTCGAACTCATCCTCTGGTCTCTTGAAAGATTTATCATCTATCCCTTATGCGCCTGCTCTTGTGCTTCAGGCTTGTTTCGATCTAGGGAAAAGTTCATCGATGTCACCAAATTGGGAAATAGGACAAATACTCTGGCACATCTGTTTCGCACATTTGACCATCCGCTGCTTGAGCCAACGTGCCTCCTCCCTTGGGGTTATGGTGGTTGCAGGGACCACGGTTCTTCTAACTACTACCACTTTCTTAGACATATCGGGTGGGACTTCATCTTCGTTCCTCCCCATTGTCTACGCCACTTTCTTTGCTGGTTGTTCATGGACACTCGTCGTCCTTGCCCTTAGCACACCTAGAGTGCTTCCATTGGAAATGAAATGCACCATTGCAACTATCTCACTTCCCTTTTCCACAGCTTCCTTGGGCTTTCTCACTCAACTTCCTAACTTTATGCATATGACTTACTGACTCGCATCATGCAACTTACTGATTCTCCTCTTCAGACTTACGAACTCTCTTTACTTAACTTACATTCTTCAATCACTGCGCATGTATTTATGCTTTCTCCTCGTGTCCTTGACACCTGATTATTGAATCATTCGAGAAATGTTTCCTGTGGTCATCCGATTTTGTCCTCAAGTGTGTCATCATAATCCTCCATCGTCCTCCAGGGATGCTGATCCACAGTAATCATGCTTGGATTTGACTCCTGCGTGCTAAACGTGCGAAACATCGTCGAACAACCCGATTGGCCATCCTTTCCACTTTTTGTCATAATTGCTTTTGTTTTTTTTTTGTTTTTTTTGTCTCCTTCTGGTTCTCAACTGCTATGCGCCTGATCATGGCGATAGGGATTCAACCGATTCTTGTTTACTATCTTGGGAAACAATACCCCATCTAAATTTTGTAGATACGCCGCATCTCTGTTAGTGACAAAATTTATTATGTACGGACCTAACCAATGCATTTGTAACTTACCTGGGTGCTTTGCAAACCTACTGTCCTATAGCAGAACCATATCTCCACGCTGAAAGTGCTTTGGTTTAACATGGCGATCATGCTAAGCCTTTTATCAATCCTTTTCTACCTTTTGATGAAAACTTGCGATGAACCGATGCTCGTCATGCTGTACCAATTGTGCCAACCGTTCCTCCAGTGCTCCATCGTCGCTCATTCCTGTGTCTGCTGCAATCCGCAGACTTGGGACGATATAGTTGATCAACATTATGGCTTCTTGCCAGTAGACGAGCTTGAACAGGGTCTTGTCGGTCAATCATTTGCAAGTTGTGCGATACGCCCAGAGTATTGATGGAATCTTCAAGTCCCAATATCACGATTTGTGTTGCATACCTTCGTAAGTGCATGCTCCAATATTTTTTTTGAATTCCTCAACAGTCTCGTTAGCTTGCGGATCATATGGGGTGCTCTTCCTGTGTTGAATTTGAAATTCCTCGGTCATTGCTGTGATCGTCTCATTCACAAAATGAGTCCCTTGGTCACTCATGAGTATCTTCGAGCACCCAAACCTCGTGACCACATTGTCGAAGAGGAATCTTGTTGCAGTCGCAATTGACCAATCCTTTACTGGCGCAGCTTCTGCCCATCGTGTCAAGTAATATGTCACGATGATTATGTAGCGCGACCCTGTTCTTTTTCTTGGTGGGTTGATGGGTCCCACGAAGTCAAATTCCCACTTGTAAAAATCCCGCAGTGTTAATTGAGGGACTAATGGAATTTCATCCCTTCGTGATGGCTTCCCTATACGTTGACATACATCACAGCTTTTGGCATAGTCTACAGCATCTCCATGCATTGTTGGCCACCATAATCCCACTCGGAGGATCATTCTAGTAGTGGCACATCCTCCATCTAGTGTCCTCCTACGATTCCATCATGAGCTTTCGCTAAAATCCTTTCCTGTTCATGCGGAAGGACGTATCGTCGAAGTATCTCATCCAGTCCCATCTTATATAGTTTCCCTACAATTAGTGGAAAATCTGTAGCTCTTAGGAGTAGCTGCTTCTTTTGGTTGGTAGTGAATCACTCCAGCACCTTCCCTGTTGCCAAAAATTGAATAATTTGTTCATAATGGTCATCAACCATTCCGACCTTGAATAACTGAGCATCGGAAAATCCTTCGTCAATGCTCCTTGGCTCTTCTCCGGACTCTATCCGTGATAGATAGTTTGGATCATGCATTCAGTTGTCCTGGCTTCACAATTATCTCGAAAACAAATTCCTGGAAGAGTAACAACCATCGACGGATTCCCCCCCCCAACACAGGATTTTTCACCAGGTATTTAAGGTCTGAGTGGTCGGTGAACATTTTAAAATGCCCCCCTAAGAGATAGTGCCGAAACTTCTGTAAGGCGTAGACCATTGCCAACCCTTCCCTTTCTGTGGTCGTGTAATTCTTCTCTGTACTAATCTTTCTACTTGCGAATGCTATCGGGTGGTCTATTGTGCCTTCTCCTGGTTGGTCCAAGATGACTCCTAGTGAGACTGATGATGCATCGACGTGAACGTGGAACTCCTTTGTTTAATCTAGAAATGCTAGTATGGGTGCTGCAACCAACTTGGCGTCTTTGTTCAACAACTTCTCCATCGGCGTCGTGATTGCTGCATACCCTCTGATAAACTTCTTGTGTATCCCGTGTGCCCCAACGTTTCTCTCAATTGCTTGACTATTGTTGGCGGTGGGAGGTTGACAATAATTGCGATCTTTGTAGGGTCGACCAACATTCCTTCCCTGCAAACAATGTGCCCCAGCAAAATCCCAAACTGAGTGCAAAAAATGAACTTCTTTAAGTTCAACGAAATCTGGTGCTATCGACATCTTTCCAACATCAACCGCAAATCCACGACGTGGTCCTTGACCAACCCGTACACTTTCCAATCATCCATGTATACTGTAATAAATTTATGGATGTAGTCCTTAAACACCGAAACTACTAATCTTGAAAACAATGTTGGTGAATTCTTCAGTCCAAATGACATCACCATATATTGAAAACATCCCCATTCGGTGATGAACGTTGTTTTGTGCCGATCCTCCTTTGCAATCTTTATCTGGTGGTATCCAAAGAAGCCGTCTATGAAGGAGTATATTTCGTGACCACCCACTCCTTCTAATACTTCATCCATAAATGGTGTAGGGAATGGATCGTGCAGGCATGCGTCGTTTAAATTTCTTAAATTGACATAGATCCTGACTTCACTAGTTTTCTTATCCTGAACCACCATCAGACTGATCCACTTTGATTCCACAACTAGTTCTATAATGCCTTCCTCCAGCATTCGCTCAATCTCAGCCTTCACCCACTCCTTATACCTTGGATTCAATCTATAAGGCCGCTTCTTTACTGGTTTCGCATCAGGTTTCAGTGGGATTTTCATATCTCCCAGGTCCCCTGGAATTCCTTTCATCTCCGAGAATTTTGTCGGAAACAAATCCTAAAATTCATGCAATAGGTCCGTCATCTTCACAATGGTTGATTCATCCCAGTAGACTCCGATACTCGTGATCTTGGGATTTTCTTCTGACCCAATGTTCACTTTCTTGATCCACAATGGCTCTTGAAACTTGTCGGAAGGCATTTTTGGTGCCTCGACACTGCGAATTCCTTCTGAATCTAGGATATATGTGGCTCTCGGATCATCCTCATCATCTGGTTCTCCTGTGATGTTGTAATATTCCATCAACATTTTAGGTGTTGCAGTCCACTAAGGTCCTATAGGTTTCTCTGTCGGAACTGCATTGAATACTTTCTCCTCGACCTCCTACAATGCGTTGTGAATGAAGGGGATTTTCTCGAAGAAACTGAATGTTTGGCTAAAGCCAATTGTTAGTTGTTCCCATGAGTTTGTTCTGCGTCGTAGTTCTGCTGCGACATACCAATTCCATGGTACTTCATCCAACGTGTGAATAAATGCATGGACCCATTTTTTTTTGGCCTGAGGTCCCCATTGGCTTTCGCATGCACTCAAATACTCCTTTGGATCTCCTCTATCGTCATACTTCCTTCCGCAGTGTCCATCAATGTTGCCGAACCTAACCATCATTAGGTGTCAACATAGTGGCCAGGTAGTTATGGTGGACTTGTGCATTTCCCACCATCGCACTCGTGTAGCCTTCAGGGCTTCTTCTAAGGCCAATAGTCATTGTGGTTCCACCACTTTTTCTTCAAATTCAATGAGAAATGCGGCCAAGTTGGGAAATCCCTCATACATTGGTAGTTAACATTCTTATGTTGCTAGCCTTCACAGTGACTGAATGATCTGCGCACACCTCATAAACGACACTTCATGCATCTAATTCTACCAATTTTAAAGTACTTCATCGGAATCTGACGACGACGAACTGATACTGCGCCACCCTAGTTCTCCATCTGAAGTAGGGTTGATATAATATTCATAGATATTGTAGAGATTGTCCCATACCTTAGTGAATTCATCCCTCGTCTGTCTCAACATATCTCTTCCCTTCTGCAGGGTCAAGAGGTGCAACTACCCTCATCTCCCGGTTCTCGAACGACATAGTTCTTTTCTTGAAGTTGATAATAACCTGATTTTCCATCGCCCAGTCTATACCTAGTAGCACTGGATAGGGGCTTGTGTTGTGAGCAATCTTGATCACGTCAAAATAGGCATATGTCCTGAGTCCCTTGATCTCAACAGGAACCTGGCATAGTGCACGATTATCGGGTCGGTGACTTTACTTTGGTTTGCTAGTCGTAGTTATACCAGAGACCAAACCAACTCGGGTTTCCCCATTGTTTCCCATGTCTGTTTTTTCAGGATGTTTACATCCGACCCCAAGTCCAAGATAATGGAGTCGACATCAAAATCTCCTACTTGTGCAGACATCCACATCTCTCGTCCTGTCTTTGTCTTATGCATGCGATTGACCGTCCGCTCCTGTCATGCACCCTCCCATCGATGCAGCAGGTTGGATATCTCTGCCAATGCATATTGATCTTTTTCCAACTCCAACAAACTCTCTAAGAATACTCGTAAGGTGTTCTCCTTTTTCCGTGAACTCATTGTGTCGAATGTCGACAACATGTCATAAGTAACTTCTTTCTGGTGAAGAGGTGGCTGCCTCAACTGCCTTATTGATTCCTTGATTTCAAAAAAATATCCCTTTCTACTTCCGCATCAAATGTGACTTGTTTCCTTGTCGTCGATCGGATGCTAGCTTGTGATCTATCAACCCCTGTCACAGCTCCTCCTCGGGTCACTATTCCAATAGTCGCATTTTGACTTCTAACCTCTACTAATATCTTATGTACCGCTGGTGGAGGATTATGATTATGATTATGATTTTGTGGAGGTGGGGGTAGGTTCTTAGTTTTCCATTTTGCGGTGAGTTGAGGACAATCTTCGACCCCAATGGTCCACAGTACTGTAGTAAGTGCACTATGGGGTTGGATTCAGGAAATCCTTCTAAGAATGCCCCTGCTAACCACAATTGTAACATATGATGGGTCCTCGACCTCGTCCAGCAGCTCCTCCTCGGCCGGCACCGGTGCCTCTGCCTCCGCGGAACCCCCCTTTGAATCCTCCTCGCAGTGACCCACATGGTGGGTACTGCAGTTGACCATATTGCGATTGTGGATATTGTAGTTGACCATATTGTGTTTGTTGAAATTGTGGTTGAGGATATCGCGGTTGGCCAAACTGCGACTGACCATACTGCAGTTGCGGATCATATTGAGGCTGCGATTGATTATACTATTGTTGCTTCTATACCAGTGGTCGCTCCTCCCCTTTCATGAAGAAAGTATCCACGGTCCTTTCTTGGAGTAGGTCATAAGCTCTACAGTATTTCCCATCGTGGCCAACCGATTGACAGAACTTGCAATACAAGTTCACTGGTTTCGAAACCATCTTCTGTAGGTACACACATTCTTCCGGTCGATGTCCTCTCGTGTGACAGACGCAAAACCAAGGAAACTGTCCCTGACTGAGGGGATTTGACCTGATTGAAAATATTCTCAGAATTCTAGGCACTGATCTTTGTGATGTCCTTCTGTGCTACATCTAGTGCCCCATACATATTCGTGGGCCTCTTTCCCTTTCTTCACATCTTGTAGCTGGATCATCAAGTTTGCTAGTTGTGCTTGTATGCGATCCATGCCTAAACCCATTTCGCCTATTGGTGAAGCCTCTAGCTTCATTGCGATCTCCAGCGCTTCTTCCTGAGTTGATACCTTCTGTTGCATCATTGGCCCACGAATGTGCGGCACCAACCTAGCAATAAACCACTCTTTATGTTGCATATCGCTCATTCTGAAACTCACTTTCGCCATTAGTGTTTTGTATCGCTTGTCAAATTCCCATACTGACTCGTTAGGAAACTGTTTGATTTATTTGAGCTCAGTAATGTATTGCGACTCCAATTTTGGTTTTCTAAATTCATTGATCATCCATGCCTTGATCTAGAGCAAAGTTTTACCTAGAGTTCCTGTCAGTACCTTAGTAAAATTCGTATACCAGTCTAGCGCATGGCCCCTGAGGGTTGTCGCTAACTGTCCCTTTTTGATATCTTCATCCTGGACCTGCTTCACTGTCCATACTGCCTCACACAAAAACCAGTATAGTTTGGGATCCTCAGTCCCGTTACCCTGGAAGGTTGGAATATTTGTATCATCACCCGCCATTCTTGTACTTCTACTATTATTATTTACTCATCTGCTACTCTTACTGTTGTTTTGGCACGTAGGACAACTCTGTATATAACTTGTATTTCCTTTTATCAAGTTCTGAGTAGTGCACAAAATTGAAGGTATGTTGTATCTTAGGGTCCGTCCTTCGTCGGTTTCTGGGGTAGCTATTCACTTTCTTCTTCATCGTAATAAGATCACTTCATCCCTTGTGGTCCTGTTTCGCAGTCTTCTGTTCTGGTCCCCTCAGGAGACTCTCTCTCAGTCCTCCTCTTCTTCTCTGGTCGCCGGAATATCACCCCACTCCTCAAGGTACCACACTCTTCTTCAGCTTCCCTTAAAAATGCATCGTCACTCATGTCCATCTCCCACGCATCTCTCTATCGGACCTGCATTCACGTGGTACCCACAACTTCTGCACACTGATCTTTCTACTCATCGAAATTCATCCTCAGTATTCCCTTTTCGCAGATGAGCATCTCAATCCACAGCTTCAGCGATAGCAGGAATCTCCCTCTGGGTCCTTTGAAAAATTTCTTTTCTGTGTCATTGTATGATTTGATTGTGTCCACGACAAACTCAGTGATGTATCCTTCTAAGATGCTATCTACCCAGAATTCAACAACCCATGATACCTTATTGTCGACTTGTTTTAGCTGTTGGATTAGTTTTGGGGTCCAATGATCAGGCTCACTCTTTTCTCAATGGTTCTTCTGAAACATTAGCTGTGCCAACCACTCCTGCAGTAATACTGGGAATTCACAGAAAAATATCTCGTGGATATCAGAATAAATATGCCTTTCCAACCAAATGCTTGTCATCTTCCTGGGGTTCCGATTTTCTCCTTCCACAAATTCTTTTGTCTTCTTGTTGAACCAATCCTGGATCTCTAGTTTTGTCGAGTGCCACAGCATGTCCTCTTCCTTCAACTTCAGGGTCCTGGAAACGGAACCATTTGTTGACACAGTTCTGTCGATAGGGGTTCACTTCGCACTGTCATCAACAAACACCAACCCAACACCCTTAAGCACCATCCCATAAAGGTTTTACCCATTCCAGCAACACCCGCGAAGCGAGTGAAGTCTCACCCAAGATGGTTAAGGAGGCTGCAGGAACCAAGTTTCCGCAATGGAGAAATGATATGCATCTGCTCTAACTTTATCGCATCAGAAACCAGATATTTTCTTGCGCATCATACTTCGTAACTCAAATAGACATTCATCATTTGCACATTAACCATGTATTTACCATTCGCATATTCAATACACAATTAACATTCGCATTAACAAGGAAATACCATAGATCACATCAATGAAACCTTAGAAAACAACATAAAGCATTCATCACTTGACATAAACATAGACAAAAAGACAGATCTGAACAACTTCATGCATTAACTCATCAAAACCTGCAGTATAACCTTCGCAGAAACAGTTTAGAACATTCTATCGCGGATCCATACAAAACTGCCGAAAACATAGCAAGACATTACAGAGTTCATTTGTACAATGCTAATTGATCCAAAAGATGCCCCTAGGCTTACATTCGTATTCTTATTTATAGCCAACTAAGGCGGTTACAAAATGGTCCAAATGACCATTTTTTAACAACCTAACTAGTCTTGTGCTTCCTCGTTCTCCGTGAATGACCCTTCCTTCTGCAGATGGTCCTTCTTCGCAGCTCTTGGCTTCCACACTTCATGTGGACTAATCCCGTGCCAACATCAAACAAGTTAGTATTAGTCCAATGGACTAACCTTTTGTAACTAATTTTTGTTAAAAACGCAAACATAAAACTGTAATTCGTTGGGATGTAACAAACCATGTGTAGATTTTGTAAAGCCTATGAAGGCTATATATAGAAGAAAAGGCCAAGGAGCCCAGGTCGACTCTTTTTGTAAAAGTGTAACTTCAGATAATTGAAGTTTGATCAAGATATAAAGAAAGAAATTTCAAGCTCCATCTTGGAGTTCTGTGGATTCAAAGCTTTGATATGTTCAGTTAGTAATCTCTTCTTTTGCTATTTCACCCTTTCTTTCATATACTTTCCATGATTTGAAAAGTTAGTATGGATTCAAATATGAGTTCTCTTGGATTAAAATACCGTTTCTAGATATTTTATGTCGTGAAGTATTCATGGTATATGATCTAGTTACATTATGCTCATACCATTTGGATTTAGATTTGTGATCATTCTGTGTAAACTGCTGAATTCCTTTCGGCTCAGTACGTTTTTCTTGACACATGTGAGATAAATATTTACTTCTATTGAGTATATTTTCTTGTGACAATTCATTAACACAAATTCATTCAAGTTTTTACCGGCATATTGAAGTACTACCCACATTATTCTAAGTTTGGTGATCAGCATTGTATCCAATAAATGTGATTTTGATTAAGTATAAAAAAGAAAAACATTGAAACTTATTGATGCCCAAGCATAGTTCTAAAACAACCTTAGAAAATCTCTGGGACTAACATATTTTTTGGCGATGTTGTCGAGGAAAGAAGCAAGAAGATAAATCTTCCCTGGGGACAACAAAAAAATTATACGCTTCTGATTTCATAGTGGATGAAACCAGGAAGCAGGTTGTAATCCACTTGGATACTCCACCGAAGCAAACTTGGCATCTAGACATAGACATACTCACTAGAACCCTAGCCACAAAGAATTAGTGGCTCTATAAGATTCTATCTCTTGGAGATATAGACGTGGAAAATATCAATCCACTTCACCAGACCATCAGCGAAGTTTCTCCCCACCTCTATTTGGCCCTCAATTCCTTGAATCTGATTTTATTTTCCAAACCCCTCAAAGAGAACCTTCTCCCCAGAATCCCCACACTCCTTTTGGTCTTCCTGACTCTCAAGCTATTCCCACAAGAAGTGGAGAATATTCAACTCTTAAAAATCCACTCAATTCCTTTATTAATCCTCAGGCTAATAAATTAATCATCGATCACCTCATGTCAGGAGGAGGAGGTGGCAAAGACCACCACCACCTAGAACACCTCGATGGGTTGCTAGTTGGCATGGACCTCTATAATTTCTGACACCCTTAAATGATATGCCTACCCACTATCTAAAGTTGTTACCAAATTATGATGGCAGTAAGGGAACATCTACAGAAGATCATGTAGACCGATTCCAAGATTTCACTGACAACATTCTTATCGACCATGATGACATGTTCATGAGAGTATTTTCCCAATCACTAGAGGGAGAAGCTAGAAAATGGTTCAGATCACTACCTAATGCTTCCATAGGCACTATGGAAAATATGTAAACCACCTTCATCAAGAAATGGGGGATTAAGTGTGATAACCTATACTATCTAACAGAATTTTCCACCCTAAGAAAGAGCACTTCTGAAAATGTGGTGGATTTCACTGCAAGATTGAACAAAGTATATTATAGAATCCCTGAGGATATATGTTGTTCCTTTATTCCCATGCACTGCCAACACTTAAATAAACAATTCTTAGTCTTGCTTGCTTACTTGTCTCATTTGTTCAACTAACTTCTTGGTAGTTTGAGCACTTGTACCATTGTCCAACAAACTCCTTCAATTTGATGGCATGAGAGAGTATAAATTGGTGGACTTTGTTTCTACGCAAGAGCCACATGATGTAGGATCCATTACGTGCATTTATTCTTGAACTGGATCTTCATCAAGTATCTTCTGGATCTACATGATGTATCATCTTATGTACTTCTTCAAACTTCACCTGTAGGATGTATCCTTGATGCACTCTTAGATAAAATCCAAAGTTGCTTGAGTGTTGTATCATTGATATACATCTTCAGACATAATGCACTCTTAGACATGCTCCAAAGTTGCATACCTATCTGTCACCTTCATCATTTGTGCATATACTTCTAGTGTTCATGTTTTCTTTATCATGCGCATAGACTACCTCAAAGTGGCTTCTTCATAATTTTTTTGGAATGTTGTATCCACTTTGACTAGGCCAATATCAATGATTCATACTGAATCATTTGACATCCTCTTTGATCTTGAATGACAGTCAAACACTTGACATCCTCTTCAGTTGACATCATTGACAACCAATGCTCAGCAATCTCCCTACATCGGATGGCAGTCAAACATAATAAGTTGTGCAATACACCCTAATTATGTTTGCTAATAATAAGAACGAGTCTTTGCTCATCATCTATAGCCCTCTGTGATGCTTATGGTGCCTACAATGATAATAAATACATTTAAAAAATAATAATTGGGTTGTTACATTTTGAATTTTGTTTCTTGTTGCATAGGATAGGTTTTTGTATGCTTAAAAAATGCGTAGTTCATACATTTTGGATCACAAGGTCCAGCCATTTTTTATTCTCAAATCCCCAATAAAATTTAGTACTATTTATTTTTGAAGTTTTTTACTACTATTGGAGCACTTAAGTAATCTTTTGGTTGCAGTTCTAGTTCAAGTGAAACAAGAATTTACAACCATGATGATCAATTTCCAAAGCATACACTTATGGAATCTTAATTTTTATAGCATTCTCCATTTCAGTGGAATACTAGTTAATTTGTTATATTTACGTTTTTTTTATTAGTAATTTATAAAAAAACATAACTATAAGGATAGTGATAAAGAAATGGGTAGATATGGTTGAAGTAGTGATAAGAGATGGGTAGATATGGGATTCTATGGGGAATAGGCTAGCAAGTAATCCCTCCAAATAAATATCTATGTAAAGTAATGTAGTCCAAATAGCCCGTCAATGAAAAATCTAAAAATTGTATTTTCAACAACGATCTCTTATACAATTTATTTTTATGTGAATTTCTTCATCAATGGCCACCACTTCTATGATAACACCATCATATTCAACTTGGGTCATCCTGAAATTGTACTTTGCAATCAATAGTTCCAAATCAGGACATATCAAATGGCCTATGAATAACAGGTCGAAGAGAAATAGTCTCAAGTAAAATGGTATAACCTTCCTATCTCCACTAACTAATTCATTGAAACTTACCTGTCGACAAGAAATCAATCTCTAAAGCAATAGTTCTTCCATCTCCAAATGCATCTCCGAAGCGATAGTTCCATCGATCAAGCTATATATCCCTCATCTACCCCATTCTGTGTGAAATGGGGATTGATATAACCCAACATGAATGGAAATTACAATTTAAAATGATCTTACCTATGTGCACTACTGTTAGCACTTTACATGCTACCTTGCATCCCACACCCAAAAATAATTGCAATAGATCACTGTCTACCATTACCAACTAGTCGTGAACTGTCAATGGTATAAGGAGGAATCCAAGTCTTGGTGTAGGAGGAGTTGCAACAAAATACTTGGGTACTATATTGTATTTTTTTTCTACTTCTTATTAACAAAAAGGATATCCCTCGTCATTTCCTCCCCCAAATCCTATGTTCAACATGTTGTTGATTTTGATGAGGAGTATTGCGTAGATTAATTAATTTTAACTTGAAATGTTTTTTTCTTAATTGGATATGAATTTCATGATGATTTTGATTATTTCAATTAACATATTCAAATAGTTTTGAGGAAGGTTTTCTTGTTGTGTTGTGTGCAGGTCCGAGATATAAGAGTTTAGATAAAGGCCAGAGCTAAGAATTGACAAGCATCAACCAGGAGGACAACCATCTAATTCTTGGTATGCCATTGTCTTCTTCTCCATTGAATTCAAAACTTGACTAATTGATTAGGAAATCCAATTGATCCAACAATCATTAGAGAAGTATGAGAAGATCATCAACTCCTATGGAAAACAATAGGAAATTCATAATTTGGGATAGTGACAAAATTTTCTAGTCATATTAGTGGATATTGACTATTTATCCAAGCCCCATGTGGGTTATAGGTTATGTGACCTACAAGGTGGTGTATGGAAGGCATATATAGACAAAAACCTCATGATGGTTTCCATATGGGGACAAGGAACATATAATGATCAATAGGTAGGGAAATAAGTCTAGTGGGAAATTCATCAAGGACTCTCTAAGGGACACTAGGAAGGGATAAAGACAACACAAAAGATGGTGAGACATAGACAAGAAGATAGATAAGATGCACTCAATTAGAAGTCTTGTCACATTACAAGCACATTGAGTAAAGTAGTTATACTAGTTCTAATTAAAAATTAAGTACATTTTTAAGACCTTAAACATGGAAAAATAGTCCAGGGCCTATCGATTCCTTTAGGAAGCCTTATTATAAAGAAGTTACAACAATGATTTCACTTTGAAATTGGGTGTATGTGATTACTGTGACAACCTATCACATTGGTACATGTATTCTATGAAGGTTGGTTGTGTATGTACACAACTTTTCTTCTTTCTACCTGCATACCTATTTGTTAAATCCCTATAAGTGCAGATCCATGAAAGTCGAATCCCTATGGATAGAAACTTGCAAAAATGTGAACCAAAAACATGCAAACAACCATATCTATGACTAGAGAGATATGTATCCTTGATAGTAGGTTTTTATACAATGGATTTCAACTCAAATCTATAGAGAAAACCCAAGTAAAAATTGAAAAAAATCTAACAAATAAATGGTGAGGGTTAGGGTTTTAAGAATTTTTTATCAAACATGTAGAAAAATGCCTAGATTTAAATAAAAAACCACAATGGTTGGCTAGATATGATGAAAATATACTAGATATGGAGGATCCCAAAAAATTGAAGAACTTGGTGCTTAAAAAAATTTAACAAAAGAATATCAAAGAAGGTAGAGCATAGTAACTTGCTCTAATATATACCATGTTATATTATTGAGAAATATGCATAAACATACAACAATACATGTACTAATCATGTAAATCAATAGCAAAATTATACTAGTCTAGACTTCTATCCATACAAGCACCAAATAATCAAATGGTAAGTATGAGACACGAGAAAACAAAATAGTACACTAGATATACATGGTGAAACATCCATGGGAATGTATGATCTTCTTTATTCTTCAGAAATATCCATTCTCACACTTGAGGTCCAACCACGTATGCTTATGAAATATTTACAATGTTATCCACGATAGCATTCAACCACCTAAAGGGTCTCCTTCACCTCTATTATATAGCTGGATGTATGGAAAATATTATCCAATAATACATGTGGGATAAATTATTTTCCACCTCCTTATATAGTGAATGGTAATATGAGAATATTACTCGATGATGCATGTGGGATAGCTCCTTTTACATAGCCCGCATGGCGAAGAATAAACGGTGAATGGCTATACTATTAAGACACTCCTTGTGTAAGGTCACCAGTTTGAAATTTCGTGGGTACGAGCCTTACAAAATTAAAATAAAAAACTCCTTTTACATAATATAGAGAGGATTATTCCTTCCTTTGGTAGATAATACATCATAACATCTTACGACATGTCACACTAGACATCATTATACTTGCAATATTAACATTACACATTCCAACACTCCCCCTTAATAATTACTAGAGAGAAGGAACACACATGGAGAAATATGGCATTACATTAGCATTCCCCCCTGATGACATCTTCCCACATTCCCAACAATATTTGAAGATACACAAACTTCACTTTTTTCATCGATTTGGTGAAGATATTTGTTGCTTGTTGTGTCATGGGACAATACTCCAAACAAATAACACCATCGCTAACAATATCTCGAATGTAATGAGTATTATGGTCATTGTTTTTGTCTTGGAGTGATACATTGGATTGTATGCAAGCTAAATTGCATTATGATTGTCACATATTAACTTAGTAGGAGACTTCTAAACTAGTCCAAGATCTATAAGAACATGTTGAATCCACACTGTTTTTTTATTTCCATGTACTCTTCTTCACAAGAAGAAAGAGAAACAATTCTAAACTTGTTATTGGACCATCAAATTGGACTTGAAGCAAGATGAAAGATATGCACTATAGTAGACCTTCTATCTAAATTTTCCTCTACCCAATCAGAATCTGTATAACCAGGAAGTGAAACTATAGCTTTTTTAGAAGATAAACACCATAATGAAATGTCCCCTATAAATATCTGAGAATTCTTTCTGTTTCTTTCCACTGGATTTCATGAGGATTTTGCATAAACCTAGAGACCATGCCAACTGAAAATGAGAGATCAGGCCTTCTATGTGTCGAATATATCAAACTCCCCACAAGTTGATGATACATAGTGGAATCAATAAGAGCAGTATCACAATCAACAATTGACTTTACACTGGACTGAAATGGAATTCATGTAGGATTATAATCACTCATATGAAATTGATCAACTAAATATGTGGAATTCTTAGGCTAAGAAAGGAATATACCATCAACCATATGCCAAATGTGAAGACCCAAAAAATAATGCAGTGGGACTAAATATGTCATTTCAAATTGGTGCTTAAGATTATTCTTCAACTCCTATATTAATGCAAGATGGCTTCCAGTAAGGATTATATCATCCAAAAAAAGTACCACAATGAGGACATCAACTTCAAGTCCTTTATATATTTGGCTCTGCTATACACCATTTGAAACCATTATTTAAGAAAGAAGTATCAATTTTCTCATATCGAGTTCTAGGTGTCTATTTAATACCATATAAAGAATTGTTTAATTTTCATACAAAACTTCAAGTGTCAATAGTGATAAAACCATGTGGTTGTTGCATATAAATGTCTTCACGAAGATCACCATTTAAAAAATGACTCTTGACATTTGTTTGGTGTATTTTCCATTAATAAGATGCAACAAGACAAAGTACCATTCTTATTATGTTAATATTAGCAACTGGAGCAAAAGTTTCAATATAATCTATACCTTCTTGTTGGGAAAAAAACTTTTGCTACTAACCAGGCTTTATATTTTTCTATCTATCATTCTACAATAATTTGTTTTTATAAATCCATTTGCAACCAACTAAAATATTTCCAAGGGGAAATGTAACAAGAGTCAAATTCTTATTAGAATGAAATGTTGACATTGGATGAAGCAAAATGGATAGGATTTAGGGGGTTTTCATCCTGTATCGAGGGCAGGTTGTAGTTTTTGGGTTCATAGGTTTTGGAAGGAGGTCTAAGTAAAGAAATCCATGGAAGTAGAATGGCGTGGCGGGGATCAAACCCCTCCCTAAATTATTGTGGGAAAAGTGTAGGACCGGAGTTGATCCGAGAGAGGGAGGAGATGGGTTGAGACAACAGAGGCCAATTCAACAAGGGAGTGGTAGAGGCAGAAGGATAAGGAAATGCGTCCCTAGGATGGATTTGATCCCGAACCTGTAAATAAAATCAGACAAGCTATGATATAGAATTCAAGACATGAAGGATAAGGCCCTGATAGGTAAGTTTATAGGAATATGGCCAATGAAAAAAGCCTTGGTTTGGTGGATATGTGTAACATAGAAACCCAAAGGGCATTATGATCTGCAACTAGGGTCAATAGGTTTTTTAACAATGGTGTTCTTTAATCAAGAAGTCATAAATTGGATGATGGATGGAGGTCCATATAAATAGTGGTTTAATTCAGATAAGGAAGATCCGTTGATATCGCCGGTAACTATGGATCCAATTGCATTCACTTCCAAGGGAATACTGGGATCATGATATCTTGGAAGAAATAGGGAACTCCCTTGGATATTTTGTCAAGGTCTTAGAGAAAAATAAGCTGGTGAGATACACATTGTATGCAAGGATTCGTGTGTATATGGGTATTTCTAAGGATTTTCCAGAGGCTATAAACCTAAATTGTGATGATGAGGTTTGGATCCAGCTACTGGATTACAATAAATTCCCTTTATATGTTGACAATGAAATTAGTACAGACATATTTTCTAGTATTTCCCTTTAAATACCCCCACCAAAGCAAGAGCAGAAGCAGGAGAAGGATGTTGACGGTTTTACGAGTACAACCAGCTAGAAAAGGCAAGGGAAAAGACCTCTAAGACTGATTCTTAACAAGAAGCCACAAAATTTCAATAGATTCGAGGCTCTTAATAAAATCCTCAACAATGAATTGGAGCCTCTGGTGGGAAAATATAGTGACAAAAAAGAATGGGAACAACCTTTAGGGGGGTCATCCTGAGCGACGACGTTGGGAGAAATGACTTGGAAAAGGATGAACACGAGGAAGGAGTAATGGAAATGGAAGAAGGGGAATATATGGAGGTGGGAGAACTTGACTTGGATGGGATTGAAGCAGCTTGTGCAAATATGGATATAGGTTGCATCCTATTTTGACAGGTTCAGGTCTGCAAGAGGCTAATTTGAAATCCAAACCCACCCAAAAATTATGGGTAGCAACGCTGAGTTTGAAGGAAAATAAGCACAAGTATAAAATTGATAGGAGAGAAAAGGGGAAGGAAACATAATAGACAAAGAATAGTATCAATAGGGTCTATTCTAGTGGAATCAATTCAGTACCCTTCCATCAAGGATGCCCTAGAATAGGCTATCAGCTCATCCAAATGAAACTACTCTCTTGGAACATTTGGGGATCAAATGGTCCCTAGAATATTAAAATCTTGAATAATAAAATGTTAAAGGAAAAGACCATGGTAATTTTTATCCAAGAAACCAAATTATGTAAGGAGACTGTTAAGGAAGTAGGGAAGAAGGTCCAGAGGGGGGGATAAGTGGTTGTGGTGGATTCCCAAGGTGCGTCTGGAGGATTGACCATCTTCTGGAACCCCAACAAGGTAATTATTTTCAATTTTTTGGAAACCACAAGGTATATTTATGAAGAATTATAGGTAATAGGAACTTCTAATAGAGGAATGTTAACGAATGTGTATAGGCCTAACTTTCCTCACCATAAGACCGAGTTTCTAGCCTCTTTAGATCGCTTAAGTGGATGGGTGGGGAATAATCATTGGATCCTAGGAAGTGATTTTAATATGATTAATTCCTTATCAGAAAAAGGGAGGGTGTTCAAGACTGGAAACCTCAAACCAAGATTTTGAGGAGCTGATAGAAAAATTAAAGTTGGTCGATATGGAAACAATAACTGGTTTGTTAACCAAGAATAATAAGAGAAGTGGGGACCATCATGTGGCGTCAAGATTAGATTGGTTCCTAATCTTAGATTTGATGTTTTGTAATGAGGGGGATATTACTATGCTGGTGATAACATTGGAAGGATCAGATCATTGGTCAGTCAATATGAATTGGAGTCAGATAGGTATCCAGGATAAAATACCATTCGAGTTCGAGCAATTTTGGCTCACATATCCATATTTTAAGAGCATGCTATAACAATGGTGGGAAAAGGTATAGGTGTTGACCGGGACTTATATATTGTATCAGTTCCAATAAAAACTGAAAGCAGTGAAGGGAAATATCGAGTTATGGAACAAGGAGGTTTTCATAAACATTGGCCAAGATAAGAAGTGGCTAGAACAATAGCTGGAGGAATTACAAATTCGAGGGATGTAGGAAGGTTACACCAACGAGATAAAACAAGAGGAAGCTAAATTCATGTCCTAGTTATATATATTGGAGGCATAGGAAGAGATTATATGGAAACTGTTGAATATTGTAACTTCTAAGAATATTATATTTGTACATTATTTATTCCGGAGATGTTCCATCCCTCCGAGGTGATTCTATTATCTATCCGGAGATGTTTATACCTCCAAGGAGTTGTGGTAACTAGGGTTATTAGACCCACCATGTGGGGGTCGGCCTTGAGGTTATGTTTTAGGGGTTATTAGAGTTCTCCAGGAGAGGTCGGCCCCATTAGGTATTTTTGGTGGTCGGGAGTTAGTATAAATAGAGGAGGTGAACTCCTCATTAGACACACTCACTCACTTGAGAGTGGCGCACTTGTGGAGGAGAGGTCTGCTATGGAGAAGGAGGAGCTTATGCTCAGGGTTTTCATCTTTGTATATTGTTGGTCATCTATATTGAGGAAGCTTTGCTGGGTTTTCTACCCCATGAGGATTTCCCAGGATAAATCTGTGTCTCTTGTGTTTATGCTGTGCTTGTTGTTTCTTCAGTGATCCTGTATATGCTATTATTGTGAAATGGAATGTAATGCTGCTATTTTCTGTCTTAGCATATTATATCTTAACATGGTATCACAGCTAACCTGAAGGAAGGTAAGGTATGGCACTTACGACACTTGCTTTACTTACGACAATTTGAAGGTTAGGGTTTTATATAGCAAAAACCAGTCATCGTGGAACCTTCACCATAAATCCATTTTTGCAAAGGTTCAAGATCTGAAACCTTTACAGGTCGTAGATAACAGCTCCAGGTATCTTGTTTCCAAAGGGTACCCTCAGATTCGTTGTACTTTGTAAGTTATGATCAGTACAAGTTAGGGTTTCCGCCTCTTCCAGATCTCAGTCAAAATCAGGTGACCTAAAAAAAAAAAAGGTCATAACTTGGGCTAGGAAGCTCCAAATGAAATTTCGTAAAAAGTGACAAGTATTAAATAGACTATACTATCTTAGAAAACTTTTTCAGAGGCCGAAACTTAACCAGTGACACGTGGCACGCCGTACAAGTTCGCTCTCCTGTTTTATCCCATAAACAGGTCACGTTGCGACACTCGACATAACTTGGGCTAGGAAGCTCCAAATGAAATTTCGTAAAAGGTGACAGGTAGTACATAGACTGTACTATCTTAGGAAACGTTTTTAGATACCGAAGTCAAACCAGTGACACATGGCACGCCATACAAGTTTGATCTCCTGTTTTATCCCATAAACAGGTCACGTTGCGACACTTGGCATAACTCTCTCTCAGAAAATCCAATTGAGGTCAGACCTGTCGGGATGGAAAGATGACAGGTTAGGCTACCACAGAAAAAGTTTTCAAACCCTGTGGAGTGAAAAGTTCGGAGTTACAGTAGAAACAATCAGGTACATATTTTTGTCAAAACAGAATTATTTTTGGAGCACCTTCATTCATGGCTTCCAAATTTAGGGTTTCGGAGAAAGTTAGAATTTTTGGAATCGGAATCCATGGCTGAATGCTACTTAGGAAAATCAAAATTTAGAGACCAAGATCGAATTTTTGGTTGGGTAGAAGACCGGGCTTGATCAAACCCCAGTTTGGGATTTTGATCGGAAAGATGGAAATTTAGGGCTTCAACAAAAGTTGGAATTTTTGAAGTCTGTAACCACGGCTGGAAGCTCCTTAGAAAAATAAGAGTTTAGAGCCTTGGATCAAACCTTTTGATTGGGTAGAAGGGTGGGCTTCATCAAACCCTAGTTCGGGTTCCTGTCCAGAAGATCCAGAAGTTTCGAAGGCAATTTTGAGGGGTCAAATTTTGGAGATTTTAAAATTGAAGCATGCTAGTTTGATCAGCTTAGCAAGACACATCCTTCCATCCATTCAGAAGTGTGAAAGTCAAATATTGAATTTTTAGGGTTTCTCTAACAAACCCTAATCAAGCTCCAGATCAAGTTTCAGGGGGAGTTAAGGCTAAGGCCTTACATAAGAAGACTACAAGAAGTCTCGACAGGTATGACTTAAGGAGTTCAGGTATGTCTTGAAATCTGATTCTTGATTAAGTTAATAATGTGTTTGTCTTCATATTATTTATTAGTACAATCTTGATTAATGTTAGAATTGTCTTATCACCCTAGTAACAATATGAATGCATGTGAATGATCGAAGACATTCATTAATTAGGGCTATATGATTGTACTAATGCATTATGGTGTTGTGTGAGGTTGATGTTGTCTGCTAACAAGATATAGGTACATCACAAAAGACAAATCAAGTTCCATGACCATAACAACATGAAGACAAAGACTCATCCATAATCTTTGTTCTACTTACGAGGTATGTATGACTTTGTTATATTATGCTTAACCTATGAGACATGCAGATTCTAGGTCAGGATCTCTAAATCAATGAAGAGATTGTTTAGGTATGTTGTACATAACTAAGCAGGTATACTAATCCAGGTATGTTTTCTTATGTCAAGTTAATATCTTACCTTGTGTTAGGATCCCTTATATAAGTATACTTGGTATGATTGGTTATGCATATTCATAAAGTTAGTAATCAAGGGTTTATGCATATTATGTCTCTTGTCTTGATGATTTAATTAACCAGAAGAGTACTATGATCAAACAAGAATATGCGTGAGTAAAAGAAGACTTCCTTCAAACCCTGAATACTAATGATCATGACTATACATATTCAAGATTACTTAGAATTAGAATGTTTTGAGAATATACTAATGAATGTATGTTTGTGTATGAGATCATGAGGATGACACTAGTGCACACTTGAGCATGCACAGTGGTACAGAATGAATAGAAGTTCAAAAGACATATAGAAGATCAAGCGGGAGGCAACCACACAAACATAAAAGATAAGTATTTGAGTTGTTATTTGAAATAGTAAATGATATTGATTGTATGCATATTTGTATTCCTAGAATACATCATGCTGAGTGTAAACATTCATAGAGCATTGAAACAGTATACTACTAATATGCATATGATTGGTAAGTTGGACAAACATTCCATTGTTGTCTAGAATGAAACCTCTTTGCTGACATACTGAGAGCTGTGCACACTCTTGATAGTATGTTTTGGTAGAGATGGAAGGCATTTAGATAGCCACTGTATGCATACAGAATATGGAAAAGTGTTGTGCCAAAGTATTGGTCAAAATAGTTGCAAAACTATGTAAATGATATCTGTATGCATAATAGGTTATCATGACAATATGATTTGATGATTATGAAGTATTACTAATCATGTAATTAATTTTGATTTGTAGGAAAGATCATGATGAATGATGAACACTGAACAAGCGATGGATGCTCAACAAAAGATTTACAAATCAAACACACTATAGAAGGCTTGTGGCTAGAAGATTCTCCTAGAAAGAGGAAGAGAATCATGATGAGATGTTTTCTCCAAGTGGCTAGATAAGACCATTCCCTTAATGGTGTAATTAAAGAAGAAGTGTGAATCAGGTTTTGTATGGGTTCCCAGGATCGATAATCAATTGATGAGCTTAATGATCACCATGGGTGATGTGGATCTCAACCTTTGCTACAAGGTTGAATATGGTTTCTATACACAGATGACATGGATTGCAGAAGGAACTCACCACAGAGTTCGAATGATATTGAGGCTTATATCAGTAGACCCATCTAACGAGAGATGGAACAGATAGATATGCAGAAGATCATTCAATGCAGAAATGAAAATGAAAGATGTCAGATTGATGCATTACTTCCTAGGTCTGGAAGTATGGCAAGGCTCAGAAGGAATCTTTCTCAATCAGGGAAAGTATGCTGATAAATATTAAAAGGACTTGATGTGTTGGAATGGCCACTCTCATGGATTCCAACTTGAAGTTGTTAGCAGATGACTCATCAAAGTTAGTGGGTATAACTCTGTACAGACAAATTATTAAGTCATTGATGTGTCTAACGAATACTAGGTCAGATATATGCTTTGTTGTGAACACCTTGAGTCAACATCTAGTGGAAACTAGATGTGTTCACTTGTTAGTTGCAAAGCATGTGATGAGGTACCTAAAGGATATGATAGACTTTGATCTATGTTATCTTAGAGATCATGACTTCAGATGGCTACACAGATGTTGATTGGGCAGAAATTGTATCAGACAGGAAGAGCATATCGAGAGGATGTTATTGTCTGGGATCAGCCATGATCTCGTGGTTGAGCAGGAAACAATCTAGTGTGGCTCTTAGCACAAGCAGAATATATGGCTGCTTGCTCTGCTAAGTTATGAAGCAGTATGGCTTCAGGATTGTTTGACTTAGAGATAGACCCAACTATGATCATATGTGACAAACAGAGTTGTATCAAGATGGCAGAGAATCTAGTGTTCCAAGATATGGTGCAGAAAGGAACCAAAAGTTCAAATTTGTAACAAGTTACCAATGTACTAACCAAACTTCTACCGATCCGATGTACTAACCAAACCTCTACCTCAAGTAAAGTTTTCCGAGACAAACTTAATATAGTTCAGAAGGACCCTCCTCGAAAGGGGGAGTGATGTGATAACTCATGATGAGATTGCCTGCATCGACAGTGAGGTCGATGATGAGGATACTTATATTAGTGATGCTGACAGAGAGGTTGGTGGATGGTCCTTAGACAGGTTCTAAGGTGACAAGGGGATTGCATCATCCTTGAACATATATTCTAAAAGAAGCCGTAGACAGGTGTCTCCGAGAAAGAAGAGGGATTGCATCATCCTTGAACACATCTTCTAAAGAGAGCCGTAGACATATGTCTTCAAGAATGAAGTCCTTGGTGGACATGATATGATTGCATCATCCTCAAGAGAGCCGTAGACGTATGTCTTCGAGAATGAAGTCCTTGGTGGACATGATAGGATTTCATCATCCTCAAGAGAGCCATAGACATGATGTCTCCGAGAAAGAAGAGGGATTGTATCATCCTTGAACACATGTTCTAAAAGAGAGCCGTAGACATGATGTCTCCGAAAATGAAGTCCTGAATGAACAGGTAGGGGATTGTATCTTCCCCGGACTTAGGTCCCAGAATTGATCCGTAGACTGATGTCTCCGAGAATTGAAGATAGGACTGGATCGTCCCTGGACCTCGGTTCAAAAGGTACATGATAGGATTGGATTGTCCCTGGACCTCAGTTCAAAAGGTACATGATAGGACTGGATCGTCCCTGAACCTTGGTTCAAAAGGTACATGATAGGACTGGATTGTCCTTGGACCTCGGTTCAAAATATACGTGACAAATCCTAGAATTGTTCTAGGTTACATCTAGCATGAAAAAGGGCTGGCTCTGTAGATGTGATACATCCAACATGAAAAAGGGCTGGCTCTGTAGATGTGATACATCCAGCATGAAAAAGGGCTAGCTCTGTAGATGTAATACATCCAACATGAAAAAGGGCTGGCTTTGTAGATGTGATACATACAGCATGAAAAAGGGCTAGCTCTGTAGATGTGATACATCCAGCATGAAAAAGGGATGGCTCTGTAGATGTGATACATCCAACATGAGAAAGGGCTAGCTCTATGGAAGTAAATCCTAGATCTGATCTAGGTCACATCTAGTATGAAAAAGGACTGGCATTGTGGTCAGGATTGCATCATCCCTAGACATGGATTCATCTTAAATGAATCACAGACTGCATCGTCCCTAGACATGAGACTTGTCTTAAAGTGATAAGGATTGATCATCCTAGAACTTGATCTGGATTGCATCATCCATGGACCTATATCCTAAAGAGAGCAGGATTGATCATCCTATAATATGATCATGTGATGACGATGCTGATGATCGTGTGATGACGATGCTGATGATCGTGTGATGACGATGCTAATGATCGTGTGATGACGATGCTGATGATCTTATGATGATGATCGTGTGATGACGATGCTGATGATCGTATATGCTGATGATCGTGTGATGACGATGCTGATGATCGTATGTTGATGATCGTGTGATGACGATGCTGATGATCGTGTGATGACGATGCTAATGACGATGCTGATGATCGAGTGATATCATCTCTGATGATGTTGATGTTCCAGTAACCAGTTGAGTTACTGATGATGATGAATTGAAGAAAGATTTCGATGATTTATAGATGTATCATGTATGATGTAATCAATGACTCTTTGGTCCTGCAGATGTTGTTATAATATCCTTCTCGTTAAGGGGGAGTGTTGAATATTGTAACTTCTAAGAATATTATATTTGTACATTATTTATTCCGGAGATATTCCATCCCTCTGAGGTGATTCTATTATGTATGCGGAGATGTTTATACCTCCGAGGAGTTGTGGTAATTAGGGTTATTAGACCCACCATGTGGGGGTCAGCCCTGAGGTTATGTTTTAGGGGTTATTAGACTTCTCCAGGAGAGGTCAGCCCCATTAGGTATTTTTGGTGGTTGGGAGTTAGTATAAATAGAGGAGGTGAACTCCTCATTAGACACACTCACTCACTTGAGAGTGGCGCACTTGTGGAGGACAGGTATGCTATGGAGAAGGAGGAGCTTATGCTCAGGGTTTGCATCTTTGTATATTGCTGGTCATCTATATTGAGGAAGCTTTGCTGGGTTTTCTACCCCATGAGGGTTTCCCAGGATAAATCTGTGTCTCTTGTGTTTATGATGTGCTTGTTGTTTCTTCAGTGATCCTGTATATGCTATTATTGTGAAATGGAATGTAATGCTTCTATTTTCTGTCTTAGCATATTAAATCTTAACAGAAACATAAGTCCCGTAACCAATGGTTGAAGGAAGGAGAACGAAATCCAAGTTGCTTTCATCGAGAAACCATCCAACATAGGAAATAGAACACAATCGTCATGCTCAAGAAGGAGGATGGGAAACATCTAGAAGACCAGGATGAGATTCAGGTAGATCTAGTGCATTAATTCTCGGATATTTTGGAAGATCCAGTTCAAGATTGTTTGAAGGAGATAGGAAAAATCACTCAGCTTATTCTTGAATTAGTCTCCTAGGCCCAAAATGAGATGCTCATGTAGCCAATGGAAAATGGTGGATGTTGGGGAGGCAATTCAAAAAATGGAAGATGAAAAATCCCCAAGCCTAGATGGATTTACAACAAATTTCTTCCACCACTCTTGGGTCATAGTCAAGGATGAGGTGTTGCACAATGTGGAGAATTCAATACAAACAGGAAAAGTCCTTTCAACCTTCAATGCTACTTTTATGACCTTAATCCCTAAAAGCGATGGAGTTGATACCCCAGGTAAATTTTGGTTGATCTCCCTTTGTAATGTTATTTATAAAATAATTACCAAAGTAATATCCAATCAGGTTAAGCTATTCCTACCGATGATAATCTTTCCTAATCAGTTCGTCTTTGTGGAGGGATGTTAGATTCTGGATGGTATAATCTTGGTGCATGAGGTAATTCATTTTCTGAAAATCACAAAAAATCTAGGTATATTGATTAAACTAGTACTGGTGAAATCTTATGATAAAATTAGCTAGTAATTCATGAGAGCCATGCTCAGGGATTTTTGGTTTAGAGTGTTGATGGATATGTAACTTCGGAATGTATTTCATCTATGTATTTCATATATATTTATTGTACCCTTATTAGAGATGTGTTATTCCTCTGTAAGGAAGTGTTGTCATGTGGATTGACAAGTGTCGCAAGTGTGTGTACTTGCTGATGGGTTATTAGACCACCATGTGTGGGGTCGGCCTTGAAATATATATTATATTGTGGATGTACCTAGCTAGACAAGTCGGCCCCATAAGGTCACTGGGAAAACAGGTTAGTATAAATAGAGATCAGCAGATCTCTATTTAGATCATTCGGAAAGTCATCTCTCTCTCACTCAGAAAGTGGCGCACTAGTGAGGAGGAGGATCATCTACTTCTAGGAGACTATATCAAGTGTATTTTGGTTGTACTTTGGTTGAGCCATTGCTCTCTCTATCTCTGAGGAAGTTGTGGGGTTTTTCACCTTAGGGTTTTCCCCACGGAAACTCTGTGTCTCTTGTCTCTCATGCTTTTGATTCTTGTGATGCTTGTCATGCTTATTGTGACTGTTATGCATTGATATACTATATATATTATTCTCTCAGTGAAGATCCTAGAGTGTTGTGAATTAATGCTCAAAATTTAACATGGTATCAGAGCTAACTTGAGAAGAAGACATTTTGCAATGATGGAAACTTGCGTTTCTTGTTTATTGGGTTTCTCTCCACCGTTTTTGGAAAAGCAGTATAGTAGATTGACTCTACTCATTGAGGAGAATCTATCTGTCCAATTAGAATTCAATTCTGAGCATTTTCAGATTTGGCCCTAAAAATTAGGGTTTCCTCAAAAATAGGAATTTCTGAAATCTGAAGACATAGCTGGAAGATCCTTGCAAAAATTGAAGTTTAGAGCTTTGGATCAAGATTTTTGGCTTGGTAGATCTCCGGGAAACTCAAGCCCTAATTCAGGGCTCTCCCTAGTGAACCTGAGAGGACAAAAAAGGAAAATCTGAAGGGTAAAGCTTTGCTGATCTCAAATTCTGAATACACCAGGCTGATCAGCTCATCAAGGCGCATCTTTCTATCCTTTTAGAAAATTGAAATTCACATTTTGAATTTTTAGGGTTTTTCCGACAAACCCTAATCCGGGACCAGATCCAGTTTTCAACATTTCAAGTGGTAAGACCTAAATCTTTTCTATTTCCATTTGAAGTACTCCTTAAGATGTCTCACCACACCAAGCTTGAGGATAAGCTTGAAGGAGCTGATAACTTCTGAGCTTGGAAGTATAGGATTGGGTTAATCCTGGAAGAGAATGAGTTGGACTCATATGTAAAAGAAGACATCCCTCTCCCAGAGGATGAAGAGGCTAAGGTATTGCATAAGAAAAATTTGGTCAAGGAAAAGAGAATCATTGCTGATTCTATCAAAGACCATCTCATAACCCATGTGTCTTCTCTAAAGACACCCAAGGAGATGTTTGACTCTTTGACCAAGCTATTTGAAGGGAAGAACATAAATCAGAAGATGACCCTGCGGAACCAATTGAAAGGAGTAAAGTTTCAGAATGGAGAAACCATTCAATCTTATTTTTCAAGGGTCTCCCAGATCAAGGAACAACTAGAAGCAGTGGATGAAATGGTGGAGAATGGTGAAGTCGCGATGACCACTCTAAATGGCCTACCCAGGTCATGGGATTCCCTTATTCAAGGAATTTGTGCAAGGAAGAAGTTGATCTCCTTCAACAGATTGCGGGAAGAATGCTCTCAAGAAGAAGCTAGGCTTGTGGCCCAAGAAGAAAAGATGGGAATGAAGATCAAGCTCTCACGGCACATGCCAGGAAAGGCAAGTCCAAGAAAGAATCATCTCATAACAGGATATTTTCACACCACCATTATCATAAAGATAAGAAATATCTCAGATGCTTCAATTGCAATGAGAAGGGACACTTTGCTTTAGATTGTCCCAAGAAGAAGAAAGACAACAACAAAAACTTCAATAAGAAGAAGAAGAATAACAAAAGAAGATATCATGCTCATGCTGCCGAAGATGATGAACCCCCAAAGAAGAAGGCTAGGGCAGCAAGTGATAGTGATGATGACTCATCAAGTGAAGAAGAATATGTTCTAATTTCTGCTCTCACAGGTACTATCTCCCATGGTTGTAATGATTGGTTGATTGATAGTGGGGTTTCCAAACACATGACTGGGTTTAAGGAATCTTTTGTGAATCTATCTGAACATGAATCTCCCCATAAGGTGAAACTTGGGGATGATTATCAATACCCAATCAAAGGAAGTTGTGAATCCTCCTACAACCTAGATTCTGGAAAATCTTTGAAGATGAAATAAGTCCTTTATGTACCTGGGCTGAAGAAGAACTTACTCTCCATCTCTGCATTGGATGCAAAAGGTATGAGGGTTGCATTTGTGGATGGCCAAGTCCTAATGTGGCCAAAGGGAAAGAACATAGATGATGCAGTAGTGATTGGAGAGCAAGAGGGAGGTTTGTATAAATTGAAGGGACAACCTGAACATGCCATGGTACATGAATCCATGGATCCAAGTGAACTTTGGCATAGAAGACTTGCTCATATGCACTATAGGGCACTTCCAATTGCAAGCAAGGCTATAGAGGGTCTTCCTGAAATCAAGACCAAACATGAAGGTGTTTGCAAAGGATGTGCAAAAGGTAAGAACATTAAGAAGGCTTTCCCAAGTAGTGAAAGCAAGGCAAAAGACATCCTGGAAATCATCCACTCAGATGTATGTGGTCCTATGTCATCTAGTTCTCTGAGTGGGTATGTTTACTATGTCTCATTTATTGATGACTTCTCCAGGAAGACTTGGGTATACTTCTTGAAGAACAAAGATGAGGTGTTTGATAAGTTCAAGGAATTCAAAACCTTGATGGAGAATCAAACTGACAAGAAGATCAAAACATTCAGATCCGACAATGGTGGAGAATTCACCTCAGGTGACTTCAAGAAGCTTTGTAGTGATTCAAGGATTAAGAGGGAGTTGACTGCTCCCTATAATCCTCAACAGAATGGAGTTGCAGAAAGGAAGAACAGAGCAATCATGGAAGCAACAAGGGCAATGTTGCATGACCAGGATCTACCTATGCATCTATGGGCAGAAGCAGCTAGAACAACTGTATATGTGCAGAACAGAACACCCCACAAGATATTGGACAACAAGACACTAGAAGAGGTCTTTTCTGGTAAGAAACCTGAAGTCAGCCATCTCAGAATATTTGGTTGTCCAGTATACACTCATGTCCCAAAGGAAAAGAGGACTAAACTAGATCCTTCAGGAAAGAAGGGTATCTTTGTGGGTTACAATGAAAGCTCGAAGGCTTACAGAATATACTTTCCAGGGTTCAAGAAGATTGATGTCAACAAGGATGAATATAAGTTCAAGGACAGGTAATCTAGGAAGCAAAATTCAAGAGGGAGCACACTCCAACAGCTCCTGCAGGATGCATATTTTCAGAGGGAGTTGACCATCTTCCTACATTCCACAACAGAAAGGTGTAGAATAAGCTACTTCAGCAGCTCCTGCCAGGAAGCAAAGACTCAGAGGGAGTCCACCCAACAAACAAACAAAGATAAGTATTTCAATTATCATTTCTTGCCTATTTTTGTTTAAATAATATTATGCTTAGGAGATGTATTGTGCATATTAGAATGATTGCATTAATGAACAATATACTACTAATATGCATGTGATGGGTAGGTGGCCTATGGCACTGTACAACATTCCAGTGCTACTTATCTAGAATGAAACCTCTTTGCTTACATGTTGGGAGTAGTGCAAACTCTTAACAATGTTCTGGTAGAGACTGGAAGGCATCTAGAAAGTTGTGGAACATGGATAAATGTTGTATTGAAGCATTGGCTAAGATAATTGCATGACTGCATGACATATTTCTTTATGTGTAAAGAATTTGTTCTAAAAATTATGAGATGTTTCTAATCATGCAATTTAACTTGTTTTGTAGGAAAGACTGTATATCTTCACCTACAAAAGAAGGACTACAACATTTGTTCTAGCAACAAAGATATCTATTGAAGATATTGAAGTTCCCAGGATCTGGGGTGAATAAATGGAATGCCATGATCCGTCGATCATGAAGATGATGTTTGGGATGCAATCCCAAGACTTGATAGGGAGTCACATGTGTGCAGATTGAAGAAATCCTTGTATGGCTTGTAGCAAGCTCCTAGAACTTGGTGTGATACAAAGAGGAAGCTTGCTGCCGAGTTCGATATGAAAGATTTGGGAATGATGCATTATTTCCTAGGTATGGAAGTGTGGCAGAGTGCAGGTGGGATCTTCCTTGGTCAAGGGAAGTACACAATAGATATCCTGAAGAGATTCGGGATGATGGATTGCAAGGCCATGGCCACACCTATGGCATCAAATCTGAAGCTTCTATGTGATGCTTCATCTGATCCGGTTGATGTCTCTATGTATCGTCAAATGATTGGGTCCTTGATGTACCTGACGAACACAAGACTAGATATTTGCTTTGCGGTGAACACAATGAGTCAGTTCCTGACAGATCCGAGGAGTGTTCATCTGATTGCTGTAAAGCATGTTCTGAGGTACCTGAAGGGTATAGTGGATTATGGGCTCAAGTATGAGGTGAATCAAAAGTTTAACCTGCAAGGTTATGTTGATTCAGATTGGGCCAGTAGTGCTGCAAATAGGAAGAGCACATCTAGGTGCTGCTTCAGTATGGGATCAGGTGTGATCTCTTGGTTTAGCAGGAAGCAGTCCTGCGTAGCACTGAGTACAGCTGAGGCAGAGTATGTTGCAGCCTGTTCAGCTAGTTGTGAGGCAGTATGGCTACGGAAGCTACTGTCTAAGCTATTTGATCTCCCGTTGGATGCTACTGGTATCTTCTATGATAACCAGATTTGTGTGAAGCTATCCGAGAACCCAGTGTTTCATGACAAGTCGAAACACATAGAGATCAAATATCACTATATCAGGGATATGGTGTAGAGAGGAGCTGTGAAGCTCCTGTATGTTGCGACGGATGACCAGATTGCAGATGTGCTGACGAAGCCACTAGCCAGGGTGAAGTTCGAGTACTTCAGAGAGAGGTTTGATGTTCTTCAGATTGATGACACTTCGAGGAAAAAGTGATGGACACATTTGCTGAAGCCATTCCAAGCATGTTGGAAGGAGGATCCTTTACATGGCTGTGGATGTAAGTGCTGGATGATGAGCATCAGGATGATGTTCTGGTTTCTGCTTTGTATGATTAGTTGGATCATTTTTATATGTATGTATGTATGCATCATGTTGAATGCTGGATATGATCAGTTGGATCATTTATATGTATGTACACATCATGTTGGGTGCTGGATATGATCAGTTGGATCATTTATATGTATGTATGCATCATGTTGGATGATGGATATGATCAGTTGGATCATTTATATGTATGTACGCATCATGTTGGATGCTAGATATGATCAGTTGGATCACTTGTATGTATTTTTGTATATGCATCATGTTGGATGCTTGGACCATGTATATGTATATGTATCAGGTGGATACATTGCATGATCAAGTGGATCATGTATGGTGATATGTATCATGTATTTGTATTTGTATCAGGTGGATACACTGTATGATCAGGTGGATCATGTATGATGATATGTATCAGGTAGATACTTGGTATGCATCAGGTAGATGCATTGTATGATCAGGATGATCATGCATGACGAGCTTCAGGATGTTGCTCCAGATGACATGCAGCAGGATGTTGCAGTGATGATGATCAGGATGATCATGTGTACATCAGGATGATGTATGGTGAGTATCAGGTTGATACTCTGTGGCCGTGGAATAGGTTGTGCAGATAAGCATGTAATTTGTGCCCTGGGAGATTTGCAGATAGTCTTTCGAGGTTTTTCCTACGGCATGTAATTTGTGCCCTGGGATATCTGGCAAATGCTCTTTCAAGGTTTTGCTTGGGAGGACATATAATTTGTGCCCTAGGAGATCTGCAGATAGTCTTTCGAGGTTTTGCCTATGGCATGTAATTTGTGCCCTGGGATATCTAGCAGATGCTCTTTTGAGGTTTTGTCATATGGCATGTAATTTGTGCCCTGGGAGATCCGATAGGTTGAGCCGTGTGCTCGTAATCAGTCCTGAGATGCTCTTTCGAGGTTTTTCCATGACCACATATAATTTGTGCCTTGGGAGATCCAATAGGTTGAGCCTTGTGCTCGTAATTAGTCTTGGGATGCTCTTTCGAGGTTTTGTGGTGACCACATGTAATTTGTGCCTTTGGAGATCCGATAGGTTGAGCCTTGTGCTCGTAATCAGTCCTAGAATTCTCTTTCGAGGTTTTGTGGTGGGGTCACATGTAATAAGTCGTGGCGATCTGGACAGGATGAAAAAGGCCTCAGATGCTCTTTAGGGTTCTTTCTAGTCAAGAGACTCTTTTAAGGTTTTGTGACGCACGTAATAAGTCCTGAGATTTCCACAGTATGGCCAGTGATGATGAAGACCTGCAAGTGGTGGGACTACATCCAGTATGAAAAAGGACTGGCTCTGTAGAACTTCCTATGATGAGTAGAGTCAAATATTGGTTGAGATAGCAGCAGGAGTGACGATGCATCGATGACAATGATCCCGAGAAGAAGACTTGTCTAGCAGATCTATGTCGAGAAATACCTTCCTAGTTAAGAGGGAGTGTTGATGTATATGTAACTTCAGAATGTATTTCATCTATGTATTTCATATATATTTATTGTACCCTTATTAGAGATGTGTTATTCCTCTGTAAGGAAGTGTCGTCATGTGGATTGACAAGTGTCGCAAGTGTGTGTACTTGCCGATGGGTTATTAGACCACCATGTGTGGGGTCGGCCCTGAAATATATATTATATTGTGGATGTACCTAGCTAGACAAGTCGGCCCCATAAGGTCATTGGGAAAACAGGTTAGTATAAATAGAGATCAGGAGATCTCTATTTAGATCATTCGAAAAGTCATCTCTCTCCCACTTAGAAAGTGGCGCACTAGTGAGGAGGAGGATCATCTACTTCTAGGAGACTATCTCAAGTGTATTTTGGTTGTACTTTGGTTGAGCCATTTCTCTCTCTATCTCTGGGGAAGTTGTGGGGTTTTTCACCTTAGGGTTTTCCCCACGGAAACTCTGTGTCTCTTGTCTCTCATGCTTTTGATTCTTGTGATGCTTGTCATGCTTATTGTGATTGTTATGCATTGATATACTGTATATGTTATTCTTTCAGTGAATATCCTAGAGTATTGTGAATTAATGCTCAAAATTTAACATAGAGAGAATCAGACATCATGGATCCTCAACCTCTCTTCATCATTGTTTTTTTCTATTATGTTAAATGGAGCTCCCTCAAGGACCTTTCGACCTTCAAGGGGATTTTCCTAAGGGGACCCGTTATGCCATTTCTTGTTTATATTGATGGATGAACATTTGGGGAGAACCATCAAGGCCCTATCCAGGGGGTAGGAAATAAAATTCCTAGTTGTTCATCCTCATGCCTCTTCGAAAACTAACCAACAATTTGTAGATGATACAATGCTAATGGGATACTCTTCATTTCAGGAAGCTCGAGCGATAAATAAAGGTATCAATCTATTTCTTAAAGTGTCATGGTTGTTATTTAATGAGGACAAATCCCATGTTTTTTTATTCAATACCTCGGTGGTCACTCAGTAGAACATCCTCATAATTATGGTATTCTAGGGGAGCTCCCTTTCGTCCAAATACTTGGGGTCACCCTTGTTAGATTCAATTATTAAGAAAGTATCTTGGGCTAAACTACTGGATAAAATGAAACAAAATTTCTCAAATTGGTTGTTTAGGCCTCGCAACCTAGCAAGCAAGATGATATTGCTAAAGTCACTCCTCCAATCCATTCCAATTTAAAAATTTTCAGCAAAGGATGCTCATAAGGAGATGCTAAAAGAGATAAGGAACATGCAAATAAAGTTTATGTGGGGGGGCGGGGTCAAATGAAAAAAAAAATGGGCTCTAGTGAATTGGGAAACTATAAGTACTCCTAAGCTATAGGGGTGCTTGGGCCTTAGGGATCCGGTGATAAGCAGTGAGGTGCTTTGGGAAAAAGTCTGGTGGCGATGGGTAACTTATGAAGCGGATCCATGGGCTCAAATTTGGCAGTGTAAGTATTCCCATGGCTGGGAGAAGAAAAACCTAATTCGATTTACAGAGAACCAAGGGGGAGGGGGTGGCATATATGGAAGACGACTAACCAAGGAAGAGAATTGATATAGAATCATAGTTTATGGGAAGTTAGGAACGAAGAAATGACGGAATTTTGGGGAGACTCTTGGAAACAACTCCCAAAACTAGATAGCTATGACAGTCTTCCTAGAACTCAACAATACTGTCAAGACAGGAAATGGTTCAAGGTTAGGGATTATTGGAAAGAAAGGCATAATGAAAGGGTTTTTTGGTGTTGCAAATCTCAGGAATGGTGGAGAGAAATGGGTCAACAGGAAGATCACCATAGCATCTAGGAATCTCTACGAGAGAGTCGTATCTATACAAAGTGAGATGGCGATACCAATTAAAAGGGACATTCAATGTAAAAGAGGCCTATGGTACCAAGGAAATACACAGGGGTCCTCCAAGGCATGAGGAATGGAAAATGATATGGGAGCTAATATTTGGACTAAAGTGGAAAATTTTCTATGGCTTGTAGTTAGACGTCAGATCCTTACATGGGAAAAACTCCTTAAGAGGCGATTTTCTATGGCTAGTAGTTAGACATCAAATTTTTACTTGGGAAAACCTCCTTAAGAGGGGATTTATAGCGCCATTGATATGTAGTATGTGCACCAAAGAGGAGGATAGTTTGAACCATCTATTGGATATATGCTTGTTTTCCTTTGATATATGGGGAAAAAGGGGTGGAGTTGTTTCTCCAATCATCTAGGGTAAGGGGGATACTAGATTTATCAATCAAGGAATGGAGAAACAATCCCTTTCAAAATCCCATCCTTAATCGAATCTGGAAACTATTCTTGGGTTTATTTCTCTAGGAATCTTGGAAGGAGAGGAATAGGTGAATATTTCAAAATAAATTTAACTCAAGAGTGGGTATTTGTATGATAATTAAAAATCATATCCAGGAAACCCTTCAGTTGAATCTTTGGGGAGGCCAATATTTGCAGGTGGCAGATGAAGAAAAAGATTTCCTTTAGGCTTGGGGCATTAACTCTGTTACAAACTATATAGGAAGGATGTGAACACTCATGGTGGTGAGCATAAGTCTTGAGGCCTGGGATGTTCTCCTAGAAGGGAATACAAATTGAATTTTGATGGGGCCTCCAAAGGCGACCCAGGACCAATAGGATTTGGGTGGGTCTTTCGTAATCATGAGGGGGAGATCCTTTGGATGTTCATAGGATATATAGGGTCAGAGACAAATAATTTTGTAGAGTTGGAAGGGATTATCCATGGAATCTCTATTGCCATAAAATAGCTTTGAACCATTGGTTGTTGAAGGCAATTTGAAGGTGATCTTAACGATGCAGAGAAGCTGCAGAATGGGAATTTGATTTCAAATTTCTCAACCAATTGGTGCTTGGAGTATTGGCTGGAGATGTTGGGTTCCTTATTGAGCCAAACCCGTTCCTACTTTTTCAGTCACGTTTAGAGAAAGGGGAATAAGGTGGCATACTTCCTGGAAAATAAAGTGGTCTAGTACTGGGCCGTGTGTCACGAAGGAAGGGTGGAATACTTGGGGGATTAGGGCTATCTTTCTCATTGTAGGGTCCTGGAAAGCCAATATTTAATGATACCAGATGCGTGTGATAGGGGGTAAAACCATGGGCAAGTGGTGCATCGTGAGCCCTCGTGGAAACATTAGATTGCAAGAGGAAAACACTTGGGGGTATGGTGAAATGGTGAAGGGGAGGAGGATAAGAGGTTTTAAGCATGGAAGTTGTAAGTATCGGGTATTGATGGCTCGGTTATATGGGGAAGGAGATCCCTTGTATGTTCGCTTGTGGGGCATAATTTGGTGAAGAGGTGTTGAAGGTGGCATGGGTACAAGATTCTCCATTCCCTTGTGCAGATCCATTGGTGTAATCATGGAAGCTCTTAGAAATGATGACCTAATGTTGTAGGAATGATCCTCAGGAGTGGAAAATTTATTCCTATTATTCTCCTCATAGTGACTAAGGAGTTTGGGAAGAAGGTGTCTAAGTGATTGGGGTCCAAGTAGTGGTGGTGGATGGTAGAGATGGAGACTTGAGGGATGAAAAGATGCTAGGAGGATAAAGGTGAGCTGATGGGGGGCAAGAAGAAATCCACACGGGATAAAATGAAGTCTTCTTAGGAACCCCTATACTTCAAGGAGGAAATCTCACATGTAGTATAGAATGAGATAGAAGAAGTGGAGAAGGGTATGTGTGATGAGTTAGCTTCCACTCAACCAATAGAGGAGTTTGAGGCCTTGGAAGATTGGATTCAAGACCTAGGTAACACACAAGCAAGGGTTTCTCTGTATGAATGCTTGATCACCTCTTTCTAGGTTATGAAGTGGGTACTAGCTCGGTTACTAGTGGAAAAGGAAAATACATCGGAGGATGGTGGGAAAGTTGTCAAATGCTCAAAGGAACACCATGTGGATTCGAGGATCATGAACAAGAAGGTGGATGTGGTTGCAAAAAAATTGGGCATCTGATTTCCCTCGAGGATTACAATGGAGAGTAATGCCCCTACAAATCCTTCAAGGTTGGGAATTGTGACTCCTTCTGGATGTAACTAGGTTCCCTAAGAATCTATGCTTTGGGTTTTTGATTATATAATATTTTATTGTTGTTTATGGTCGAGTCTAGTAGTGTAGGTTTCAAGTGTTTTGTGGTCGGTCCTAAGGTGTTTGGGTTACATTTTTTAGGGGAATATAGATAGTCGATGTTGAATCCGCTCTTGTTTGGGGGTATGCATGGGAGGATACTGGTTGAAAAACTAAGAATATAGGATCTCGCATTGCTATCTTTTTTAAACTTATGATCAGATTGGTCCTGTTTTCCACTGTGTAGAGGGTCCAATTAAGCTATGACTGTATTTTCATGCATATTTATGTGTTTGAAAAGTAATACAAAACTATAACTTACAAAAAAAAAGAGTCGAATTCTTGTCCTTCATTAATGAGTCATACTCAAAAGTCATTGAATTTTTCCATTCAAATTTATCTTTAGATTTAGCATATGTGGAGGGGTCATCTATGGCCAACACTTTAGTCATGAGAGCAAATTTATATATAGATTTTCAAGTATAAAAGTGAATACCAATCTTAGAACATGTAGAATAAAGTTTTTTTGGGCGCCAAACATGAAGAGGAGTAATGGTAGGAACCACTCTAGCATGTTCAGAACATTTAGGTGGATCACTTGAAGAAGAAGGTGAAATAGGATCTAGATTAATAATATAAGTAGAGGAAGGGGTAACAAATATAGGAGAACATGAGATGAAGGCATGTTCAAGGTAATATGAAGTTCGACAGACTCAGGAGGAGGAGAGACTTCATTGAATTAAACATCTCGTCGGATGATAGTAGCTTGGGTAGAGGGACCAAGTAATTTGTAAGCTTTGTAATCCACACTATAACAAATGAAAATACATTTGTGAGACTTGAGATCTAACTTTTTCCATTTTTCTTTCGAAATATTGGCCCAACATTCACTGCCAAATATATTAAAGTTACTAATACTAGGTTTGCTTCCACTCCATTTTTCTTTGGGAGTAACCTATACAAATAATTTAGTAGGGACTCCAGTCAAAATATGGTTAGCACAACAAATAACTTTAGCACAAAATATTTTATGTAATTCTTTATAATAAAGCATACATCTAGCCATTTCAACCAAAGTTCCATTTTTCCTTTTAGCTGACCCCCCCGAACCTTTATCAGTTCTCACTTTCTTAATACTTTTCCTCGATTCATTTTCAACCAATGATTTAAATTCTTGAAATATACCAAAAGTTTCACTTTTATGTTTCAAAAAATAAACCCAATATTTTCTACTATAATCATCAATAAAAGTAATAAAATAGACAACATGCGATAGAGGAGTTTCTATAGGACCACATATATCACTATGAATCAATTGCAATTGTTCTTTAGCACGCCAATATTTACCTTATCAAACATTTCCTTATGATGTTTACCAAGCATGCAACCTTCAAAAACACCTTTAGTGGAAGAAATTGAAGGTAGGACAACTACCATTTTATATAACATTTGCACTTTACCATAATTCAAGTGACCTAATATTTCATGGCATAATTTACTTTGTTCATCATCGTGGGCAACATACGAATAAAAATGTTGAATTTTAATCCAGTCCCTTAAGATTTGAGGAAATGCTGGTGATTTCCCTTCCTAGCTAGGTAGTGGAGCACTTAGCTGGACAACATGCTCTGAGGCAATGGTGGAGGAGGGGGGCGATGTAGGTACATGGGAGGCAACAAATGTAGGTGCAATTAATAGAGCCAATGTAGGCATAGGGGATGGGGTGGAAGTAGGTGTTGAAAACCTAGATGAAACCAATATAGATGTAGCTACAGTAGATGGAACACCAATCACTGTAACAATGGGTGCAATGGAGGGAGGGATATGATGGCCGATTTGTGAAGGCTAGACATGCGTGGGACTAGCAAGAGGGGATGGGTATCGGTGCTGATATATCCCCACTGAATGTACAATGCATGGAAGCAACACATGGGGGGGAATGGGTGTGCCAATCACCGGAGCAGGATGCCCAACCACCAAAATTAACATGAACCGTGGAAATAGTAAACTAGGTGGATGGTGAGAAGGCATGGGTGGATATGGTGATGGCTTGGTGAATAATGGAACTTGCATAAACATATGCAATACATTTGATTAGTACAAAAACATGTAAAGTAACCATACCAAGACAATTAATTTCACATCAAATATATAATTAATTTAAATGTGTTACATGGGTGAGGGGTGATTTGCTCACTCCATGTGGAAATCCCTGCCCAATATATTTGGAAAACACATGTGGAAACACAACAACATTAATGTTGATTTCTCATAAATAACTTTGACATTTCCAAATAAATGAATTTTTAAATCCCACATTCATAAAGTCTTTTAAATACATGTCAAGGTGTCATAATGAATTTTGTTGCTTCTATAGCCACATCAAGTTTAGGAGTACTAATGTCATGGCACCTAGATGGAGGTGTGTCATTTTAGAACAACTATACATGCCAAAGAACACAAGTTAGATATAATACTTTAAGAAAATTTTATCTAATAATTATCAATTGTACAATTAAATATATTATACTCAATGATTTACCATCATTTACAAATCATACTAACATCATCCGAATATATTTCTCATGTAGGATCCTCCATCGGGCCATGACAAGTATGCCTACAGTGAGTGCATCAATGAGCTAATGCTCGTCTCTATGAAGTATCCTCTCCCTAACTACCTGTCATGGAAGGTCCATGATCGGTGGGCCCAAAGGACCTGCAGTTAAGGGTCCTCCATACTTGTTTGATGGGTCATGTCTGAATGATGCCATAGACGAATTGTGCTACAATACATTGTGTGTAAGACGTGATATGGCAGTGACAGTGTCAATTAGGTGATCTAATAGCTAAGGTGTCTATGGGAGGAGGTTGTTCATATGCATAGGAGAAAGTGGCCCTCTCATTGGATTATGCCTAGATGTTTGTCAATCATGGACAGAGCCAAGGCGAACCCCTTGAAACTCACCAATGTCAAATTAGTTCATGTGGATATACAACACAAAGTCAACATATAGTTTTTGAATAAATATAAGGGAACCTCCCTATTGTTGCAATGAGGTTTTTCAAGAACTATGAACCAATGACTCATCCAATTTTGTTTCCATGGATTGTATGTGCACCAATCCATGCAAAGGATCCCCTTTTGTGGATTGAGAGGTTGGTGAGTTCTAGACTCAATGAAAAATCTAACAATCACTTGTTTTAAAATTTTCAAATCTTTGATTTGTTCCTTATTGAGACCAATAGAGTATAATTGTCTCGTCATGGTCCTATATTAAGATATGATCAACAACTAACCATGGTCATGGTCAATAGAGGCAATGATGCTATCAATGGATGTGGCTAAGGATAGTCTTGATGGTTCCCTTATGGTTCTGAGCTCTTGAACAAAGTTTCTCAGTTGGTTTAAATTTTGGTTAATCTAGGTTTATGTGCTTGGGATCTCCTTAGGGTTAATGTTTGTTTACGGATTTGGTTACGGGGTTTTCTGTCATTGTAATGAAATACAAACAATCTGCATGTAAAAACAATAATTATTTTTATAATTATGATTCTTTTAAAATTATGTTTTTTATTAAATCACAAGCATATAAAATAAAAAGAAGAAAAAATTGAAGTAATACTTGGATTGATGAGTGGCAATGTCCATGGGTGAGGTTGGAATGGTGAAGATGCGGTCGCGTTTTGAATCCAATCGCCCAACCGCCGTGGAAATGAGGAGAAATGGGCCAACGGGCCCTTTTTTTGCATATAAAGAGGAACACACTTGCATTTTAGGAACGCACATGGAGATTCGACAATTGCAGAACCAAGAATGTACACACATTTTTGTTAACATGTGAACACTTTAAAAACTTACCGCTAGTGTGCTTACATTGCAACGAAATTAGGTACCAACTTTGTGCAAGCACCCTGTAACCAACATAATAGCTACGTTTTGATTTTGTAACTTTGCTTAGTTTCAATAATAGAACACTATTTTATGTTATGTTATAGTCCGTATGCACTTTGTACATCATGTTCTTATATTATAGTCCCTTCATATTTATTATTATGCACTATGCACTTTGTACAACATATTCTTATTATCATATGGATGCATATTAAGTGTTACTAACTTAGCATGTTCCATGTATCTTAGAAATTAGAAAATAGAGATTGTGAAATTGATAAGTTTGAAAATATGGATACTTTGCATTGTAAATTTCTTCGATTCACCCTTTTATACTCAAAGCTGCGCTTTTCATTCTTACTGAATTTTCGAGATTTGATGGCAACGACAATTTGATTGGACTTTATTGTCCAACCTACTTTAAAAGAATCGAGCGTTAGGAACAACTCCCCGTCAAACACGTGCTGCAGTTTCCTTTGAACTTTTGTTGTAATAATTTTCGGAATTCTTAATTCTCAGGGACAATATTTTTGGACTGTGCTTTCATTTCTGAGAGTATATACATGGCTTCCTTCGAACTTTTGTTGCAATAATTTTCGGAATTCCTAATTCCATGCCACTATATATTTGGAGTGAGCTTTCCTTTCTTTTTGAGAGGTGAGGATTATATGTAATATAAATAAATAAGATGTGTAAAAAATTATTTAGAAAATAAATAGAATATTTTTTATAAATGTAAATATTACATTTTGAAAGTTTTAATTTTTTATTATTATTTATATTTTTAATTATGATTTAATGACTTCTCTTCACATCAAAATATATTACTTTATTCATTAGTGATTTTGAAAAAACATAGAATCTTACATATGAAAATTATATTATATGATCCAGTTGGATCTTGATTGCGTCATACATCGAATTTGAATTGAAATAATCTTCATTGTAAACCCTCAAAAAGTGTAATGTAAAATCAATCATTTGAATTTGGAACAAGAAGCCTATGCTACCAATTTGAATTTTGAACAACATGTGGACAAAATTCATTCATATAATTCAATCTATGTTATGCTAGAATTAATTATATCGACCCATATTTACTTATGATAAAGCATTTCAAATTCAAGACACATTTACTTATGATAAAGCATTTTAAATTCAAGACACAGTGCAATTTTATTGTACCTAAGAATAAGAAGTTGTAAGAAGTTGTGTGTTTATTTAATTCTTTTACATTAGTCATGGTTATCGTACATTGTTTCTATATTAAAGTTTTTTTAATTTTGAATAAGTATAACAACGAGCATAGGCTAGCATGTGGACAAAATTCATCCATATAATTTAATTTAGGCTAGAATTAATTATATGGACCTATATCTACTCATGATAAAGCATTTCAAATCCAAGATACAGTGCAATTTTATTGTGCCTAGGAATAAGAAGTTGCGTGTTTATTCAATTCTTTTACATTAGTCATGCTCATAGTACATTGTTTCTATATTAAAGTTTTTTAATTTTAAATCATAAGTATAACAACGAGCATATGCTAGCATGTGGACAAAATTCATCTATATAATTCAATCTAGGCTAGAATTAATTATATGGACCCATAACTACTCATGATAAACCATTTCAAATCCAAGGCACATTGTAATTTTATTGTGCCCAGCAATAAGAAGTTGTGTGTTTATTCAATTCTTTCCCATTAGTCATGTACATTGTACATTGTTTCTATATTAAATCTTTTAATTTTGAATCATAAGTATAACAACGAGCATATGCTAGCATGTGGACAAAATTCACCCATATAATTCAATTTAGGCTAGAATTAATTATATGGACCCATATCTACTCATGATAAAGCATTTCAAATCCAAGACACACTACAATTTTATTGTGTCCAGCAATAAGAAGTTGTGTGTTTATTCAATTCTTTCACACTAGTTATGCTCATCGTACATGGTTTCTATATTAACATTTTTTTAATTTTAAATCATAATATTTAGAAAGATTGAGTTTGTTGACATAATTTTTTTTTAATATAAAAGTTCTAAAAAAATTCCTTTCTAATCAATTTATTCCTACCCACACTTCACAATTCCAAAACTAAAATTAACATAAACTAATAACCCAATAGTGACCTCCCAGATCCGGGTGACACACCAACCGCTAGCAGGACCATTGGAGTGGACATGCCATCTCCCCCCTGCACAGGATCCTAGGTTGGGCTTCTCCCTAGACGCCGCATTTACTCTGGGCACGACCACTCCCCAGCTGGCCTTCTCGCATGCTCCAGATCTCCTCGCCCACATGGCCCGGTGGGTGGCATTAATGCCGGACCAGTTCCCTACGTCCCCTCGCCCTTGCTAGTTTCACCTCACCATTACTCACTCTCGTGTGATGCCCCTCCATCCCAGAGGCCCCCTCCGGGATATGAAGAGCCATGTTCATCCTCCTGCGGTCATTACCCGTCTCCGCTATTCACTGCATGCTTCCTCTGCAGAAAGTTCGGCCCCTACGCAACCCCCCTGTGAAGTCTCCAACACAGCCATGAAGCGCACGTGAGGTACCTCCAAATGCGGCTTTGGACAAGGCACAAGCAAAACAACGTCTGTTGAGAAGGAGATTCTTGTAAACATTGGTTACAAGGAAAATGTCTCCATGCCGGTCCGTCGCCTGGTGGACGACTAGGAGTCGAGAAACATTGCGGAGATCCTTGCCTTCAGCAGGCCTGGTACTCAAGTGAATCACTATTGGCTTCTTAAAAATTTCATTGGTACATTGGTGGAAGAGATGCTCACAATCTGGAACTTGGCAAAGATGGCCACCATGCACACCAGGTCCAACATGGCCCATTTGGATGGGATTCTCGTTGCATTGGAAGCCAGCCTCACAGGTCCCCGCTACTCCTTGTTTCCTCATCAGGCTCCACCCATTGGAGTTGGTCCGAAGGGTCTAGTTGCAGGCTTCGAGGAGGCGATTGTTGTTCATAACAAAGGTGCAGTTTCTCAAGCTGTTGCGCAGGCGGCTGGCAGCTCATTACATAATTCTATGGGCCTCACTGCTTCTGAAGATGTCGCTCCTGCTCCTGGACACACCTCCATTCTTGACTCTCCTGTAGCTGTCATGGTTCAAGGTGCTTCCCCACTTGGGACTTCTTTTTCGGTTCCCTCTACCATTTTTGTCACCCAGTATAAGCGCACCTACAAGGATGAGACTGAATCGATTCTCCCGCGCAAAGCCGAGCCTCTGCCCATCAAGCTCCCAGAGTAGTAGTGGACAAATGACTTCTTCGACCCCTGCCCCATCTCTAAGGACATTCATGACTCCAAAGGTGCGGAAGGCAGTTCTTGAAGCGGCTTGTTATGAGCATAGCACACCTGGTTTTGATGTTCTGTTTTTTTGTTTTTGTTATCTCTGTCTAGTATAGAGTTACCCTCTATTTTTGTCTTTCCTGTTCGTTGGTTATATAGTCCATATCTCTAGACTTGTTTTACAACACTTTTTTTGTAATATTGACACCATAAGCAGCACCAAAATACTACATTCAACCTCTCCTGATGATTGTAATCATTTTTATGCTATAATATAATCTTTCTATGCAGCTTAAAAAAAAAACAAATAGTGACATCCTTCTATTATTTATAAACCTTTAAACCTTTAACATCGTGTAAGGTTTGAAGGATTGTCGAATTCCCCATTTGAAAATTGGAGTGTCCCAGTTTTGAATGCAATCGCCATCAAATCTTTGGCAAGTTACCATCCATATCTGATCATTTATTGGTTTAGAAAGAAAGTTGCTTGTCATGATTTTGACTTAAACTAGCGGCGGCCATCTACTCTTCTTCAGGTCTTGTAATTTAATAGGATCAAAATGCTATTGGCCCGATGGCTCTATCATCTTTGGAAAGGGTGATCAAGAATTTAATTGCCTTGAACCCTACTCTATTCACTCGTGCTGGGATCTTATCTCTGCATATAGCCCACTTAATCACACACTCTGATTTGTATTATTCTTTAGTTCTTGGCTGAGAGATCAGAAATAATGCCTGAAGAAAGTATTTCCCATCTTAGCCATGGGATTCAAAAACTAGATACAAGCTGTAATGGCGAAGGGTGTGTCTTGCTTGAAGAAAGTACATCTTAGCCATGGGATTCAAAAACTAGATACAAGCTGTAAAGGCGAAGGGTGTGTCTTGCTTGAAGAAAGTACTGCCGGCAAAGTCATCACTTGCCTAGGTATAGTTTTGCATATACATTTGATAAGCTTAGGTTCTATCCCTACATAATTCAGTTCACATTAGCAACGTTCAGAGATTCATTTTGGCGTTTAATGCCTGATAAGCAGCCGCAGTAGCATGGGGGCCTAAGCATCCCCTGGTTGTTGAGGAAATTCAGGTAGATCCACCACAGGCTATGCAAGTCCGTATCAAAATCACCCACACATCTCTCTGTCATACTGATATTACATTCTGGATTGGCGGGGTAATCCATAACGTCGTTTCTAGCTTGTTATGCCATATCTTCGCCGTCAATTGCTCCTCGTTACTGGTAATAACTTTTGTTAATTCGAGCCGTCTATTTTTTGCAGGATGAAAGCACGCAAGCGTTTCCTCGCATACTTGGACACGAGGGTGCTGGGTAAATCTTCGTTATTTATAGTTAATATGAATTATATGATGATATGCTAATTTCCAGACTAGGTAGTACTAAATGAGAAAGTCAATTTATGATTACAGGATTCTAGAGAGCATGGGAGAAGGCGTGACAGATATTAAGGAGGGAGACCATGTGATTCCCCTGTTCACAGGAGAGTGTGGAGATTGTGTGTTCTGTAAATCAAAGAAGACTAATCTCTGTGATAAATTCAAAATCGAACTTACCAGAACAGTGATGAGAAACGATGGAAAGACGCGTTTCTCAATAAGGGGAAAGCCTGTTTACCATTTCATGTCCACTTCTACATTTAGCGAATACACAGTTGTTGACTCTGCTTGCGTTGCGAAAATCAATCCAGAGGCTCCATTGGACAAGGCATGCTTGCTAGGTTGCGGAATAGCCACTGGTATTTACCTGACTATGCATATAACTGTTCTTCAATGATGGAGCCAGAATATTCAATGTTTTCAACACAGCTGACGTCGAAACTGGATCAACTGTGGCCATTTTTGTCCTCGGTACTGTTGGCCTTGCTGTTAGTAATCTCATCCCGAAATTAGTGCAGTTTTATGCGTTACTCTCTCCATACGATTTTCGCTTTGTTTTCTCACGTTTTCATGGGCACTATGTAGGTTGCAGAGGGTGCGAGGATGAGAGGTGCTTCCAAGGTTATTGGTATTGACACAAATCCAAGCAAGCTCATCAAAGGTAAAATATAGAGATTCTGTAAATGGGATTTTGCTATGAAGATCACGCAACTATATATTTTAGAGTAATAATTATGTAAACACCATCATAACTGAGACCATGGATTAAGTCAGAAATTCATCATTTCCTTGATTTCTATTACAGCGAAAGCTTTGGGCGTGACAGAATGCATAAATCCAAAAGACCATGAAAAGCCCATTCATGAGGTAATTTAATGCATATTTGTTTTATATAATTAGAAGGTTCAGAGGTTTATCTGTGGTCCATAATACAGAAAAAGCCATGTCTATGTCAGGTCATAGCAGAGAAGACACAGGGAGGTGTGGATTACAGCTTCGAATGCATTGGAAACACAGATGTGTTATATCAGGCTTTCTTGGCTACTCGCGAGGTAAAGCAACCCTTTCCTTGCCATATGATCATCTCATTCAATTCTCAGAATAAATAGACATTAATTAATATGATGGTATTGCATTGCAGGCACTGGGTTTGACGGTGTTGTTGGGAGGAGATTAGTGGCCACCATATTTGGCGGTGTCAAGGGTAAAACCAACTTGCCTGGTCTAGTAGACAAGTATATGTCTAAGGTTCATGTTATATTGTTTCCTGCATAGATTATATCTACAGTACGTTTTGATCGCAGGAGATCAGAGTTGAAGAATTTATTACACATGAGCTGCCTTTTTCGGAGATCAACCAAGCGTTTGATTTGTTGTTGGAGGGCACGTGCTTGAGATGTGTTCTCTATCTTTAGCCGAAAGTAAAAGGGATCAGGCGCTGACATAGTCCACAGTTTTTCTGTATGAAGCTAATTTGAACAGTAAATGAATATTTTCTAAAAGCCAAAACGAGTTGTTGTTGTTACATGTGTTTGGAGGAATGTTGTGTTTGATCCTTGTCTATGGCAAAAGTGACTTTTCTTGTATTTCTAGTTACTTGATGGACTCTTTCTTGTTTTTACTATTTCTCGCTACTTGTATGGGTTGAATATTTTTATCATTCAAGTATTTTTTAATTATATAAGAGATCGGAGTTGAAGAATTTATTACACATGAGCTGGCTTTTTCGGAGATCAACCAAGCGTTTGATTTGTTGTCGGAGGGCACGTGCTTGAGATGTGTTCTCCACCTCTAGCCGAAATTATAAGTGAGCATCAATCGCTGACATCGTTCATTGTTGTTGTTGTTCGGTGTGAACATAGTAAATGAACATTCCCAAGCTATATTCGAGTTGTTATGAGTGCCCGGTATTTGCCATATAAACATATATAATAGACTCGGACACCATTAACTATGGTTGATCGGACATGTTTCCAATTGAACTTTTAGCGTTCTCGGTACATGTCTTCACATGAATGTTGCGTTTGCTTCTTTTACATTGTTTGATATATTATTGTTTATTTTTTAAATAGATAATGATGATGTTAATAAATATAAAGTCATATGATTTAATAAAAATATATATGCGATTCAAAAGTAATTATTCAGTGGGCAAAAGGAATTCTCAACTTGTAGGTTTCGGTACTGAATTATTTTTTGGTTTTTTAACTTTGGAGTTAAAGCATATTTCCAGAGAGGTAAATTATGAGGTTCTCAGGTTGTTTAAAGAAGCATTAATGGAGAAGGAGGGCCTTTTAATTTGGAAGGAATTTGAAAAGTCCTCGTTTAGATCATGGTTCTTTTTATATTTTTCAGATCTGATCTCATTTTTTAGATACTTTGTTTTGATTCTCAGTTTTTGATGCTGTCTATGGGTTGTTTTTTATCATGTTGGTGTAGAACATTCAGTCTATGTTTTTTGTTTATGTTTTGATAAGAATTCCATATGGTGGATGATGTATCATGGCTTCTTCGAACTGATCTATGGATGTACTTTTTGATTCAAATCCTTTGAATAACAAAAGTATAGTGTTTTTCTACTGAAATATTTAAAAAAGAAAAGAAAAAGCAAGACAATTTTTTAATTGATCACGACTTTGGCTATTGTCAACAAATATTTTACAGGTGAGCTAAAATGGTGGTATGCCCAATTATGGAAATGAAATTTACCACATAAAAAATCAATTGTTTTATTTGGTTTGCATTTCAAGACAGAATTTTGACCTGGAATAACCTCCTTAGATGGGGCAGAATCGGGCCCAATATATGCATGTTGCGTAGGAGTGATGGCAAGTCAGTTTTCCATTTATTTGTGCTTTGCAAGTTTGCAAAGGAAGTATGGAATGAAGTGTGTGCCACTTTCAAGATTACTATTTATTGGGATAAAGGAAACTCTGAACATTCTTGTCAGTGTTGGATTCATACTCACGGGTCTTATAAAATGCTACCTACCTTTGTTACTTGGGTGCTTTAGAATCGTCGAAATAGGACCATCTTTGATCAACATTATCCATCAATCCATTTGGTTGTGAACAATATTGTCAGGCATTTATGTTTATATAATATTGTTCAGATGATCTCTAAACATCCAAGAGTTATAAAAAATATACCACAATCCAATATGGCTACAGGTTTTTTCGACGGGGCATCTGCAACTAACAGAAGTGGTGCGGGAATATACATCATTATAAATTCAGAATTGCATTTCAAAATGCGATTGTACTATGGTGTTGAAACGAATACGAGATCTAAATTAATAGCTTTATGGGGTTTAATTAAAGTGGCAAATTTATTTGGCATTAACTCTATTCAGATCTTTGGGGAATCATCGGTGACTATTCAATGGGAAAATAAAAATTTCAAGCTAAACTAGATTATGCTGAATCATTGGTGTAATAGAGTGGAAGCTTTGTTGAATTTTTTCTATTATTGGTCGATCAATCATATCTACAGAGAACTAAATGCCGTAGCAGATGCTCTCTCTAAGGAATCTTTGGTCCATGGTGAGGTTGGGCAAATTCAATGGGAAGAATGGACTGAAGGTGTTTTGACGGATGGGGGGTCCTATTTGATGTTTGATGACCAGTTGTCATTTTGTTCCTGTTGTTTTAGGTTTTGTCTTTTAACTCTGATTTTGAGGATTGTTGTCCTCCTCGCTTTTTGGCGTCTTTTTTTGTTTCATGGGTTTGCCTTGCTTCTATTGTTTTTGGGAAAAGTTTGGGATATATGTGCACAGTCTATGAAGTGTACTAGAACAATGGATATGTACTTTTTTATTCTTAGTAATAGAAAAACTACATATTTTTCTTCTTGAATATATGATGATGATGATGATGATTAATGTCCCCTGAGACCCATTGGTTTATCGGACCTTAAGAAAAGCGAAAGGAATTACTTGTATTTTTGTAAAATTTGATTCCTATGATGGAAAAGTTGAGAAAGATGCTTTCCGAGAATCCCATGGTTTTGAGAACTTAGAAGATCATGGAGATTAGAGTTGTAGCAAATATTATGAAATTGCGATCGAATGTGGGTGTATGTAGGGCACTCTAGAAGAAAGTGAGACATCCTCAACGCTCATGGAATCACACAGCTGGAAAATCCTTTCCTCCCATGGAGTTGTAGGAATTATCCAGTGTCCTATTTCACTATAAATCTCAAGGGAGTTCGTTCTTATCTTGTATATACTAATCTTCTTCTTTGAACTAGTTAAGACATAGAGGTGCGTTTGATCTTCCAGATTAGGATTAATGAATCCCTTGTAATATCTTAACTTTCTTTTACCCTCTAAATACTTCCCATCCCACATTCTCGCTTTGAACTTATAAGTGATAGTTTTTTGAGGTTGTTGATATCTAGTAAAGTGGTGTTTTCGTCGATCCCCCAATGATTTATCCAAGCCATGGCATCTTTGTACCAACCTCTCTTGAGTCGAAGATGACCTTGACTAGAATTTAAAGCAATTTTAGGGAGTCTCTGGTATACCATGTTATTTAGCTTATTCTTGTACATCAAGTATCTATACATAGTGATGCTTTCGATGGGGGGCAGACCCACTTCTATTAAAAGAATGTGATAGGGTGTATTGTTTTTAATTTTGAGGTTATACTTGACAAAACGTTTTTGAATTTGTTCAATCTTTCTTCAAGACTCTCGATATATATATATATATATATATATATATATTAAAATTAAATATTACTAAAATAACATAGTTAAAATTGATTAATAACAATAATTCAATATTCACAATTTAATTTTAGTGTATAAATTTTTATATTTAAAATAATAAAATTTTCTACTAAATAAAATTTTAATTCAAATTTCTATATTTTTCAATGTAATAAAATACTTAATGCATTAGTAAAGTTTATTTGATCTTATAGTTATATTTGTTTTGTATTTTACAATGAGGTTACTTCCCTTTCTTGATTTTTTATTTATTTATAATATTTAACTTTTTGTTTTTCAAATTTTCTCACAAGTATGGGTTTTAACATTAATAAAATATATTTATATAATTATAAAATAACATAAATTGTTTTTATTAATAGTTTAATATATTTAAAAGTGCAAATCCAAAACATTCTTCAACTCGACACGGGGAAACGACGGGAGCTCGCGGAATGGTGCTGCTCTGCCTGACCGAAGTGTGGTTAGGGTTTCCCTAGCCACCGCTGTTTGCAATTGCATGGGCTCACTGTAGCAGCCGCCCATGCTCGTTTTCGGCGGCTCTCTTGCATGTCATTGTCTCTGTGTTATATTTTGCAGCTCGTGGTTCTTTTGCAGCTCGCAGTGGTGGTGGTATGGATGCAGAGGATGAGCTGCAAGCCTTCACAACCCTCGTCCAGTCCTCTTCTCCCAAGGTTGCCTCTATTCCTACCAACAAATTCGTGAAGAAGTTGGAAGAGATCCCCTCCGTGACTCTTTCTCCTTTGGATCCTTATCGAAAAGCTCTGTCCCTCTTAGAAAAATCTCTCATTGGCAAGTTTACTGGCCTCTGGCCCAACCCAAAAATGGTGGACCTATGGATAACAGAGCATTGGGATCCCAAGTTGCAGGGGTAGGTAGTCTATGCTACCGAGAGGGGCTATTTTATTTTCCTCTTCATGAACAAAGAAGAAAGAGATCTAATATTCCGTTTGGGGCCTTTTTTCATGGGCTCAAGAGGTCTTTTCTTAGCTCCATGGACTCTAGATTTCAATCCAGTTTCGGAGATCACTGCTGCACCTATTTGGGTGAGACTTCCCCACCTCCGATTACATATTTGGGGGTGTGGCTCTCTCACAGACATCAGAAACAAACTGGGGTGTTTTCTGGATTGTGCAGAACCAAAAGGGGGTCAGTTCTCCAGCGCTCACATCTATGTAGAGGTAAACTTGGAGAAAGGGATTCCTGAAGCCCTAAAGATCAACTTGGGATATTGGATACATCTCCAAGAGCTGGACTATGAGTAGATACCGTTTAAATGCAGCTCTTGCCACATTTATGGTCACTTCGCCAAGAACTGCCCCAAACTCTCAGAAACTCTACATCCTGAAAAATCCCAAGCAAGCAAACAAACAAAGTTCTGGGATGTTAATAATCGATGATGAGCTCCTCAGCGTAAGGACTATCAACCCTCACAACAGACGGTTCAGCCACAAGTTAAAAACCCTCCAGTAGGTTCTAGCTCTCCCTGGACAAATAACAACAGCTTTGCAGTTTTGCAAGAAGCCGAAGTTAAAGAACCTAAAGCACAGGTAGATCCCACATAGTTTGAGACTACTCTAGTTTCTACAAATCATATGGAAAAAGACATTCCTCCTTTGATCGCCTCTCCTCGAGGATCGATTCCCCAAGGTTCCATGAGAGAGGTTCGGATTCTCGAGAAGGAGACTTCTGCGCATGCAGGTTTGGCTTTTTTAGTTCCCTCCATTGCTACAGAGGGCACTTCGAATACCGAAGACTCTTCCACTCCTTCTCCTCTTCTTACTAGAGGTCAGAAATCCAACAAAGAGCGGAGGGACAAAGAGGCAGCTGAGAAAATCTCTTTGGGATAGCAGAAGTGATTGGACCCCTTCCTTAAAGGGCATTTTATCTCCTCGCCCACTTAAATGTACTGTTTTTGCAGCTTGTTATGCTCCCTGTTTGTAAGGATTTATTCTTGTAAGCAAGTTTTCTCTTTTACTCCAGATATCTCCATAAGCATATGGGATTTGTCTCCCATGATATCAATAAGAAGGATGGTAGTACTATTAGAGGTCATTAACCTTCTTTCACTTTGTTACTCCATGTTCCTGGTTCGCCAGGGAAATCTTTTAATACAAAATTCTTAACCGTTTCTGTTAAAAAAATAATAATTTAATATATTTAATAATAGAATAAAATAAAAATACGTTTCAATCGATGATAATCATATAGTGGATATATATTAAGTTTTACTATCTAAATAAAATATTATTTTTTAAAATACAAATTTACTAATTATTCTAAAATTATTCAATTTTCACAATAAATACATTGTATTTATTATATTGATTTTAAGAATAAATATAAATGTAGTTGGTGCTAATTAGTTATAGTTATGATGGTTGAGAAAGAAATCTTACCTCCTAACTTGGATTTAAATTTAAAGTGTGTTTGTTACATGTTTTCTCTCTAACTCATGATGAATATCTCATCTTTACATATTAGAGTGTAGGATGCTCATTTACATGAAAAAAATGTAGTAAATATATTTAATTTATAGTGTCCCAAATCCTTTTTATTTAGATATGTATAGTATTTTCTAAATTATAATTAATTAATTTAATTTTTATTTTGTAATGAATTAATTAAACTTTAAAAAATATATATTTTATAATTATATCATTTTTTTTTAAATATAGGTATTATGATGCAAATAACATTTGTTTTTGTAATGTTCTTAGAGTAAGAGACTAAACTGCTCCTGACTGGGTAAAGCGCCTTGGCCTCCTCGGTCGTTAGGCTTCGGCTTGAGGAATTTGGCTGGAGTGAAAGTCAGCCCCCTTATGAACCACCAGCAGGTTATTCCAGGTGGCTAGGTTTCTAGGTCTTAAGCCTAGGCTCGGGTAAACAACCACCTTGCTCTAGATTGATGGAGTTGCAATGGTTGCCGGACTAGGTGCAATGAATATCTAGCTACATCGAGGCTTTGGCGTTGTTTCGCTTATGCCTCTCTACTAGATTAGAAGGACTAAGTTTTCCCTGCTTCAAAAAAAAACAAAAAAAAACAAAAAAAACTCTTGTTTTTGTAATGGCTAAAAAATTAGCCATAGCATGATCGTTAAATGTTAATGCTTCTTATAATCACTTATATCTTTCACCCATAGAACTAGGTAAGAATATAAAACTCTCTCATGTTTGAAGTTCACTCTTTTTCAATGTCATTATTTAAAATAGAGTACCTCCTCCTTCCCAAAAGAAGACACTACAACTAGGGTTTTTATCTTGGATAATGTTATAACCCTTAGTGCTTAATATTATTCAACTTGTAGGAAGTAAGTGAGACCTACCAAGAATAAAATTTTATTCATATTCCCATGGAAGATCAATGTTCGCATTCATATTCGTGTTTGGGAAATTTCAAAATAAGTAAAGTTCCAATACAATGATAACAACACATAAATTAGTATACATAACTCTTGACTTTTATAAATAATTTCTATCTACCCCAAACTTAAACATGAGTTATGCCTACATTAATGAGTAAGACATATTATATTGATTGAATGCTATCTATGTAGAAGGCCGTATTTAACAAGTAACATATAGGACCAGGTCCAATGACATTCAATGGCCACCATACATTTCCTATCATTAACTTTAATGGGATCTCACGCCCTTATTGCATCACTAGATGGGATGCCACCATTCCAACCACGCTTGAAAGTTGTTTCCCTTAATTCATATTCTTATGAGGTACACTGATAATCCAAGGTCCCATATACAAGTGCTACCCTCAATGATTATAATGGAAAATTCCATGAAGTTCATCCATAAGACAAGGTCCCCTAGATGGGTGTTAGCTACAACTTTCAATTCGTGAAACATCAAAGAATTGTTTGGTAGACTGGGATGGAAGGATGTCCAAGCAATATAGGCTCATAGAGAGGAATAGTCGGAGTTGGAATTAATAGAACACTACCCAATTCATCAAACATGTTGACTTGGCATGCATTGAGTGTTGTCAATCTTAGTAAAAATTGTTGAATCCATAACTGGATCCTTATCTTCATCCATATGAATTTCAACAATCATTAAATCCATAATTGGAGCCTTATCTTCATCCATATGAATTTCAACAATCATTAAATCATTTATGGTGGTCTCAGGTGGAACTACGAGTCTTGCATCCATATAGCATTCCTTTGTTTAATCTAACATTGAATGAATTGTCTCACAATTACAAAAAAGGAGAACACATGCTTTCTATATTTTTTATATTCAATTATCTATAAATATTGTTTTTATAGATTATTTCAAGGTTTGAATAATGTTAGTCTCCCTTAGAAATTTCTTCCTTCAAATTCAAGTAACGAGTTCTTTGTATGTTTTTCATAACCTATAGCATATTCAAGAAAACTTACAAGAGGGGTTTATTCCACATAATTTTGATATAAACCCAACAACTTCTCAATGATGGGGATAATATATATCCATGTTAAGTGCAATATTCCACTTTAAGTATGAGAGATAAGGTTTTAAAATATACAATAAGAAAAGATTGTATTCAATTCATATTCTTTGCTTGGTTAGGGTTTGGAGACAATGGTTTTTAAATTATTGTAACTTACCGAGTGTTAATATTCCCCATTAAAAAATGACATGACATCTCTTCTCTTAATGCCACTAGAATGATTGTAATCTAATTCAAAAATAGAGAAAAAAATTCCATTGCAAGAGTTTTCCACTAGCATTTTGAGGCCAAAACTTGAAATGGTTGTATCTTGTATTATTCCTTCTTAAAATCGTTATTATTGCCCTATTTTGGAAATAGCATGGACCCTTGTCTTTCAAGGGCATTGGTAAAACTGTAGTATACTTAATTATACGAGAAAATTTGAAAAAAAAAGGTTATTCTTAGACCAAAAAATGATCTAATACCATTTGGTATGATACTAAGTGTTTAAGATGATTCAAATTGTAAAAAGTAAATGAGACATAATAAGAGTATTTAACCTTTTATTGATAGTACAAAAAGAGAATAATGTTCGCATGGCTCTTTTATGGGGAAACCAACAAATGCATAAAGATACAATACAATGATAATCATTGATAATTTAATATTATATAGCTCTCTAACTCTATATTATATAGCATACGATTAATGAATTGAAAATTTTCGTGATGAAGGAAGGAGATAATTTGGTGAGTTTTGATGTAGTGTTTCCCGTTACAAAAATTGCCATGAAGGAGGCCATAGAGCTGATGAGGGATGTAACAAAATATGAGATTGTGAGATTGGTGGAGATATGTTTAAAATCTAGTTTTTAAGTTTTAAAGGAAAATTATATGACCAGATAGAAGGAATTGTGATGGGATATCCACTTTTATCAGTAATGGCTAACTTATACATGGAATATTTAAAAAAATCCACCATTGAGTCTTTCTCATTAAAACAAAAATGATGGAAAAGGTATGTTGACGATACCAATACTAATTGGTCACATGGAAGGAAAAATCTAGGCAAGCTTTTAGGGAATTTAAATAGAAGATATGACAACATTAAATTCACAATGGAGGTGGAGAAGTAGACTTGGATACCGTTATTGGATGTCTCATCTTGAAAAAGAGGATGGATACTTGGCACACCAAATCTATAGAAAAGAAACGCATACAAACAAGTACATTCATGCTGATTCACGCCACCATCCTCTACAAAAAAATGGGTATAATACGCACTATTTGACTTGTCCCATTAGGTTTTCCAATGAAAAGCACCTTGAGCCAGAAATTCGACACTTATCAAGTTCTTTTAGCAAGAATGGATATAATGAAATTCAGATTAAGAAGGTAATCCAAAGAGCTCAAAGTGGACATCATAGATGAAGTGAGGAGTACATTGGAGGAAATTTGGAGTAAAGATCATCCTTCCTTATATTAAAGGAACATCATACATATTGGCACAAATCTTAAAAAGAAAAAAGATATTAAGGTTAATTTATCTCCCTTAAATTCTATAGAAAGAATGTTGGATTCCTCAAAATACTGTATGGACCCAAAGGCACAGAAGGTTGCAACTAGTATATTGTGCTCATGTGGCAAAGTTTACATCAAGGAAACTTGTTTTTCAATGTAGGAAAGACTCAAGGAGCATAGTGTGAAAATAATGCACAATTGTCATAAGAAAATGCACCTTATTAGAACATGCACACGACTCAAGCCACCATATTTGTATAGAATATGTTAGGTTAATTGCAAAAGAAGACCATTTTAGGAGAAGAAATATTCATGAAGCAATCGAGATAGAAAAATTCCCATTTATTTTAAATAGGGACAATGGCCTAAAACTAAGAGAATGTTGGCATCCTATTTTTCAACTTATTAAGAGTAGGAATAATATTGATAGGTTGACTACATCGAAAAGAAACAATGACGACACTTAAGAAAATATAAATTCATTGACTTCTTGTTCAAAAAATTTGATAAATATTGTTTCCTGATGATGAGCCCAATTGTGGGATCAAAATGTCGAGAAGAAAATAACGAATGAAGAGATCATTTGGTTATCTAAATTTTTACCCGCACATACAACATGAACAGTTCTTTATATGCTACACCCTAACCATTAGTAGCCCATATATTATTAGTAGGCCATATACATTAATTGAATGTTAACTACATTTTGGGTATTATTTAATAACTATTGCAGTGGACATAATCAACATTATGTTAAATTCCCAAGATACATATCCTATAATTAAATATTATGAAAATTTATGCCCTTATTACATCACTAGGGCATCACATCAAAGAACATTGAATGCAACTCTATATTATGTATTCCTCAATGGGTTCATCAATCACTATAAATACAAATTATTTGATATATAGATTCAATCGGTTTTGGCCATGATTTAAAATTCTCATCTACAACTAGAATTTAGTGTGCAATATCATATTTTTTTGACTGAGAAAGGTCATAGAGGAGGGATAATGATTCTAACCCAATGTTGCAATGTCCTTAAAATAATAATTCCCTAATTTAACCTGTCCTTAATACCCATCTCTTCAACTCCAAAATGGGTGTGATTATGAGATATCCCCCTCTACTCATGGTAATATATAATCGCTTAGAAAAAAAAATCCTAGAAAATTTATTAAAATAGATGCAATCCAAAAAGGAAAGGACCATATAATATTATTCTCTACTAGAATGTTAATAGAACTTTACTTGAATAATGGTGTAATGGAAAAGATCACTTTAGACATGCTTTAGTCTACAAATTTTTTAAATGGATCCATGTTGAAATGTGTAATGTTAATATTGCAAATGTAATGATGTCTAGTGTGATGTTGTAAAATGTTATTCTCTACTAGAATGTGAATAGAATTTTACTTGAATAATGGTGTAATGGAAAAGATCACTTTAGACTGCGGGGGCTTCACTCAATAAACCGTTATCATAGCACATTCATTCATGGCATATGAAACAATACCCCCAATTTCACTAAATATTGGAAAATACCTTTCAAAATTATTTTTTTAACCCCCTCCCAATATGCCTTCCCAATTTAAAAAAACCCCAATTTTCACTAGATATTGTATGTATCAATTTTTTCATTAACATTTTTTATACCCCTTTATATTTCTACCTAGTATATTGATATCATACCCCTCTTATGACCCGACATGCATTCTACAATGCACCTTGCTTCTTTCGATGTATATTGTGGATGCACATTACTTCACCCACAATGCAATTACTCAACCACATATCATTATGATTTGCAACATCTAATGGTCTAATGAAGAGATATGAGATCACTTCTTGTATGTCACTAGAGCCAATGCACATAGTACAACATTTAGATTGCATGTTGCAGTTCCCCAATCGCCGACTAAGCCTGTTGTGGGCTAGGTATCTATTAGAGGGGACCCTTCGGGATCCTTAGTTGTCATTAGTTACTATGTAATAATCTAGTTAAAGAAGCCGTTGGAGCGGGTGCAACCGCTCCAACCACATGTATGATGTATAAATAACCTAGTTCAAGATGAATACAAATAGTTGGATGCATTCGACTCATCTCTCTTGTCTTGATTATATCTCTGTGTATGTACTTACTCTCTGCTTGAATACAACATCTGGCGCCGCTGCCATTCTCTATTGGCTGGGTGACAACAACATCAAAGGAGAAGCGATACGAACCTTTGAGAAAGAATGGAACCTGCAAGGAAAAGATTAAAGAAAAAATGGAACATGCAAGGAAAAGATTAAAGATTGTTAGCCTGCTCAATCTTTGACGGCTCGAACCAGAGAAAGAAATGATGTCCATTGTTTAATAAGACTTTTACTTGTCGACCTGCAGTCCGTCGTTCAAAGTATTTATATGCTCACATGGTATGGACCTTCCCAAGGAGGAAATAGAAAGATCTCTGCAATAACAAGAAAAAGATGATGCTGATCAGTCGATGCGAAACTGCTTAGAAGAATCGCTCAAGATGAATGATGCACTCATGAAGACTCGTCTACCTGCAAGCAAATATTAATAATTGTTGCATAGAAGAAATATGTGACACTCAATTTTTAATTTTATTTTTCTTGGTGATATCGATATTGCAAATTTTTCAAAAATAAATTCTGATTATTTGCTCATCGATTCCTCCATCATAGAAGTCTACAATAAAGAAGCGAGTATATTGAGCAACCAGCGCAATAATCCCTTGGTCAATCAGCAACCCCGTCCATCCGGGTGCAGTGCAATTAGTTGATGCTCCTGTTCTTTGAAGAAACTGGCTTGAAAAGCTTGACAACAGAGCAAGAGCTAACCTGTCGACTAAAGCAATGTAACGATGAATCATTCAAACCAAGCAATCGAGGACAATCCCAATCTACCACGTGGACTGCATGTGTCGTTGACTGCATAGAACCATCTTTTAGAAAAATATGTCTCTCAACCTATTATTGCTCAGAAGAAATGTGCTCCGTTGTCATTAGAATATCACAGCACTGGCACACGAATATTACAGCATTGAAGCAACTTCAGCATTGGAGTGAGAAGACACCATCGCATTCCGTCGACTACATAACACTGACCATGAATGGAATATTGTTTCCAGAGAAAGAAAGTTGTATCACCTAGTTTGCCTAGAACCATCTACGAAGAATTTGCCAACCTGTCGACCTAATTTTCAGAAGAATTTGTCTCTTGTTCTATCGCTTAGATCTTTCTAGCCACTCTGTGTTGAATTATTTTGAAGAAATTTTTATGTAATATGGTCATAATCTTGGTCGACTAATCTGGAAGAAAGTTGTTGCATATCACTTCTTTATTTTATATGCTCGAAGATTAAGTCGAGGTGCTTTGGTCGGACCAATGTGATCGATGGTTAGCATTGTATTATGGTGGGTGGTTGATACAAATTACCGACCAGAACTAGGACACCTATCGAAAAAAAAAACAAGTCTGTTCGTCGACCAATTGCAGTAAACTGCAACTTCAAAAACATTGAAATGTCCAAAGCTGTGCATTAATTTTGTTCAAAATAAAAAGAAGTTATCAATCTATTCAGTTTGTTTACTGGCAGATCGACGATGGTAGCAAGAGATTCGGACTAATTGAAGTTCATGGAAGCTCGCCATAGACTCCACATTTCGTTCACCATCCTCTATCAAGTCTGTTGATAGCAGTCGACTAATCAAAGTTATGCCCGTCGATGAGTCTGTTCAGAGGAATGTCGACCATTTTCTGTTCCGATGATAAAGTGGCCGACAAAAAATTAGATGATGGTCGGGTCACTTTAGTTATAAACATGGTCGGGTCACTTTATTTTTAAAATGTGGTCGAGAATTAATGGATATGTCAGTCTGGTCAGTATGTCAATGTATTTGTAATTTTAAAAATGGTCAATATTCAAAGTAGTCGGGTCACTATCATATAGTCAAAGCTCGAAGATCGATTTGTAAATTATGGTTGGTGGTATATGGTCGGTACTAAAAGTGGCCATGATGTTGTAAAAAGCATCGGGTCATTGAAAATAAGTCGAAAAAAGGGACATTCAAAGCTTATTGAACCATGTATTTTCATAAAAGTTGTAAATCGAGTCAGTTTCTTGCCGACCAGTGTAAGTCATGTCGAGTCAAGTAAGTCATGTCGAGTCGAGTCAGTCAGCAATCGACCAATATCAGTCGGTATCGACCACAAGCAGCAGCAACACATTTAAAACTTGTAGGAAGCCTCACAACAACTGAGTATACGGAAAGCATGTACTCAAGCAGAAGACATCTATACCACAGAGAAAGCGCTTCACGTTAATAATGACAAAAGAACACTTAAATTGATCAAGCCCCCCGGTACTGACACACATAAACATCTATTCAATGTCATTTCAGACGTTTTTCTGGCAGTTGGTGAGTTGGTGCAATGGCAGAGCGTGGAAGCCCAGATGTTCTTGGACCATGGAAGAGAATCCGACAGGAAGGTGAAAGGGGTAAGCGGCTCGATTGGACACTACCAGTATGTTGACAAAGACTAAAGGAATCATAGTTCATGGCTGCTAATGTTTTCTTCGAGACGAAGACATATTTTGAGGTGGGGGAGATGTTAGAGGGGACCCTTCGGGATCCTTAGATGTCATTAGCTACTATGTAATAATCTAATTAAAGAAGTCATTGGAGCGGGTGAAACTGCTCCAACCACATGTATGATGTATAAATAATCTAGTTCAAGATGAATACAAACAGTTGGAGGCATTCAACTTGTCTCTCTTGTCTTGATTATATCTCTGTGTATGTACTTACTCTCTGCTTGAATACAACAGTATCCAAGCCCCGAGGGCCTGTAACAAGCGCTAGGAGGCTGACTAAACCTCCCAAGGCATGTAATAGGCATGAGTGGTTTGGTATTCAAGCCCCCAAGGCCTATCTAGGGCCTATAATAGGCCCTGGAGGCTTAGAGCCTCCCAAGGCTATTGGTAACAATTGGCTGTCAATGACCACTATCTCTCGACTATGATCGACAGGAAACCCACTTCACCATGAAACCCCATGGCCTCAAGCATGCCTCAAGATGCTATTTCCCTGCATACTTTTAAGCTCGAGCCTTGCCTCAACCCGATTTCTCATCCGACCATGATCCTACCATCTCCATTTGGCGGATGTCAGCCCTCCCATATAAAAAATACCCCAAAGTATTTTTGTATTGTTACATTAAATAAAAAAAACCCTTTGCCCCTTAATATATAATCAATATAATTTTCAAGTTTTCATGAATATTTAATACCACAATATGAATGAACGTGGTATTATATTACCTTGTAGTGAAGCCCTCGTGCTTTAGACTACAAAGTTTTTAAATGGACCCATGTTGAAATGTGTAATGTTAATATTGCAAGTGTAATGATGACTAGTGTGATGTTGTAAAATGTTATGATGTCTTATCTAGAAAAGGAAGACATAACTCTCTCTATCTTGTGTAAAAGGGGCTATCCCACATGCATCATGGAGTAATATTCTCCTATTACCATTCATTATATAAAGAGGTGGAAAATCATGTATCCCACATGCATTATGGGATGTTGTTCTTCCATACCTATAGATATATAATAGAGGTGAAGGAGACCCTTTAGGTGGTTGAGTGTTATTGTGAATTACATTACAAAGATGTGATAAGAATATGTGGGTGGAGCTAAAGTGTAAGATTGGATATTTTTTAAGAATAAAGAAAATAATACCTTCAAATGGATGTTTCCACATTTGGAGTTTCACCATGTATATCTAGTGTACTATTTATTTTTCTCTTGTCTCTTACTTACTATTTAATTATTTGGTGCTTGTATGGATAGAAGGCTAGACTAGTAAATTCTTGATATTGATTTTCATGTTAGTACATGTATTGTTGTATGCTTAAGCATATTTCTCAATAATCTAACACCATATCATAAGTTATTACTATTCTCTACCTTCTTCAATAATTTTTTGTTTTTTTTTAGCACCAATTTATTCAATTTTTTGGGGCCCTCCATATCTAGTAGATTTTCCATCAAATCTACCAACCTTTGTGGTTTTTTCTTTAGATATGAGAATTTTTCTACATGTTTGAGAATTTTTTTTTATGAAAACCCTAACTCTCACCACTTATTTTTCATAATTTTTCAAGTTTTATGTGGTTTTTCCTATAGATCCATGTTGAAATCCATTGCATACAAACCTACTATCAAGGATTTATCTCTCTAGTTGTTTTCATGTGTTTGGTTCATGTTTTTGTCTAGATGGTTTCGAATTTCGTCAATCTATAGTTACATGGCCGTAACAAACAAGTGTGCAGGTAGCATAAAGAAAAGGCACATAAATATGTGATCGACCTTCATAGAAGGTGCTTACCCCCACAACTAGCATTCACAATAAGTGAATACACCCAGTTTTGAATCCAAATTGTTGTATTAGGTTGATTATTTTCGTTGTCTCGTACAAAGGGTTTGCAAATCTATTGTTTTGGTACTATAGATTTTTTTCATTGTTGAGAAATTTATGGTTTTATTCATTATTATATATTATAGTTGTTATCTTCTTGTCTTGTTGCGTTATGGTTTAGTTTCTTAATCATTGTTATGAGCTATGAAGTATCTTATGTTCTTGAGTTAAATGGTATTATATATCTTGCTTAGAAGAGAAAAATGATTAACATTCTCAAGAGTAGGAATCTATGACACTTAGTTAAGGGGTACTAAATGAAACAAACTGATGCTAAAGGCTTACCTATATGAAAATATTGGTGTGATGAAGCAAGAGAACTAATTGGTCAAATTGTTTCAAATAGCTTACAGGAACATATTGAGGCTGAAGATAACCTGAGTGAGGTATGGAAAACTTTAGCTTCTTTATTTGATAAATCTGATGATGTTTCGTGTTATTATATTGAAAAGAAAATTCATGAGTTAGATCCTAAATATTTTGATAGAATAGAGTTATTTCTTGCTGAAATGAAAACCTATAATGAAAAACTAAATAATTGTGGTAAAGATTACAAGAAAAGTGATAATGCCCTTGTTATTCTTGTAAGTAAAAATCACCTTCTACCTTTGATTGTTCATCCAAACTAGGAATAGAGCCATTGAAATGTCTAAAGATTCTATGTCAACCCCTTATGAATACTTTTGTAAAGGTTTGATATGTGAGCAAGATAGGTTGATTTCTTCATGTCAATTAACTAATGGTGAAGCTCTAATGGCACATAGTAAAAAGAATCTTGATAAAGGTTTTAATAGAAACCCTAAACCACATAATAAAGGATCAAGCCATTACTCTTCTAATGATTCCTCTAATGATGCTCCTAAAAATAAAGTGTTTAACCCTTGTAGGAATTGTGGCAACCACCCTAAAAATATTTGCTTTAAATGGAGACATGAACTTGTTAAATCCAAGAAGAAAACCTTTGAGGAGCAACAAGTTTCTATTTGTGCCTATTATGTTCACCTATGTAAATCTTCTTCTTCTATGGAATGGATAATGGATTATTGGTTTTTTAATCACATGACTGTTACAACATATTTTATTTCACCTTATTACATTAATAGGAACACAACACAGAAACTATCAATTAGTAATGGTAAACAACTTTCAGTAGTATGATCTTGAGTTGTTAAAGTTCCTAATGCTACATTGGAATATGTTTTTCATGTTCAAGGCATTCCCATCAATTTGATTTTCATTTATCGTGCTTGTCAAAAGGGTTATAAGTTTGAAGCATGGCTAGACAAATATGTTTTAAAAAATAACAAACATAACTTCAAAGTTGTTTTAAAAAATATCATGACGTTGGCTTATATAATTATACTGTGAAATTGATAAAATAACGCATTTTGAATTTTTTGTATTAATTGATTTTTGTAATTATTGTAGGGAGGCATTATTGAGAGGCTTGGATTGAGTATGTGGGGAACCCCATCATGGTATACTATCTCCTCTCATGTGAGCATTTAATATTTGAATTTGAATTGTATTTTTTAAGTGTATTAATTGATAGAATTGTTGGAAAAATGATATTTTGTTGTTTTCCTTTCATATCCCAGAGAGACATTCTAAACTTAGACACAAGAAGGCCCAAGTTTCTTCTAGATAAAGGAGTAAGATTGATTTTAGAGATGATCCTGGAGGTACCAAGGGTGATCAGGGTGATTGAGACACCCACTACGGTACATTAGCCACAATGTGTCATTTTGGGCACTAGATGTCTATTTGTGTCTATTCCAAAAGCTATCGTTATTCCATTTTTGGGCATGGAAGCCATTATATATATTGGGAACAATGTTCCATTTTGTATAAAAATGTATAGTTGGACCTATTTTTAGTACAAATACATGGCTTTCATCCTATGTATGTGACAATGTGTTTATCAGTTTTTCCATTCATGATGTGAATTTGATGTAATATACTATGAATGCTACATTGCTCATGTTGAATGTAAAATATGTTCTACTTAGTTTGATTAAATTAATTTATAAACTAATCTCTACTAATGGAAATGAATGGATAGGAGGATTAAAAAATTTCTAAATACAAGTGAAAACACACGTTTTCTTGGGAAAGTACTCATATTTTTGTAAGGAATCTATTTCAAGTAATATAATAATAATAATAATAATAATAATAATAATAATAATATATTTTAAGGTAATAGCCAAGCCAAACACCAATTTGATGTATGATACCCCCTTGTTTCTGAAGAACGGACCTCCCTTTGAACATCAATTTAATGGATAAAATCTACAAAGGTGTACATACCTTACCCCCGTCCAGATTTGAACCCGGCCCCTCTGGTTTTGAACCTGTGATCTCCTAGGAGGAAACAAATCTTCTTAACTATTACGCCCACTTGGGTTATTTTTACATTAATTGCTAGGTATGATCAACATTGAATTGTTCAATGGTTTTGATCTATTGCAAATCATTATTAGAGAATGAAAGAGAAAGGGATATATTTTGGAGTTTTTAGACAAATGGAAGATTAGGTTGAGTCCATTGGTTGTTTGATTGTTCTAATATCAAATCAAGATAGTTAAAATAAAATGTTCATAACTATAGAGTGTTGAATAGGGAAGCACATTTGCACATGGAAATAGGTAAACATTCTTGTATAGTAACTAAGATCATGTGTTTTATAAAGGATATGTAAATAATAGGAAGAGATTGTATTACAATGACATCAAGTAGAATTTGACAATGCAATGATACATTCAACAATTCATGGCTTTATGTGCCTAGGTTGATAGATTCTAGTTCCAATAAGGGCACATAAATGGTTCCACACACATGTGGTGCAAGGTGGAATTATAGGGTGTAAAGGTAAATATATGTGATTTTTTAGACCCTACATTGGTGATCATTTGTGCCACATCTAATAGCATAATATCATACTATGAAAGTATGCAATATTACATTACACTATTGCATGATTTCACACCTAAAACTCAACAATATGCATGGTGTTATGAGCATATGAAAGGGGTATATGGATCTAGTTGAGTTTAAAGGAAAAGTGGAAGTTTTAGCTTTGTTCTCCTCAGAATAACATTTGGCACCGAAAGACCACCTTTTTCTAATAAGTAGTAGTTTACTTAGGAACAATAATATCACTAACATCCAAAATCCATACTCAATACCATACAAGCGAGATGAACATCACACAACTCTTTTCTTAAATTTCAATGAAGAGCCTCTCAAAATGAAAGCCACAATTTAGCATCCAAGGGCCTTTTGTGCATATTTTATATGTCCAACCAAAATGAGTTTAGTCTCCAAACCAAGTGATTTGATCACTAGCTCATGAACCCAAAGATTTGTATTTTGTCTTTTATTGGATAATATTTTGTTTAGCATAACTCCTATTCTACCTTAGCATGAAAGTATTTTTCTTTCTTAAGGATATACATTTTGTTGATGTATTTGTAACTTCAGAATGTATTCACTTGTATATTTTATATTGTATTTGTATTTTATTATTGTACCTACAACGAAGATGTTTATTCCTCCGGCCGGAGAAGTCATTATTGTACTTGGGTCATGTAAAGTCATTGAGGTCAATCCTCCCATGTAAGTCGGGGCATTAGTTCCCCTAGAGTCATTTGTATTGGGGTGTTTAAGTTGCCTAAAGGAGTTGGCCCAATCAACTTTAGTTGAGGCGACTTGTCAAGTGGTAAAGGTAAAGTGAAAGGTAAAGTATAAATAGAGAGCTAGGCTCTCTATTTATTCATTCACTCACTCACTTCACATAAGTGAGAGAGAGAGATTTTCGCACAAGTAGAGGAGGAGGAAGCTACTGGAGATCATCTCTTTGTTTTGTGGCTTTGTACTATTGCTCATTCTATCTATGAGGAAGTTGTAGGGTTTTCTCCTTTATGGTTTCCCCGGTGAAATGGTTTGTGTCTCTTGTCTCTTGTAGTTGATTTGATGTGCATGTTATTCTCTCAGTTAAGATACTAGATCATATTGAATTAAATGATGAAAATATAACATGGTATCAGAGGTAGCCTGAAGGAAGGCATTGTATGTCATTTACGACAATTTGAAAGTTAGGGATTTGTATAGAAAAACCTAATCATCATGGAACTTTCACTATAAATCAATTTTGGAGAAGGTTCGGGATCTGAAACTTGGAAAGGACGAAGATGAAATTTTCCTGTACCTTGTGTCCGAGTTTCAGCCTCAGATTCATTGCACTTTCTGAGATATGATCCATACAAGTTAGGGTTTATGCATCTTCCAGAATGAATCCCTAAACAGGTGACCTAGGTAAAAAGTTCATATCTCAGTTTAGGAAGCTCCAAATGGAACTTCATAAAAAGTGATAGTTAGGGAGTAGACTATAGTTTCACAGGTCCGAGTGTTAGAGGCCGAAGTTGAAATAGTGACACGTGGAACTCCGTACAAGTTTGCTATGTTGTTTCATCCCTTAAAAAGGTCATGTTGGGAAACTGAGCATATATCTCTGATGGAGAATCCAATGAATCTCAAACATGTGGGGTTGGAAATATTACAGGTCAGGATACCATAGGAAGAAGTTTCAAATCCTGTAGATCCTAAATTTCAGAGATACACCAAAAACAATACGACACATCTAAAATAGCTCAATGGAGGAAATCAAAGAAGAGGAGGAAGAAGCTCTCACTTAGGGTTTTCAGTTTTTAGGTATGGCATGACCTGATACAATGTTGGAGACACCTGATGCAACATTGGAAACTTTGAAAATGCATTTGGAATCCATTCATCATAGATATTAATCCTCCATCAAAATGTTGTGGGAGGAAGGAGATTGAAAATTAGGGTTTCCAAGAAAGAAGAAACCCTAGCAAGGTTGGGAGACTCATAAGGTAGAAATGAAGGAGGTTTAAATGGCACTAATATTCTGTCATCCTAGCACCATGAACCTATATAAGATGTTTACAATTGATCTACCTTGGATGGTTAGGGTTTTACCCTTATAGAGAAGACTACAAACTATCTCGACAGGTATGACTTGAGGAGATACAGGTATGTTTTGAAATCTGTTTCATGATTAAGTTTATGATATGTTTGTCTTCATATTATTGAGGTTAGTACAATCATGATTAATTTTTAGATTGTCTGATCACCTTAGTAAAAGTATGAATGCATGTGAATAATAGAAGACATTCATTGATTAGGGTTATGACACTTATGATTGTACTAATGCACTGTGGTGTTGTATGAGGATGATGTTGTCCGCTAACATGAAAGGTACATCAAGAAAGACAAATCAAGTTCTAGATCAAGAATATATTACCATGGTGACATGAAGACAAAGACTCATCCATAGTCATTGATCACATAGAAGCTCTACTTACGAGGTATGTATAATTTTGTTCTACAATACTTAACTTATGAGATATGCAGGTTACTAGCACAAGGTCTCTAAATCATTGAAGAGAACAAAGAAGAGATTGTTTGGGTATGTTAGACATAACTAGAAAACATGATAATACAGGTATGTTTTACTATATCGATTTAGAATCCTACCTCATGTTAGGATCTTATATAAGTATACTTTTGTATGATTGATAATGATTATTCATGAAGTTATATGTTTGAGTAATAATGGGTTTATGCATATTATGCTTCTTAATGATATGACAAACTAGAAGAGTCCTATAAGAATACGCATGAATAAAAGAAGTACTCCCTGAAACCTTGAATACTAACACTTGCGATAAATTACCTGTGTATGAAATGATCATGACCATACATGTTAAGGTTATAATGTTTTGATAGTATTGATATTATACTAATGAATGTATGATTATGTATGAGATCTTGAGGATGACACAATGATGAAACTAGCACACACTTAAGCATGCATAGTGGTCCAAGATGGATAGAAATTCAAAGACATATAATCGTGATGCTGTCACAAAGGGAAAATAGAGATCAAGAGGGAGCACACTCCAGTAGTTCCTACAAGGAAGCAAAGATTGAGAGGGAGTCAACCCAACGACCAAACAAAGATAAGTATTTGAGTTGTTATTTGAATTACTTCTTGAATCTATGAATAGTTAATCATAATAGTTGTATGCATATTTGTATTCCTAGAATATATCATGCATAGTGTAAGCATTCATATAGCATTAAATAGTATACTACTAGTATGCATATGATGGGTAAGTTGGACAAACATTCCATTGTTGCTTGTCTAGAATGAAACCTCTTTGCTAACATGCTGGGAGTTGTGCATGCTCTTGATACTATGTTCTGGTAGAGATGGAAGGCATCTATATAGCCACTGTATGCATACAAGATATGGAAAAGTGTTGTGCCAAAGTATTGGTCAAGATAGTTGCATAACTATGTGAATCATATCAGTATGCATAATAGGTTAGCATTGAAATGTCAACATGATTTGATGATTATGAAGTGTTACTAATCATGTAATTAAATTTGATTTGTAGGAAAGATCGTGTGCTATGATCTACAAAAGAAGGATGATGAACACTTGTTCCGAAGAACAAGTGATGACTGTTCAACAAGAAGACTTACAAATCAAACATACTATAGAAGTACAAAGGAAGGCTCGTGGCTAGAGGATTGTCTTAGAAAGAGGGAGAGGATCATGACAAGATGTTTGCTCCAGTGGCTAGACACACTTCCAGAGAGAGATTACACCCATAGATGTTAAGACCGTTCTCTTGAATGGTGTAATTGAAGAAGAAGTGCATATCTAGCAAACTCCTAGGATTCGATAGAGAATCACATGACTGAAGAAGGCTTTGTACGGGTTCAACAGGTACCTAGGATCGATAGTGATTTGATGAGCTTGATGATCACCACGGTTGATGCCGATTTCAACCTTTGCTACAAGGTTGAAGATGGTTTCTATATACAGATGGATGCAAGAAGGAACTCACCATAGAGTTCAAGTGATCTTAAGGCTCATATCAGTAGACCCATCTGATGGGAGATGGAACAGATAGATATGCAGAAGATGACTCAATGCAAAGTGTGAATGATGTTCAGTCACAGAGGGAGGACAATACTCAGATATAGAAAACTCCACTTCAGAGGGAGTAGATCTATGAGTTAAATAATCTTGGCATGATTCTTGTGATTAGACATGTGGCTGAGATCAGATGAGATTTTTTTGTGAAGTAGAGATATGGGTATGATGCACTATTTTCTAGGCATGGAGGTGTGGCAGAGTGCAGATGGAATCTTCCTTGGACAAGGGAAGTATGCAGTAGAGATCCTGAAGAGGTTCGGGATGATGGAATGCAAGGCCATGGCCACACCTATGGTGTCGAACCTCTATTGAGTGATGCTTCATCAGAGTCAGTTGATGCCACGATGTATCGTCCAATGATTAGGTACTTGATGTACCTGATGAATACGAGACTAGATATTTTCTTTGTTGTGAACACATTGAGCCAGTTCCTGATGGATTCAAGACATGTCCACTTGATTGCTGCAAATCATATTCTGAGGTACCTCAAGGATACGGTTGATTATGGGCTCAAGTATGATGCAAATTAGAAGACTGACTTGGAGGGTTATGTTGATTTAGATTGGGAAAGAACTACCATTGATAGGAAGAGCACTTTGGGGTGCTGATTTAGTATGGATCATGTGTGATCTCTTGGTTTAGCAGGAAGCAGTCCTGTGTAGCACTGAGTACAGCCAAAGTAGAGTATGTCGCAACTTGTTTGGCTAGTTGTGAGGAAGTATGTCTAAGGAAGCTACTGTCTAATTTGTTTGATCTCCAGTTGGACACGACTTGTATACATTACGACAACCAGATTTGTGTGAAGTTGTCTGAGAACCCAGTGTTCCATGAAAAGTTGAAGCACATTGAGATAAAGTACCACTATATTAGGGATATGGTGTAGAGAGGAACAGTGAAGCTCTAGTATGTTGCGACAGATGAGAAGATAGCTGATGTATTGACCAAGCCGTAGGCCAAAGTGAAGTTTGAATACTTCAAAGAGAAGCTTGGTGTACTTCAGATCGAGGTTCCCTATTGGAGGGGCCTAGGTCAGCCTGTCGACTAGGCCCTCCACCCAACCAATCTGAAGTATATGTTGACAAGTCGTGTCGACTGGTATAGGTCGGGTTGGTCAGTTAGACCGACAGATGGTTATGTAACTATATTGACAGATATATATATATATATATATATATATATATATATATATATATATATATATATATATATATATATATATATATATATATAGGCTGTTGAGCCGATGTACTAGTTAGATTGGTTCTATGTTGTATTCTTCTCTTGTTGGTTAATACAAAGGCTTGTGCTTCTCTCTATCTATCTCGTCTCCTGTATCTGTATCATTGTGTATGCTTGCTTTTAACATATAATGTATCTATGGTAACCACACGAACCTTGGGGCTACAACATTTGGTTCCATTGTCGGTTGATGCATTGAAGAAATGGCAGCATGACCTATGATTTTAGAACAAGAGATTATGGATTGGTGGGAGAAGAAAATTGTGAATTATCTACAGAACTATGCACGATGGAACAAGCTGACGATTAGCCAAGCGAGGGATCGATTCTTCTCCTAGACCCATGAGAGATTTGTAGAGTCCATGTCGACCACCTTGAAGAAGCTTCTAGATGAAAAGACCAATTGATGAAGCAGAGAGGAAGCTGTTGTCGAATTTGATCAATGGAGGATGCACAAATCTGTCGGAGTGGTGTGAAAAGATTGCAGATGACTTCTGTGAAGAGCAGGCGATTGAAGACCACGTCTCGGTCAATGAAGTTAGAAGAAAGTTCTTCACCAAACTCAATTTATGTGTTCTCTGTCAACCTTATTGTTCGAATTTTTTATCGACAAAGGCGATGCGCATATTGTTGAGACATGACCGTTGCTGCTCCCACCCCTTCCAAACTCTAATTGGGAGGATAAAGAAAGTAACTGGGAAAGATTTGTAAAGGAGCATGAATGGGAATTCTTCTTGAACAAATGATGGTCTGTACTTCCCCAATGATCTAGAAAACTTCGGACCGACATTGGGGGGGTGACGAAGAATGTTCTAATGTACCTAGCTTGATGAAAAATGACGTATGACAAGAAGACATGGCCAACAGTGGAAGAAAATCCCACAAAGAAAGACTTTTGAGTCATTAAATCACCCCAGATATCTAGAAAATTGAAAGAGAAAAAAGGAGACAGTGACATGAAGAGCTGTGGGAGCAGGCAATTGCGCTCTAGAGGACGTGAGGATCAAATGTCGTGACAAATGCAAAAGAAAATATACCTGATTCAATCCGAGCCCGCGATGACCGGGGTGTCGAAGAATACATGTCGCCGATGGATGAAGAATTGTGGATAGAGTGTGGTAGAGCTCTCCAAGTTCAGATACCTGAAATTGTAACACCTCCTTCTCCATTTCATTTAACACAAAGTGTTCAGGTGCGGGAAATTGTCGAGGAAAACCTTGGCCTCCATGCTAGTCAGTTGGGAATTTGGAGTCATCGAAGTGAAGAAGGCGATGATATCAATAGATTATTAATTCATCGGTCGGAGGAAGGAAATCAGGTGTCCTTTCGACTCGAATTTTCGAACAGAAGCTTTCATCTAGTGTACTCATAACATAAAGAAGTGCCCCCCTGCCAATACCAAATTTGAGTGACTTGTTGAGTATGTCGGAGAGACCAATATTTAGCGAAATCCCATTCGAGTAGAACTTTAATTGGATTTCTAAAGAAGTGTAGAAGAAGACAGACCTGGTGAAACAAAAGAAGTTCTAGTTATTGGTTCTGAAGACAAAGAACCCAGCCCAAATAGACAGCTAATTCAAGCTTACGAAGCACCAAGTTCTGGTTGTGGAAATAATCCACCTACACCACCATCAAATTCTCAAAACAATACACCAGCAGACATGTCGCACTCAATAGCACACCTTCCATTCTATGTAGGTGATTAAGATCTGACAAGACATTGGTTTGTGTGCGAAGCGATATGGAAAGCCAATCAAATCACCAGCGAATAAAGATAGGTTGCTCAGTTTGTTGGTTCGCTTCGAAAAAGAGTGTTGACATGGTATATGGGGTATATAGCAAAATCACCAAATGTAACCAAGGCACAAATTAAATAAAGCTTTTTGGCCTTTTTCATGATCGAAGATGCGACATACCTGGCGGTTGAATGACTGAAAACAGCAGTCCAAAAGCTGACAAAAACTATTAAGGGGTACGACAAGAGGTTCAAAGACCTCTTGAGCAAGCTAGACTATGAGATCGAAGAAAAGCTATTAATCAAATGGTTTATTTCCAGTCTCATAAGTAAAATCAGAATACATGTCCGTCGACAAAGAGTTAATACTTATGCAGAGGCATTAAAATTAGAACTGGAGATTGAAATGGATGACGAATACCCTCTAGTCTCCATGGGAAGACATGTTGAGGAACTCCTTGGAAGTATGGAACAAGCAATCAGAAGTATGACTTTGAAAGGGCTAGAGTTATGGTGTACAACATGTCGAACTTTAGGACATACCAAAGACTCTTGTCAAATGGAGGATCGATGACAAGAAGTTAAACTCATTCAAACCAGATGCTTTTGCGATCTATGCAAAGAATATGACTCGCATATCAAAAACGATTTTCCATACAATCTGAAAAACAAGAAGGCAAAATAGTGTCAAATTTGCAAAGTCAATACACATGCAATTGAAGAATGTCATCTGAACTTGAAAAATCAGCAAAATTACCATGTAGTGTACCAGACAAACTCTGTCGAGCAGCATCATGAAAAAAATATAGGAAGTAATAGGTTTGAGAGAAATGATGGAAGAAATAACCGGTACAATCAGAACAGGAACAACAGATACCCAAGGTATAAAGACCGTCGATATGATCGATGATATGACGGCTACAATAGGCGCAGAGGATACCAGAGTCGTGGTCATGGCGGTGGTGGTCAAGGTGTTCGACCTAATTGACTTGGTTTGTGTTTCACATGTCTCAACAAGGATCATCGGTATGCAGAATGCCCCTATAAGGAAAGAACTGATCTTAAATTTTGTACAAAGTGTGGGGTAGGCGATCACTTTTTAGAGGATTCCCTACCATGATTGAGAAAATAAATAATAAAAAGAATGTTCATGTATTATCTTGTGTATCCAAAAATGATGTGCTTCATACAAAAAACTTGCAAATTGTAACTAGGCAAGGTACTCACATTGGTCAAGATAAGCCGCAGATAAGTAAAATTGTAGATAAAGAGGATTACCCAAATCCTATGAAACAAAAATCTGTGTACAAAAATGCGTCTGACATATTTTGTGACTTAGCAGCACATGAAGATATTGAAGAAAACCAACAGGAAATTCTCAATGAATTGTTCAAACTTAATTTCAAATGATGAAGCTGTAGGAAAATTGATTGACCTGTTGCATAGATTGAAATATAAACATGTCGAGCAAAGACAAACTAAAAAAATTTGCTGACTAAATCAAAAAGAGAAAAATGATGTTGACCCATTGGTCGACCTCGACATAAATGGATATCATGTATGACAAGTTGTACTAGATTTTGGTTCCCAAGTGAATATCATGACTCGTGATACCTGGGACCAACTCGGTCGACCACAATTGCAGGAATCGAGCATTTATCTAAAGCTCGCAGATCAAGGATTAATTGAGCCGATTGGAGTATGGAAAGGAGTCGAAACTTCCATCAAAGGCATCACGATAAAAGTATATTTTGAGATCATTAATCCCAAGGATGATGCATTTTCTTTCCCAGCCTTAGTCGGATGACCTTGGGGATGGATGATGAAGGCTTCAATTTCCGTATACAAAAGTCGCATCAAGTTGAAAGGAAACGGGAATAAGGTTATCGTACCAATCTTCCCATCTCAGGGAGAACCATGGTTGGAACCGGAAGAAGTAGATAATGATATTCGACAACTTTATCGAATAGACAATAATGAAGATCACATTGAACCAAACTCCCAAGGAGAACTTCACCTTGGAGATCCTGTTTCACTCGGATATAATTTCAATGCAGAACTCTGTGACTGGTAGATAGAGAACTATGATTTGCATGCGAGGAATGTTGGATGGTGGAAGCCATCTCAAAGAAGCAAATAAAGAAGTGTCTCATATCATACACCGAAGATATTTGAATGAAAAATGCAAGCATATCTGACACTTGTTCCAGACAAAATTTCTCAAACATGTAACCCGACATTGAGGTACAAAGACTGTGATTCACCTACTATACATGTCGAGCATGTATCAAAACATGTCGGAGAGAAAGGCCGACTACAAAGTCTGGTAGAGAAATTTACTGGTCAAGCTGCGAGATGGTGGGATACTCATCAGTCAAAACTCCAAAGCTGGAATACTGCATCGACATATTTTATAGAAAGGTTTGGAGGAAGGAAGTTGATGACTCAGGCCGACATCCCTATGTTTATACAGGGACAAAATCCTAAAGTCCACTTCAACTATTGTGAAATAGAATGGAGAAAATTGGGATATAAAGATGAAAGAGCATGGCCTCACCTATTCCCCAGAACACTTGATGATTTACCCAATAAATGGTACAAGATGGAAGAGTCCAAAGGAGAAACTTTCATTTGGAAAGACTTGAAGGAAAATTTCATTAAGGATTTCCAGTTTTCTCCAAAAGAGGAGAAGTTGGTCAAAGTAAGTAAAACTATCAAAGAATTTATGTAGCCGACAGAAAATTCAGCACTTGCAGGAAAAAAACACATTACTTGTCGACCTACTACCTGCTATAACATAAAGTCAACAAAAATCCAACATTCGACAAGATTAAGCCTAGAAACGGAGAAATCAGTCAGGAGAAGTTTTCAGTGGAGACAGGATCACCCCAACATGTCGAACCCATAAAAACATTCTTTAGCACAGAGATTGTCGAAAAAGACGAACCCGAAAGGTTGTCAAAAAAATACTTTCAACCAGCATTCACACAAGTGAAAGAAGGTGAAAGACCGATAAGTGATAGTCGTGCACCAGAATGGATGGACACGAAAATTAAAACAAAGGAAGTAGATATTTCAAACAACGACCGACCGAAAATGGCAAGAATTGATGATTACTGGAATGCGGAACAAACAACAGAAATCACCAGTCTCCTCAAGGAATTTCAATATGTATTTGCTCGATATTACAAGGACTTGAAAGGACTTGTGCAGGAGATGGGCGAGATGAAAATTGATATTAAACCAAACGCTAGGCCAATAAATAAAAGACCCTACAAACTTGCTCACAAATATAAGGATATTGTTAAAAAGGAGATCGATAGTATGCTTGCAGCAAGAATCATATGTCCTATCGACCAGTCGGAGTGGGCAAGCCCGATGGTTGTTCAACCAAAGAAACAAGATCCGACACGACTGAGAATCTGTGTCAACTTTCGTGAGCTGAACAAGGTAACACTCATAGACCCCTTTCCAACCCCTTTTGCAGATGAAATTATTAATGAAGTTGCAGGGCATGAGTGCTACTCTTTCACGGATGGATTCTCAGGGTACAATCAAGTACCCATTGCAAAGGAAGATCAGAAAAAGACAACATTCGTGTGCGAATTCAGGTCATTCACGTACAAAGTCATGCCCTTCAGTCTGAAGAACGTACCAACGGTCTTTTCAAGAATTGTCATCAAATCATTTCAAGATATATCTACAAAACCATGGCTATCTAATTTGATGATTGGACAATCTCTACAATGCTAAAGGATCATTGCAAATGGCTTCGACTGATGTTGGAACGGTGTCGGCATATATAGTTTTCGCTCAACATTTAAAAGTGCATTTTTGCGACACCTATCGGCATATTACTGGGCCATGTAGTTTGTAAAGAAGGAATCAAGGTCGACTATGCAAAGATCAAAATTATTCTCAACCTAAAGCCTCTAGTCAATCTGAAACAAGTGTGGATCCTGTTGGGTCATATTGGGTATTACAGGAAGTTCATCAGACATTACTCCGATATGACTTACCCTCTCTAAGAGAAGTTAAAAGATGATCAAGACTACAGGTGGATGAAGGAGTGCGACATCTCATTTAACACGATGAAAAGAAAAATGGTCGAAGCACCCATCCTCTGATTTCCGAATTGGTCGAAAAAATTTCATATGCATATTGATGTGTCTAGAATAGAAGTTGGCTTCATTCTAACATAACCTGGAGAAGATGGAATGGATTACCCTAATGCGTTCAGTAGTCGAATGTTGAATACAGCTGAAAGAAATTACTCCACGACCGAAAGAGAAGCATTAGGTATGGTATTTGCACTACAGAAATACCGTCATTATTTATTGGCTAACCCCTTTGTATTTTATAAAGATCATCAAGATTTAAAATATTTAGTCAATAAACCATTGCACCATGGGAGGTTGTGTCATTGGCTTCTACTATTCCAGGAATTTGAATTTGAAATAATTATTCGACCTAGAAAGGCTAATGTTGGGCCAGACCACTTGTTGAGAGTCGACACAGGAGAGGAGCCGACAGGAATCGAAGATGATTTTCCAGACGCACATTTGTTTCATATTGAAGCAATCCCCTCAAAACTAGCGGAAATTGCACAATTTCTTGAGGATGGACAAGCCCCTGAGTGAATGACTGAGAAAAAGAGGAAGATCTTGGCCATGAAAGCATCTCCCTACACTTTGATCAGTGGATTCATATACAAACTTGGCTTGGATGATATATTACGTCGATGTGCACTTGAGCATGAACGGCAGAATATACTTACAGAAGCTCATTCTGGACCGGCAGAAGGACATTATCATGCAAACATAACAACTAGAAAAATTCTGTAAGCTAGAATTTGGTGGCCGACAGTTCATAAAGACTATTGAAAATTTGTATCTAAGTGTGATAGATGTCAGCGTATGGGTCGACCGCTCCCAAGAACATAAATGCCATTGGTTCCAATTAACCCTAGCCGAACATTTGAAATTTGGGCGATCGATTTTATTGGATCATTTCTAGTAGCTGGGAGACGGACAGGTGCTTGATATCTTATCACTGCTATGGAATATGTCACCAAGTGGGCAGAAGCAGAGCCGGTCAAAACATGTTCAAGCGAAGTTGCCACCAAGTTTATCTATGAAAATATCATAACATGTTTTTGATGTCCATTAACATTGAAGTGACCAAGGTACACATTTTGTGTGCAAAATCATTGAAGCACTAACTAAGGAATTTGTAGTTGATCATAGAATAAGCACAACATACTACCCTCAGTCTAATGGCACTGTAGAATTTTTCAATAAAACAATCACAAGGGGACTGATAAAAATATGCAACATGGAGAAAGACGACTGGGATGAAAAAGTACCTACTATTCTCTGGGCTTATAGAACAACATACAAAAGAATGTCAGGTCAGACACCTTTCTCACTTGTCTATGGACAAGAAGCAGTCATCCCATTGCATTTTCGACGACAAGCACCAACTATTGCAGCAGTCTTGCACATTGATGTCGAAGATGCTCGACAAGAATGGCTATTACAACTGTCGAAGCTGGATGAAAGTCAACAGATGGCGATAGAACATCAACAAGTCCAAAAACAACAACAGAAAGCATGGCACGATAGAAATATCAAACAGAAGAATCTATTAGTCGGAGACTTGGCACTCCTTTATAATAGTCGTGTACTAAAAGGGAAACCGAAAATGTTGCATACAGAGTGGATGGGACCCTATATTGTCAAAACAATAAATCCCAACAGACAAATCTAACTAAAAACACTACAAGGTAGTGTTTTCAAGAAAGCAGTAAATGGCACCCGACTTAAATGGTACAAGTCATGAATATTCGGAAAAAAAAACGGTTAGAATTAATCGAATGAGAGAAAGTACTATCACCAATCAAGTAAACAGCAAAGCATGAAAAAAGCAGGATGACAAGATATTGGCAAAATAAGGATGGAAAGAGCAAAGAAAAAATATCGGCATATAACCGTCGATATTATAGACATCGACAAGTTGCGGAGGAAAATCAGGCACGACAGAAACAATGGAGCATAGATCGACAAAATTCATCTAGAGAAGCCTATTGACATGACACAATAAACGAGGTATCGCGGCATCATGATGGAAACGAAATAAAGGAAAAAAATACCCATGACTCTAGAAGTAATGCCCCTGACAAAGCGTCGGTATCCTGTCAGTTCAATTTAATACCTCCATCAAATCAACCATCAATACAAGCCTCTACATCTCATTCACTCATGCCGAGCAATTCCACCATAAATCCAGAGCTCGAGGATTCTTGGGCACTCTTTTGCCGAGAACTTGATATCCAAGATATAGAGCTCCCCGACCTTGCCGAAGCAACTTTTGCATTCTTGAACCTTGAATCCGCTATGGCTCCAAGAAAAACCTTAACAACAACTAGGGCGACTGCGACGATGGTTAGAGAGCTAGAAAAAGAACAATCACCATTGGAAACAAAATTACAAATGATTCGGAATGCAAAAGCATTAGAACCCACTTGGAAGAGGGCTTGGAAAGACATTGAAGAGTGGGGGAAGGAATCAGACGACCGTTGGAGGGAAGAAGCACAACGACTATAGACAGCTACAATTTTGCAGTACATGAACACACCCTTGTTGGATAGCTTCAGAGGACTTAAAGAAATCATTGCACAATTTATTGTTAGCAGGTATCACAATGGAAAGCTTTATTTTGATGTTCGAGTCGACATTGATGGAGCACTTATCCACAAGATAACCGGCTTGTCGCATAAGGGAGATGTTGTACTGACAAGTTTAGGAACAGACTTGGTCGACGAATTTATCACTACTCCTGCTGGAAATAAATCATAAGGCAAAGCCGTGATTTAGATCATATTTGGTAACTATAAAACTGCTGCCAAGATTGTGTCGCATGCACTTTCATGGACATGTAGAGGATCAGATTTGAAGACTGACATGTTGGAAGCTATCAAGAATATGGATATGCGTGACAAAGTGTACAAGTGGGAAGACTTCTTGGTTGACATAATCAAGCACACATGCTATAAGTGCCAGGAGGAAGGGATCGGAATCTGTTACCCATCTGTACCTATAGGGATTGCTATGACCCACATTTGGCCGAAAGGAAACAAGGATTTTTCACAAGAACGAAGTATCTTTATGGAGAATTTCCATTGTTTCACACTAGGAGTGAGCTGACATGGTCCATCAATGGTTAAAATTTGGTTGGAAGCATGGTTTATAGACCTCAAAATAAAAGCGACAAGATGGAGGGTACCACAGAACATCAGAAGAAGTATACCCTCGACAACACACATCCAACTCTCTTTGGATGATATAGTGGTTTGGTACATGGAAGGAGCAGCAGGTTAGGAAAAACGCCTCGACTTCTACCCATTAGTAAATGAAATTTTCACGGAGTTGAGTCAACAATCCAATGAAGTATTGGCCATTTTGCCTCAAGCAAGAAAAGTCGACTTCACTTATGTTGAGCCACTCAGTGATGCAGAAAAGGAAGAAGCGTACGAAAGCTGGTTATACATGAACACTTTCACTTATCAACCTGAACCGATACCTAATCCCAAGGTACTAGCACTTACACAGACCCCACACAAAGAACCAGCAAAAGCCACGGAGCAGTCGAATAGCAATACAGAGTCCAACAATCCAAAGCATCTTTTGATGGACGACGATATACAAAACATAGAAGGTGAGCTACTGACAGCTCGACAGAACAAGGTGATACCAACTCAAGGGAAAGGAAAGAGAAAGGTAACCTTTCAAGAACCTACGGAAGAAGATGAGATTGAATTATATGACACTGCCACCTAGATTCTCGAATATGCAGCCAAGAATAAGTTACCTGTCGAAGAACAGTTCAGGAAATTTTTAGAAACAGATAAGTACCCAACATCTAGAGTTCGTTTCAAGAAACCAAAGATTCTGGTCGAACCCCATGTCGACCTTACCATTCTTACTTCGCCTTCTTCCCCGATCGCAGTAGAGGAATAAATTACCGCTTTAACATTACCTGCTCCCATTAACCCCGCAGATGTTGCTTTGAGTCATTTTATTGCAAACCTTCTGACGCTATGTCCCAACTAGCACGAGTTGGTCATTCAGCAACTAGTCTTTGCAACTCTAGCCACTGTTCCGCATAACTTGGCTCCCCTTGACACTATTCAAACCAATAATTTACCTTTACCATCGATAGCACCAGAAGTTATCAGTCACAAAAAGGTCCACCATATCAGAAACCCCAACCCATTTGGCCTCATTTATTCACAACAAACAACTGTCTATACCCCTCTTCCAGTCACTTCATTACAACAACAAGTAAGTCCATCTCGACCTCTAGTCGATCATAGTGAAAAGTCCCCAGAAGCCGTTACTTCCCAAGTCAATTCTGCAGTTCAAGAAATTAGGTCAAGTCGAGTTGGTTCATGTCTATTCAGTAGTACCACTTTATTGAGCCCATTTGCGACATCCTTTGACCTTCCATCTCTCCCGACAAGTCAATCGAGTCTCCCTACCGATGGATCCAAGTTTAGTCTGGTGATACAACAGCAAGATAAGGAAGCAATAACGATAGAAGCAGTTGAAACCGCCTCAGATCAAGCCAAGGAACTAGCTGCAACTCAGGAAATTGCAGCCGACACGACAGAACCACTAGAACAAACTAGCACTCAAGACACTAGTACAAGCAACATGGATACATCCAACGTACTAACAAATATTCCACTAAGTGATGGAACTGTTGATGATGAAATTCCAGTTACCAAAGAAGCAGAACCAAGTATACAAGTCCAGGAAGAACATGTTGTGTCTAGCACGCAAGAAACCATTGACATTCATTCAGCAACAACTGACAAATAAAAGGGGCCATAATAGAAAATCTTAAGTAAAGGCAAAGAAAAAGAGAAAAGCAGCCGGAAGAAACACAAATAAAAGAAGTGTAAAGAGAGAGAACTTCAGTAGCAACTACAAAGGCAACAAGCACAGCAAAATCAATTAGAAAATACTCTCTTAGTTTACTTAGATTAGTTTGGAGCTACTACCAGCTATCAGCCACAGTTGGCATCCCAAGAAGAGATTGATTTACTTGAAGATGTTGTCTTCAGAGCACAAGGATACCGCTGACATGAATCAAAAGACCAATTACTCTAGCTACAGGAAGAAAGGACTACGTTTCTTGCTAAGTGTGAAGATTTATCTCAGCAAGTCATCACACTTCCATCAAGTCCCGACATGACATCACCTCTTGACAAATCATATCTCTTATTTGAATCTGTCGTGTCAAAGATACAATCCGAGCTTCTCAAGAAACAATAGGAACTGGCTTTCGAAGTAGCTTCTCTCATGGAAAATCAGTTTACATCCTTCATAGAAGCTCTCAATTTACTCAGGCAAAAAAACTTGCCGAAGTTTTGAACAACTGGTATGTACATTATGGCGAAGTCTACAAAGAACTTCAAAAGACAAGAACCTTGTTAGGCACACTTGATCGTCGACGCTTGAATGCAGATGAAGCACTTACTGAAAGACTTGATAGTCAAATCATCATGAAAAATAAAAAACTGGACAAACTAGAAAAACAGGAAGCACAGTGGATATCTCAAGCACACTGCAGCCTCAACAAACTTGAAAAATTCAGCCCCAACTCCGACATTTACTTGCTGCTACCCAAGAAAAAATTACCATATTTGGACCTGCATGATCCATTTACAGACTACTTCTACCCACAACAAGATGGAAAACTTGTCGAAGCTCATGACATTGACTGTCGATATTCAAAATTTGTTGTGCGCTTGGGAAGAGTTCCAACACCATCTCTCTGTTTCTGCCGAAGTTATTCTTGAAGCCTGCCTACAGATATCTGATGTCGCCAGCTCCAACTTACCTTCGTCATAACCATCTTAATGATTCTTTTTGCATTTCTTCAGGACGAAGAAAGATTTTGAGGTGGGGGAGATGTTGGAGGGGCCTAGGTCATCCTGTCGACTAGGCCCTCCACCTGACCAATTTGAAGTATATGCCGATAGGTCGTGTCAACTAGTATAGGCCGGGTCGGTCAGTTAGGCCAATAGACATTATGTAACTATATTGACAGATATATATATATATATATATATATATATATATATAGGCTATTGAGCCGGTGTACTAGTTAGATTGGTTCTATGTTGTATTCTTCTCTTGTTGGTTAATACAAAGGCTTGTACTTCTCTCTATCTATCTAGTCTCTTGTATCTGTATCATTGTGTATGCTTACTTATAACATATAATGTATCTATTGTAACCACATGAACCTTGGGACTACAACATTCCCTCCAAGGGAAAGTGATGAGTCTGGAAGACGCATATGCACATGGGCTTTTCTGAGATGGTGGTATATGTGTTCTCCCATGTTCATAGATGTAATTGCAAAGATTTTCTATCATGGTGATAGATGTGTTCTCCCATGGCCATTGATGTAATTGCTAGAGCCTTTCTCACATGGTGGTATATGTGTTCTCCCATGGTGTAGATGTAAGGGATGGAGCCATTTTCACATGGTGGTAGATGTGTTCTCCCATGGTGTAGATGTAAGGGCTGAAGCCATTTTTCACATGGTGGTAGATTTGTTCTCCCATGGCGAAAAAGTAAGGGCTAGAGGTTTCCATGAATGGTGGCATATGTGTTCTCCCATGTCGAGTTTTGTAAGTGATGTGTGATGTGCATCTAGGTTGTGATCCATTGACGATGAGGTGATCTGAAGATGATGAGGTGACAAGTATGGTACATACGTTTTGCATAGGAATATAATCAATCCTGGGATGCTCCTTCAGGTTTTGCAGTGTCATATAATTAGTCCTAGGAGATCTTGCAGGTTTTTCAAGTGGCATATAATTAGTCCTGGGATGCTCCTTCAGGTTTGGCAGTGGCATATAATCAGTCCTGGAAGATCTTGCAGGTTTTGCAATAGCATATAATTGGTCTTGAGAGATCTTGCAAGTTTTGCAGAGGCATGTAATAAGTCCTGAGATGTACCTACTTGATGGCTTGCTTGCAGAGATGATGAAGACCTACATGGAGGCTAGGCCTACATCCAACATGAAAAAGGGCTAGCTCTGTAGAACTTACTATGACGAATAGATTGGAGATTGATGGTCGAGATAGCAACAGCTATGATGATGATGATCCAACTTTAATGATGATCCAGTGACGAAGACTTGTACTGATGAACTGTGTCAAGAGAATACCTTCCTAGTTAAGAGGGAATGTTGATGTATTTGTAACTTCGGAATGTATTCACTTGTATATTTTATTATTGTACCTCCAATGGAGATGTTTATTCCTCCGGTCGGAGAATTCATTATTCTACTTGGGTCATGTAAAGTCATTGAGGTCAATCCTCCCATGTAAGTCGGGGCATTAGTTCCCCTAGAATCATTTGTATTGGGGTGTTTAAGTCCCCTAAAGGAGTCGGCCCAGTCAAATTTAGTGGAGGCAACTTGTCAAGTGATAAAGGTAAATGTAAAGTGAAAGGTAAAGTATAAATAGAGAGCTAGGCTCTCTATTTATTCACTCACTCACTCTCTTCGCATAAGTGAGAGAGAGAGAAGTTCGCACAAGTGGAGGAGGAGGAAGCTGCTGGAGATCATCTCTTTGTTTTAGGGTTTTGTATTATTGATCATTCTATATTTGAGGAAGTTGCGGGGTTTTCTCCTTTATGGTTTCCCCGGTGAAATGCTTTGTGTCTCTTGTCTCTTGTGTTGTATTTACTATGCATTTTATTCTCTCAGTTAAGATCCTAGATCATATTGAATTAAAAGATGAAAATCTAACACATTTCCTTATTCTTCTTTCTTTTTTATTGCATTTAGAAAAATGAACTCCTCTTTATGTTGTGGTTATTCCTCTCATTCTCCATTTATTTGTAGGTACAAATGTTTTTAGAGTCATCCCCATGAGTAGTTAATTTTCCTTCAGCCATATAAATGTGTGTGTTAGAGAAAAGACCCTCTACCTAGTTACCTAGAACATGACTTGATGACTATAGTGGGGAAAATACCATCCAAATTGGCCTCTTGAGTCACCCTAGAGCTTTTTCTAAGCTCCTTAGTGCCTAATCTAATAGTTTTAGAAATCCTAAAGTCTATTTGGGTGAATTCCTTCAATTAGGGTTTATTTTCTTTGATTTAAGGGTCCCACATTACAAATTTGATTTATGGAGTGAATCTAGGGAGTTTATACACACTCAAATGAAATATACAGACTTACAAGAATTTATATATGCACTAATGCTGTAACTTTGAAGGGGGATCCTGTGAGGTTGAAGGGGGACCATTCCCTTGTAGGACACAAGGACAGTCTATAAAATATTGAAAGCTTCAGAGTATCAAACACATAACCAATATGATATTGATCAAAAGACGAAGTAACCATGATAGAACAACGAAGATATCTAAGCAACGATTCTTAGATTTTCATTATTAAACTCAAAGATAATACATACAGTTTTTATATAGTTTCTTATAAAGATAGAAAGACTTCTAGTCACACGTACAATATCCATTACAGAAATCAAGGAGAGAATAAAGGAGGATACTGCACACTAACTAAAGAGATAAACCAAAAATTCGACTTATCCATTATAGTATTATGAACATTAAAATCATAATAATTTTTAGGGGATCTATCGATTTGAAGGATCGACATATCCACTAATTCAGGAGAGACGATGCGCTTTCTAATTTAGGCAACCAATCTTCAATTAATTTTCTCCCCTGGTGATGATGTGGTAGAATATTCAAGAAAAGGAGGAAAATAAGCTGGTCCACATAAGGCTAAAGAAAATCCACATGTCAATTTCCTTTTTGCTAGCTACAAGTAGCCAAAGATATCAAGTTTACAAGCTATTTGGAAAACTTGTAATTTGCACAAAACCTTGTAATTGCTCTAAAACCTACAATCTTCTGCTAGTTACCAGAATTAATAATCAAAACCTACTTAATCATATCCACATCGTGAACAAAATATAAATCTGACCTTATATACCTTAAAAGGACATAATCATGGATTTCAAAGGTTTATGATGAAAAAAAGGTGGAATTATGAACAAAAATGAATAAGTATGTTGAGCCTAATAACCAAAGTCTGTTGAGCCTGATAACCAAAACCACTGTGTAGAATAAGATAATTTAGAGGAGCAACAACCTTGGAGATTTTTCCAAGCTCCTAAGGGCATAATATAATATTTTTAGAACTCCTAAAGTCTATGAAGGTGAATTCCTTCAATTATGGCTTATTTTCCTTTATTTAAGGGTCCCACATTGCAATTTTGAGTTATGGAGTGAATCTAGGGAGTTTACTCCACTGTTTAGGGATTCCATGCATTGTTGGTTATGGATCCTAATCTTCTTGATTCAGAGGTTGTGTTTCAGCCATGTTTGGATCCCAGCCCATGATGGGGGGGTGTGGGGGGGCTTTCCTCCCCACTATAGTTTCCATGCAGCGTCTAGGAGGGGGGGGGGCTGGGGTTTGGAGGTAGTGGACCCATAGCAAAAATTTCAGGAAAAATTACCTTGTAAAATGTTGTAATTTCATAGTCATTAATTGGTCAATAATGGTTAATTTACGGTCCCATGGTATTGGGTATCCCGTGTTATTTTCCCATGGCAATCCCTCTTTAAAAGGAAGGCATTGTAATCCCATTTCATTTAACACAAAGTGTTTACCTGTCGAAGACCAGTTCAGGAAATTTTTAGAAACAGATAAGTACCCAACATCTAGAGATCGTTTCAAGGAACCAAAGATTCTGGTCAAACTACATGTCGACCTTACCGTTCTTACTTCGCATTCTTCCTCGATCGCAGTAGAGGAATAAATTACCCCTTTAACATTACCTACTTCCATTAACCCAGCAGATGTTGCTTTGAGTCATTTTATTGCAAACCTTCCGGCGCTATGTCCCAACTGGCACGAGTTGGTCATTCAGCAACTAGTCTTTGAAACTCTAGCCGCTGTTCCGCATAACTTGGCTCCCCCCAACACTATTCAAACCAATAATTTACCTTTACCATCGACAGTACCAGATGTTATCAGTCACAAAAAGGTCCACCATATCAGAAACCCCGACCCATTTGGCCTCATTTATTCACAACAAACAACTATCTATACCCCTCTTCCAGTCACTTCATTACAACAAAAAGGAAGTCCATCTCGACCTCCAGTCGATCATAGTGAAAAGTCCCCAAAAGCCGTTACTTCCCAAGTCAATTCTGCAGTTCAAGAAATTGAGTCAAGTCGAGTTGGTTCATGTCTGTTCGGTATTACCACTTTATTGAGCCCATTTGCGACATCCTTCGACCTTCCATCTCTCCCGAAAAGTCAATCGAGTCTCCCTGCTGATGGATCCAAGTTTAGTGTCGTGATACAATAGCAAGATAAGGAAGCAATAACGATAGAAGCAGTTGAAACCGCCTCAGATCAAGCCAAGGAACTAGCTGCAACTCAAGAAATTGTAGCCGACACGACAGAACCACAAGAACAAACTAGCACTCAAGACACTAGTACAAGCAACATGGATACATCCAACGTACTAACAAATATTCCACTAAGTGATGGAACTATTGATGATGAAATTCCAGTTACCAAAGAAGCAGAACTAAGTATACAAGTCCAGGAAGAACATGTTGTGGCTAGCACGCAAGCAACCATTGACATTCATTCAGCAACAACTGACAAATAAAAGGGGCCATAATAGAAAATCTTAAGTAAAGGCAAATAAAAAGAGAAAAGTAGCCGGAAGAAACACAAAGAAAAGAAGCATAAAGAGAGAGAACTTCAGTAGCAACTACAAAGGCAACAAGCGCAGCAAAATCAATCAGAAAATACTCTCTTAGTTTACTTAGATTAGTTTGGAGCTACTACCAGCTATCAGCCACAGTTGGCATCCCAAGAAGAGCTTGATTTACTTGAAGATGTTGTCTTCAGAGCACAAGGATATCGCTGACATGAATCAGAAGACCAATTACTCTAGCTACAGGAAGAAAGGACTACGTTTCTTGCTAAGTGTGAAGATTTGTCTCAGCAAGTCATCACACTTCCATCAAGTCTCGACATGACATCACCTCTTGACAAATCATATCTCTTATTTGAATCTATCGTGTCAAAGATACAATCCGAGTTTCTCAAGAAACAATAGGAACAGGATTTCGAAGTAGCTTCTCTCATGGAAAATCAGTTTACATCCTTCATAGAAGCTCTCAATTTACTCAAGCAAAAAAACTTGCCGAAGTTTTGAACAATTGGTATGTACATTATGGCGAAGTCTACAAAGAACTTCAAAAGACAAGAACTTTGTTAGGCACACTTGATCGTCGACACTTGAATGCAGATGAAGCACTTACTGAAAGACTTGATAGTCAAATCATCATGGAAAATAAAAAACTGGACAAACTAGAAAAACAGGAAGCACAGTGGATATCTCAAGCACACTGCGGCCTCAGCAAACTTGAAAACATTCAGCGCCGACTCCAACATTTACTTGCTGCTACCCAAGAAAAAATTACCATATTTGGACCCCCATGATCCATTTATAGACTACTTCTACCCATGACAAGATGGAAAACTTGTCGAAGCTCATGACATTGACTGTCGACATTCAAAATTTGTTGCACGCTTGGGAAGCGTTCCAACACCATCTCTTTGTTTCTGCTGAAGTTATTCTTGAAGCCTGCCTACAGATATCTGATGTCTCCAGCTCCAACTTACCTTCATCATAACCGTCTCAATGATTCTTTTTGCATTTCTTCAGGACGAAGAAAGATTTTGAGGTGGGGGAGATGTTGGAGGGACCTAGGTCATCCTGTCGACTAGGCCCTCCACCTGACCAATTTGAAGTATATGTTGACAGATCGTGTCGACTAGTATAGGTCGGGTTGGTCAGTTAGACCAATAGACATTATGTAACTATATTGACATATATATATATATATATATATAGGCTATTGCGCCGATGTACTAGTTAGATTGGTTCTATGTTGTATTCTTCTCTTGCTGGTTAATACAAAGGCTTGTGCTTCTCTCTATCTATCTCGTCTCTTGTATTTGTATCATTGTGTATGCTTACTTATAACATATAATGTATCTATGGTAACCACATGAACCTTGGGACTACAACATTCCCTCCAAGGGAAAGTGATGAGTCTGGAAGACGCATATGCACATGGGCTTTTCTGAGATGGTGGTATATGTGTTCTCCCATGGTCATAGATGTAATTGCCGGGATTTTCCATCATGGTGATAGATGTGTTCTCCCATGGTCGTTGATGTAATTGCTAGAGCCTTTATCACATGGTGGTATATGTGTTCTCCCATGGTGTAGATGTAAGGGATGGAGCCATTCTCACATGGTGGTAGATGTGTTCTCCCATGGTGTAGATGTAAGGGCTGAAGCCATTTTTCACATGGTGGTAGATTTGTTCTCCCATGGTGAAAAAGTAAGGGCTAGAGGTTTCCCTGAATGGTGGCATATGTGTTCTCCCATGTCGAGTGGTGTAAGTGATGTGTGATGTGCATCTGGGTTGTGATCCATTGACGATGAGGTGATCTGAAGATGATGAGGTGACAAGTATGGTACATAGGTTTTGCATAGGAATATAATCAATCCTGGGATGCTCCTTCAGGTTTTGCAGTGTCATATAATTAGTCCTAGGAGATCTTGCAGGTTTTTCAAGTGGCATATAATTAGTCCTGGGATGCTCCTTCAGGTTTTGCATTGGCATATAATCGAACCTGGAAGATCTTGTAGGTTTTGCAATAGCATATAACTGGTCCTGAGATATCTTGCAAGTTTTGTAGAGGCATGTAATAAGTCCTGAGATGTACCTACTTGATGGCTTGCTTGCAGAGATGATGAAGACATACATGGAGGCTAGGCCTACATCCAACATGAAAAAGGGCTAGCTCTGTAGAACTTACTATGACGAATAGATTGGAGATTGATGGTCGAGATAGCAGCAGCTATGATGATGATGATCCAACTTTGATGATGATCCAGTGACGAAGACTTGTACTGATGAACTGTGTCAAGAGAATACCTTCCTAGTTAAGAGGGAATGTTGATGTATTTGTAACTTCGGAATGTATTCACTTGTATATTTTATTATTGTACCTCCAATGGAGATGTTTATTCCTCCAGTCGGAGAAGTCATTATTGTACTTGGTTCATGTAAAGTCATTGAGGTCAATCCTCCCATGTAAGTTGGGGCATTAGTTCCCCTAGAATCATTTGTATTGGGGTGTTTAAGTCCCCTAAAGGAGTTGGCCCAGTCAAATTTAGTGGAGGCAACTTGTCAAGTGATAAAGGTAAAGGTAAAGTGAAAGGTAAAGTATAAATAGAGAGCTAGGCTCTCTATTTATTCACTCACTCACTCACTTCGCATAAGTGAGAGAGAGAGAAGTTCGCACAAGTGGAGGAGGAGGAAGCTGCTGGAGATCATCTCTTTGTTTTGGGGTTTTGTATTATTGATCATTCTATATTTGAGGAAGTTGCGGGGTTTTCTCATTTATGGTTTCCCCGGTGAAATGCTTTGTGTCTCTTGTCTCTTGTGTTTCATTTGCTATGCATTTTATTCTCTCAGTTAAGATCCTAGATCATATTGAATTAAATGATGAAAATCTAACACATTTCCTTATTCTTCTTTCTTTTTTATTGCATTTAGAAAAATGAAATCCTCTTTATATTGTGGTTATTCCTCTCTCATTCTCCATTTATTTGTAGGTACAAATGTTTTTAGAGTCATCCCCATGAGTAGTTAATATTTTCCTTCAGCCATATAAATATGTGTGTTAGAGAAAAGGCCCTCTACCTAGTTACCTAGAACATGACTTGATGACTATAGTGTGGCAAATACCATCCGAATTGGCCTCTTGAGTCACCCTAGAGCTTTTTCTAAGATCCTTATTGCCTAATCTAATAGTTTTAGAAATCCTAAAGTCTATTTGGGTGAATTCCTTCAATTAGGGTTTATTTTCTTTGATTTAAGGGTCCCACATTGCAAATTTGATTTATGGAGTGAATCTAGGGAGTTTATACACACTCAAATGAAATATACAGACTTACAAGAATTTATATATGCACTAATGATGTAACCTTGAAGGGGGATCCTGGGAGGTTGAAGGGGGACCCTTCCCTTGTAGGACACAAGTACAACCTACGAAATATTGAAAGCTTCAGAGTATCAAACATATAACCAATATGATATTGATCAAAAGACGAAGTAACCATGATAGAACAACGAATATATCTAAGCAACGATTCTTAGATTTTCATTATTAAACTCAAAGATAATACATACAGTTTTTATATAGTTTCTTATAAAGATAGAAAGACTTCCAATCACACGCACAATATCCATTACAGAAATCAAGGAGAGAATAAAGGAGGATACTGCACACTAACGAAAGAGATAAACCACAAATTCGACTTATCCATTATAGTATTATGAACATTAAAATCATAATAATTTTTTAGGGGATCTATCGATTTGAAGGATCGACATATCCACTAATTCAGGAGAGACGACGCGCTTTCTAATTTAGGCAACCAATCTTCAATTAATTTTCTCCCCTGGTGATGATGTGGTAGAATATTCAAGAAAAGGAGGAAAACAAGCTGGTCCACATAAGGCTAAAGAAAATCCACATGTCAATTTCCTTTTTGCTAGCTACAAGTAGCTAAAGCTATCAAGTTTACAAGTTATTTGGAAAACTTGTGAATATCCTAAAACTTGTAATTTGTACAAAACCTTGTAATTGCTCTAAAACCTGCAATCTTCTGCTAGTTACCAGAATTAATAATCAAAACCTACTTAATCATATCCACATCATGAACAAAATATAAATCTGACCTTATATACCTTAAAAGGACATAATCATGGATTTCAAAGGTTTATGATGAAAAAAAGGTGGAATTATGAACAAAAATGAATAAGTATGTTGAGCCTAATAACCAAAGTCTGTTGAGCCTGTTAACCAAAATCACTGTGTAGAATAAGATAATTTAGAGGACCAACAACCTTGGAGATTTTTCCAAGCTCCTAAGGGCATAATCTAATATTTTTAGAACTCCTAAAGTCTATGAAGGTGAATTCCTTCAATTATGGCTTATTTTCCTTTATTTAAGGGTCCCACATTGCAATTTTGAGTTATGGAGTGAATCTAGGGAGTTTACTCCACTGTTTAGGGATTCCATGCATTGTTGGTTATGGATCCTAATCTTCTTGATTCAAAGGTTGTGTTTCAGCCATGTTTGGATCGCAGCGCATGATGGGGGGGTGTGGGGGGGCTTTCCTCCCCACTATAGTTTCCATGCGGCGTCTAGGAGGGGGGGGATGGGGTTCGGAGGTAGTGGACCCATAGCAAAAATTTCAGGAAAAATTGCCTTGTAAAATGTTGTAATTTCATAGTCATTAATTGGTCAATAATTGGTAATTTATGGTCCCATGGTATTGGGTATCCCGTGTTATTTTCCCATGGTAATCCCTCTTTAAAAGGAAGGCATTGTAATATGAATGTGTTTGGTAGTATTGTAGTATTGTAAATATATTTGTAATTTTGTTTGAGAGAGATTATGAGAGAGTGAAGAGGAAGTTGCAGCAGATGTGTTGTGAGTTGTATCCCTTCATTTGCTAGATGCTATAATAAAAGGATTGACGATTTCACTATGGACATAGCCCATATTGGGTGAACCACATATACTGGTGTTTCTCTTGTATTATGTTTATGTGTTTTATTTTTGCATCTTATTTTATACTATTGTTCTACGATCTTGTTTTTCTAACAATTGGTATAAGATCCAAAGGTCTATTTGGCACATAAACTTGTAGGAAAGAAGGGTTCTTGGTTTAAGTGGGAGCAATGGTGGAAGAAGAAATGTTTAGGGTCAAAAGGTTTAATGGCCAAAACTACTAGTTATTGAAGATGCATATGGAGGACTATTTGTATCAGAAGGATCTATTCCTACCATTGGTAGGAAAAGAAAAATAGCTGCCAACTATGAAGGATGAAGAATGGGAGGTTCTTGATAGGAAGGAACTAGGAACAATATGGTTGTGCTTTGCTTCATTGGTGGATTTCAATATTTCAAAAGAAAATACAACAAAGGGTCTAATGAGCGTAGTGGCTAAACTGTATGAAAAACCCTCGACCTACAACAAGGTATTTCTAATTAAGAATTTATTTAATATGAAGATGTCAAAAGGTGGGTCTATTGCTGACCATTTAAATGAATTTAATATGATTACTAATAAGCTAAGTTCTGTAAAAGTCAACTTTGAAGATGAGGTTAGGGCTCTTGTAATCTTGTGCTCATTGCTAGAAAGCTGGGATGGCTTGGTCATGGCTGTAAGTAACTCTGTCTCTGGTTCAAACACTTTTAAATTTGATGATGTTGTTGGTGTTATTCTTAGCGAGGAAATGTGAAGGAAAAGGATAGGCGAGACATCAGGTAATGCATTGAACATGGAGAGCAGGGGAAGACAAAAGGAGAGAGGAAAGAGCCAAGGTAATCATGGAAATTCTAGGAAGGGAAAATCTAGGTCCAAAATAGGAAAGATAGAGTGCTAGAACTATGGAAAGAAAGGACATATGAAGAAAGTTTGCATATATCTAAAGAAGAAAGGATATGGATAGTAAGAGACTACTTAGGAAGAAAATGTATCAGGTGATGTGTTACAAGATGCTTTGATTCTTGCATTAGATAGTACTAGTGATTACTGGGTAGTATATTCAGGGGATTCATGTCATGCTACACCCCATAATAAATTTTTTTATGATATGTTCAAGATTATGTTGGACATGTTTTATTGGGTGATGATGAACCATGTAAAATTGTTGGAATTGGTAAGGTACAGATAAAGTTAAATAATGGAGGTGAATGGATGCTGAAAGATGTAGGGCATATTCCTGCAATGAAAAGAAATCTTATCTGAAGAGGGTAGTTGGGAGATGGTGGCTATTTATCTACATTTGGAGAAACATGGTTGAAGATCACTAAAGGATCACTGGTAATAACAATATGAGATAGGATAGGTACGTTGTATTTATGTACTTATGGGTGATTCCATGAAGATGGTTAACTCTTTGGAAAAATATGGCGATAAAAAATGGAAATCTTACCCATATATTAAATTGAAGCCCTCGAAACTCATATTTTCCATATGAATTTCAACACGCAGTTAAAAAACGAAATGTAGAGAATTATGTTGGTTTTCCAATGATATTTTTTTTAAAATATACTAATGTCATTTATCGTGTCAAATTTTCATTTAATGAAACATGTGTCCTTAAAAATTTGAAGAGAAATTAACAAGTGGCTTGTGTGTGTGCAAAATAATTTAATGTTAAAGTAATAATTAAACAAAATGAAATACGTGAACATGATTTAGACATAATGCACTAGTGCGTACATATTTTTCGTTAAATTTTCCTCTAAAAATTATATTTATTATTATTTTTCGAAACTGACCAATGAATATTTCAATCGCATTTTGCACACATGTGCATGTGCGCCAAATATTTTGATTGTTTACATAATTTGCAAAACTAAAAAATACAATTTTGAAGAGGGAACACTGATGTAGCGCTTGTATATTTTTTCAAATTTTTTGGATGTGTATTTTGAATGTTGTTGATTTATCTTTGAGCTCATTCGAAGTTGTCGACATGGTTTTTTAGGGTAAGCTTTAGCAAAAATTTAAAAACAAATGACATACGAAGAATTTTTTTTGTAAATTATATGTACATGGATAGAGGATTTATTGATGAATCCAATGGTATCAAGTCTGCCCATTAATGTGCATTTAACGAGATAGTTTAAGCTTGTGAAAGGCAGACAAAATTTCATTTCTGCATAGAAAAGGGCTTTATGCCTAGTTTTAAGGCCCTCGATCGAGGTATTTGCTCGATCAAGGTTTTAAAACTACCTCGATCAAGGGCTTGAAAACACCTTGATCAAGGTTTTGAAATAGACCTCAATCGAGGTGTTTTGAATCCCTCGTTCGAGGTGTTTTCAAGCCCTCGATCGAGGTTATTTGCTATTGAAACAATGTATATTAAAGTATGTAGATAGGCTAATGCAGGCGAGAATGACAAAAGCCAATCCAACCCGGTTCCCACAGGAAGTATTGGGATTCTCTGAGATCGAACCACTAAAATTAGCTAAAAACCATCTAAGTCCTTCTCAATCGCAGGCCTTACCTTCAAAATAGGCCTCCCGCAATGTTTTCCCTGTCAGAAATAGATTTCCGCGATAGCCTTGCGGAAACGCCTTCTTTTTGCAATTATAGGCGTTCTATTTTGAAGGTAAGGCCCGCGATTGAGAAGGACTTAGCTAGTTTTTAGCTAAGTTTAGTGGTTCGATCTCAGAGAATCACAATATTTCCAGGGGAAGTGGGTTGGATTGACTTTTGTCATTCCTGCCTGCATCATTTTTGGTATCAGAGCAGGATTTTTCTCAACATAGCAGAAGAAAGGCATGGCAATACATCTAGGCAGAGATAGAGGTTGTGAAAGAGGGAGACCAACAACGAATGTAGAATTTATGGAGGAAATGAGAGAATTACATACACATATGGAGGAAGGGGATGTGAGTGAGCCTGAAGAAGAGGAACAAGGAGAAGAAGCAACACCCATGCAAGAGACACCTGAGCTAAGATACTTTCGATCAATTCTAGGGAAAATGTCAAGGTCAAAACCTGAGTTTCCTATCTATGAGGGAGCCTCACTGCTGAACATCTCATTGATTGGATCATCGAGTTAGAAAAGTACTTTGAGTATGATGAAATTGAAGAAAACAAGAAGGTTAGATTGGCAGTGACAAGGTTGAAAGGGCATGCATCCCTATGGTGGGATAGTGTGCAGGGTGAAAGGAGACGAGAGAACAAGCCATTGATAAAGAGCTGGGATAGGATGGTGGATAATATGAGAGTCAAATTCTTTCCAAAGGATTACCAGCTGACTTTGTAAAAGAAAATGAAGAACCTTAGGCAAAGGTTGTTGACTATGAGAGAATACACTCAAGAATTTTACAAGGTAAATCTCAGGGCAGGTTATGTGGAGGAATCAGCAGAGAAGGATACTAGTTATGCCAATGGTTTGAGGATGGAGATTCAGGATGAGATCAACATGATATCACCAAGAAAAATGGAAGAGACATACCAATGTGCCTTGAGAGAAGAAGAAAAGTTATTGAGAAAGCAAAACTTCAATAGGGGAAGAGGTTCAGCCAAAGGAATGGCGAAACAACTGGAAGAGGAAAGTTTGCAATCCCAAAGGGAGAATCCATCAACTTCAACCAATAGGGGCACCAATATAGAGGAGGTGACCCAAGAGGGAGAAGGCCTTACCAAGGAGGTAGAGGTAGAGGAAGAGGCAGAGAAATTGTCTACAGATGTTACAAATGTTACAAAGTGGGACACGGGTCCTTTGAGTGTCCTGAGAAGGAGGACATAGGATAGAGAGGAGCCTATGTAGCTCAGAATGAGTAGCAACAAGAGAAGATGCTAGTGGCTGAAAATATGCCAGAGATGGGGGAGGCTTTGATGATGAACAAATTCTTATTGAATCCTGAGAAGGAGAAGGTGGAACCCGCTCAAAGAAAGGCTTTATTTAGGACCATGTGTAAATTCAAGGGGAAGTGTTGCAAGATGGTGATTGAAAGTGGGAGCACTAACAATATTGTTTCCACAGAGATGGTGGAGAAAATGAACAATATTGTTTCCACAGAGATGGTGGAGAAACTGAACAATATTGTTTCCACAGAGATGGTGGAGAAACTGAGTCTGAAGAAGACCAAACATCCTGTTCCATACAAGGTATCCTAGCTACATAAAGGACATCAAATCCTGGTAAGTGAACAATGTGAAGTTGATTTGCGAGTGGGTACATATAAAGATAAAATTAGATGTGATGTTATTCCCATGGATGTTTTCCATATCCTTCTAGGAAGACCATGGCAGTTTGACATAAAGTGATACATGATGGTAGGAGAAATTGTCATAGTTTTGAGAAAGATGGGATAAACCATGTTCTTCTTCCTTTGCAAGAAGGGAGTACGACAGGACAACAAGCATCTAAGGTCCTAACGTTGACAAGGAAAGAGTATTTGTAGAAAATTGATGAGGAAGAACTTAACTATGCTGTGGTATGTAAGCCTAGAGTGGTAGTAATGAGGACCAATATGATAGATCTACCTGAGGAGATTCAGGAGATGCTAGGTGAGTTTAGTGACCTTGTGGTATATGAGTTACCCAATGAGTTACCACCAAAGAGGGATATAAATCACCATATTTATCTTATTCCCAAAGAAAGCTTACCAAACAAGGCAGCATATAGGTTGACACCTCAAGAGAATGAAGAAGTTAGAAGGCAAGTACAATGATTGTTAAACAAGGGGCTGATTCAGAAAATTCTGATTCCATGTGCAATACCGGCAGTACTCACCCCAAAGAAGGATGTTGAATGGAGGATATGCACTGAGTCCAGGGCCATCAACAAGATTACCATCAGATAGAGGTTTCCATTACCCAGAATGGATGACATGATGGATTGCCTGAGTGGGGTAGCATGCTTTTCAAAATTAGATCTAAAGAGTGGATACCATCATATCAGAATTTGAGAAGGAGATGAGTGGAAGACAACCTTTAAGACAAAAAAAAAGTTATATGAGTGGCTGGTTATGCCATTCAGACTATCCAATGCGCCAAGCACTTTCATGAGATTAATGAATGAAGACTTGAGAGATTTCATAGGTAAGTTTGTAATAGTTTACCTTGATGATATTCTAGTTTTCAGTCAAACATAAAAAGAACACTTGGAGCATCTAATATGTGTCTTGGATAAATTGCAAAAGGAAATGTTGTTAGTAAATGTGAAGAAGTGTACATTTCTAAAATCAAAACTAGTTTATTTGCATTTTTTATCTCAAGAGATGGTTTGAAGATGGATCCGGAAAAAGTGAAAGCAATTATTGATTGGCCTTCACCTCATAGCATTTTTTAGGTAAGAAGTTTCCATGGATTGGCATGTTTTTATAGGAAGTTCATAAAGAATTTCAGTGGTATTTGTTCATCAATCATTGAAACAATTAGAAAGGACAAACAATTGTTTAAATGGACAACAGAGGCTGATTGTAGCTTTCAGTTTTTGAAGAGAAATATTATTGAGCAACCAATATTGAAGTTACTAGATTTCAAACACCCTTTCCAAGTGAAATGTGATGCTAGTGGGGTAGCAATTGGAGCTGTACTCAGTTAGGAGGACAGGCCTATAGCATATTTCAGTGAGAATTTGAATGATTCAAAACAGAAATACTCATCTTATGACAAGGAATTTTATGCTATTGTCCAAGCACTGAATTAGCATTGGAGACATTATATGATGCCCAGGGAGTTTGTTTTCTTTTCTGATAATCATGCATTGAAATACATCATGCAGCAACCTAAATTGAATGAGAAACATGTCAAATGGGTTGAGTTCTTGCAAAGATTTACTTTTGTGTTGAAGCACATAAGTGGGCAATCAAATCAAGTAGTTAATGCCTTAAGCAGGAGACAATTGATTGTGCAAGAAAATTAGATCCAAGTCTTAGGATTTGAACACTTAAGAGGTTTGTATGAGGCCGACATTGATTTTAAGAATGCATACAGAGTTTGTAGGAATCTTGTGGAGGTGGACAAAGAGCCATGGATGGAGTATATGTTGCAAGATGGCTTACTCTTTAAAAACAATAAAGTTTGTATTCCCAAATGTTCCATGAGAGAGAATTTGATATAGGAGAAACATAATGGAGTGATGGCGGGGTACTTTGGAACTGATAAAACCTTTGGACAGTTGAGCCATTTCTATTTTTGGCCAAAGATGAGGTCTGATGTTGAAAAGTTTGTGAGCAGATGTAGGATATGCTAGCATCACGGGGGCTTCACTAGAAGGCAATATAATACCACGTTCATTCATATTGCGGTATTAAATATTCATGAAAACCTAAAAATTATATTGCTTATATATTAAGGGGCAAAGGGTTTTTTTTATTTAATGTAACAATACAAAAATACTTTGGGGTCTTTTTTATACAGGAGGGATGACAAATATCTGCCAAATGGAGATGGCGGGATCACAGTCGGATGAGAAATCAGGTTGAGGCAAGGCTCAAGCTTACCAGTACACAGGGAAATTGCGTCTTGAGGCATGCTTGAGGCCAGGGGGTTTTGTAGTGAAGTGGGTTTCCAGTCAATCATAGTCGAGAGACAATGGTCATTGACAGCTAATTGTTACCAATAACACTCAACCAGTTGTTACCAATAGCCTTGGGAGGCTCTAAGCCTCCAGGGCATTTTATAGGCCCTCGATAGGCCTTGGGGGCTTGAATACCCAACCACTCATGCCTTTTACAGGCCTTGGGAGGTTTAGTCAGCCTCCTAGAGCTTGTTATAGGCCTTGGGGGCTTGGATACCTAGCCCACAACATGGTTAGTCAATGATTTGGGAATTGCAACATGCAATCTAAATGTTGTACTATGTGCATTGACTCTAGTGACATACAAGAAGTGATCTCCTATCTCTTCATTAGACCATTAGATGTTGCAAATCATAATGATATGTGGTTGAGTAACTTCATTGTGGGTGAAGCAATGTTCATCCACAATATACATCGAAAGAAGCAAGGTGCATTGTAGAATGCATGTGGGGTCATAAGAGGGGTATCATATCAATATACTAGGTATAAATATAAAAGGGTATAAAAAATGTGAATGAAAAAATTGAAACATGCAATATCTAGTGAAAATAGGGTTTTTTTTTAAATTGGGAAGGCATATTGGGAGGGGGTTAAAAAAATGACTTTGGAAGGTATTTTCCAATATTTAGTGAAATTAGGGGTATTGTTTCATATGCCATGAATGAACGTTCTATGATAGCGGTTTATTGAGTGAAGCCCCTATGGCTAGCATGCCAAGGGAAGAATCCAAAACACATGCTTGTACACACCATTTCCTATTCCAACTAGGCCTTGGGATTCTATGAGTATGGATTTCATTTTGGGTTTGCCAAAAACTCAGAAGGGAAATGATTATATTTTTGTAGTTGTGGATAGATTCACTAAGATGGAACATTTCATTCCATGTTATAAGACAAGTGATGCCACACACATTGCTAACTTCTTTTTCAAGGAAGTTGTGAATCTACATGGTTTGCCTAAGAGAATCATATCTGACAGAGATGTAAAGTTCACAGGTCATTTCTTGAGGACCTTGTGGAATAAGTTGGGTACTAAGTTGAACTTCATTTCAGCTTATCATCCACAGTTTGATGGCCAAACTGAGGTGGTAAATCAGAGTCTGGGTAACATGTTGAGGAGCCTGGTCGGAGAAAATCCAAAACAATGGGACAAAGTGTTAGCCCAAGCCGAGTTTGCATACAATGATTCACCAAATTGGAGTACCAGAATGAGTCCATTCTAAATTCTCTATGGTATGCATCCGAGAGGGGTGTGTGAACTTTGTGATATGGGTCGATCGAAAAAGAGAAGTGTAGATGGAGAAGAGTTTGCAACAAGGATTAGTGAACTACAAGAACAAGTTAAAGCAAGGTTATAGCAAAATAACAATAGTTACAAAACATTAGTAGATTCCAGGAGAAGAGAGAAAAACTGTGAGGTGGTAGATTTGATTTTAGAACATCTAAGGAAATAAAGATTTCCAAAAGGAGAGTATAACAAGCTGAAAATGAAAAAAATTGGGCCTTGCAGAATACTTAGAAAATTTTCGGCAAATGCCTATGAGCTGGAAATGCCAATAGGGATTGGTATCTCAGGGAAAATTTTAGAGGCTAATCTTAGCCCATGGGCTAAATTTAGGGGTTTTAATTTTTTAGTGGGCTATTTTTTTATTAAACCATCATTTACTATGATTAGTCAAATTTTTATGTATTTATTTTTAATAAATGGCACATTAGCCCAATAAAATATATCAATAGGATTTTAAATCTAACCATTTCGCCAAGATTTTATTCTATTTGAAGCTCCCATAGCCCGTAAAATAATCCCGCTCCCTCTATTTCGCCCAAAATCTATAGAAATGGCAGTTGTTGAGGGTAAATTCGCCCTCAACGATCATGTAAATGTTGGTTTTTGGTAAAATCGCCCAAGTATTAAGGATTGAAATAGATTTTCAATTATATATATATATATATATATATATGTATATATTTTCAATTTTAATATATATAAAGAGAGAGAGAGAGCATTCACGCCTATTGTGCTTCATTTTGTTATTTGGCTCTATGGGTTAGCCAATCTGCTCATTTTCCCATTGGGAAACCTAACAGTGGTATCAGAGCTCAATGAGTCGTGTGGCCTGTGTTAATATTTCCTGCTCTGGTTGGCTTCCTAGTTACAATCTCCTTCTTCCATTTTGAGCTGCATCTGAGTGTTATCTCTGCGTATCCATCATTGGTGAAGACTGCCATAACTCTTGCTGCTCAGTACTAGAATTTTGCTCATTTTCCTATTGTTCTCCTACTTTCAGGATTCCATTTCTTTTCCTATTACATCTATTGCAATATATCCGCCACTCATTTCAATTATTCTTTCTGTGCGTCAATTATTCAGACCTGCAAGCACTCAGGACTATGTGATTCTTTGCCAGAACCTGCAAACCCTAATTTATGTGTACCATTATCTCTCAGATTCCTCTCAAACACTTGGTTCTGTTGCCTCCATTGCATCCTTGTTTGACTGTTGGAAACCCTAACCGAATTGCACTTGGAAGACTGAAGTGCTACGACTGTGTGATAGTGTTGCAACCGTGTGATAGAAGACTGCGACCATCCATCCTTATTTTCTATGGTGATACCTCCTTTTGGAGCTGCGCCCTCCTCCTTTTGCGAGCTGCCAAAAACTACTGGAGAGTGTTGGATATCATCTCATTGCTGCGACTACATATTACTAGAGCTGTGACCTGTGCGTTGAGCCTCATGAGCTAAGTCTTGTGGGATGAGTTGATTGGTATGAAGTGCTGCATATTGTGTGTTAGAGACCATGATTTCTGAAGACGGTGTTTGTGTTTTTGTAACTTAGCTTGACCTGTGCGTTGAGCCTCATGAGCTAAGCCTTGTAGGATGAGTTGATTGGTAAGTGCTGCATATTGTGTGTTAGAGACCGTGATTTCTGAAGACGGTGTTTGTGTTTGTGTAACTTTTTTCATAATGGTAGATGAACTGGCGCGGGCTTTGTGGGCGAGGGCGCCTCAATGCCACTGGTTTGGGGTCGATCTCAGGTGGGGATGGTCATTGTGTTTGTGTAACTTACTGTAACTTACATTTCACGCCATAATTGTCATATATTACTATTAAGTTTTGTGTACCTTGTACATCTCACGCCATAATTGTCCTCATGGTAGAACCTCATAAAAAGTTATTCTCTATTTATTTTTTAACCTGACCTCTTACACTCTATTTTCTTTATGGACCTTACATGTCCCACGACCAAGTCACTGAGGGAGGAATGCCAATCTATATATATATATGCAACTCGGATATGAAATGTTTTCACATGCAATACAGATTAAGAGGAGATTTGTTTTGTTACAGACGCAGTTAAGTAAATCTAAACTTTCATTTTCATCTTGTATTCTAAAATAGGTTTATTGTGGGATTGGCTGGTATGCTGATACATAATGAAGTTGTTCATTATACATTTTCTTTCCTGGTTGTCATTATTGTCTAATATTTCTTTAGCACAATTTGATGTAAGTGAAGGGATAACTGGTTCCACTAGCTTTGCTGATGTGGCAATCACCTCCCTAGGAAAACTGTCCCTTTATCTAACATGTTTAGTATGAGGAAGCCTTCATGCAGAGATGGGTGCTAGGGATATTTTGGATTGCATCATAGGTCCCAAATTGTATAGCATTCCTGGTGGTTGTGGACTGACCACATGTCCCCACGAACCCGGTGCTACAGCATTTGCATTGGATCTAAATTCTGTTGAAGTAGTAATGTTGTCGAAGCACAAGCCCAATCTTTCCATGGGATACTGTAATGCATATTGGTATGAAGTGCTGCAAGCTACGCGCTGTGTTGAATGTGTGAATCCCTTGGTGATGGTGGATGGAGACGTAAAGTCTGCTCCAGCCCAGACTTGAGTTGTTCCTATTCATGTGGAGACTGAGCTCAATCTTTATTGTTGCGACTACATAGGAGAGAAGAACTACACCCTTGCAGAGAAGTGGAGCTGCATTGATGCAATGCTTTGAAGCGTGGTTTCTCCAGCTCATGCGATGAGCTCCATTCTCGCTAGATTGATCCACAACATTGCGGAACATTGAAGAATATCATTTGCACCACTCTACAATTGGAATATCATTGCATGCCCATCGATAGAAGTTGTGCCCAGCAAAACCATTCCAAATGCAATGTCTTCACGTCATTTTCAGTCTGCCAACAATTTCTCACTATGTATAGAATCCTCACCGTGGTTCATCTCGATGTTGTCTAATCAGTGATTTCTCACGTGACTCAAGCTTTTAATCAGTAACCCACATTTAACGGCCATCAAAACTGTATGTGGTGGAATTCTACGAGAGCTTGTATTGTTTACAATTGTTTGATGGTGAGGGCACAAGAGAGAAGAAGAATCGGTATTATTTCCAGTATTACAAATACATCATTCTATCTGCATTGGTGTAACAAATTTGTTTTGGTGGACTATCCTTCATTATTGCGCATGGTGGTATCGTTGGAGATCTACGAATAGACCCATCCCATCAGAGATAGGTGTGCCTAACTACTGTGTATGGCATTTTTATTGTGAAGCTATTGCTATGTGAGTCTTACTGGATTGCAACCTTGAAACTGGTGCATATGATCAATTTCCATTAGAGATGCATGTTGAATGCGTGAGCTGCATGAACATTGTGGAGGTGCATCTCATTCTTGCTCATTCTTGAAGGAGGATGATTGTATTTCTTATATGCATCCACTAGCATTGGTTTGATAAGTGCATAATTGTTTCAACTCAGTTAGCTACTGGGACATTGTGCATAACAGTGAATAAATGATCTATTAAGATTTAAAATTTAAAACTTAAAATCTTTTATTTCAATGTTATAATCAGGGGGTCTAGCTGGTTGAGTTACTAGAGAGTAAAGAAATAGGGTGGAGAAGTAAGATTTGCTTGGAGAAGGAAACAAAGTTTGTAGTAAGCACCGGGTTCAGCCCTTCTAGAGAAGGCACAGAGGATCATATATGTTGCATTAAGAGTCATCTTCACCTTCCCTATTCAGTGAGTCTCACGAAGATATACCCTTTTGCTTCCGGGAACAGGTGGGTAAGTGGTTGTCCATGATGGTAATGAGGAAGAGTAAATTTTGTAACACATCAGGTGCATATTGATATAAGTTGATGTGGCAAGTAATTAATCTATATATGTTGAAAGACATCTATTGAAGTAATATAATGAAAATGTTGCTAATGATTGTTTAAATTGGAAATTAATGGTTATTCAAACTTGAAAGCTTTTAGTTCAATGTTATACTTAGAGGGAATGGATTAACAAGTTAGTTCTGAAATGGTGTTCCTTGTACTGTAGAGAAATGGCTATCTATTAGTAAATTGGTTCAATGTATTTCATGGGCACAGCTTATCCAAAAAATAGGGTCAATGCAGGTTCTAAAAGAATGTTACATGTGCGGGTGCACGTGGTTGTGCCACTAATAGTTAATTGTATATATTGTGCTCCAATGTTGTTTTATATTGGGATCACTTCTAGATAGTGTTAAATATTATCCTAACAAAGCTCAGCACATTTCCAAATGGATGATTATGCAGAAATGTGATAAAATTTGAGTTTAAATTGTTGGCTTCTAACTTATGGAATAGGAGTGAACTTGCTCAAGGATATCATCTATTAATGTGCATAGTTGTACTTAGTAGAATTATTTATGTTGTCGAAGAGAGCATCTTTCTTGTAGAGATATATATTTAAAATTTTCTACAATTACACATTATAGAACCAATACATTGTGGGCATGATGAAGGGGATACTATGCTCAAACGTTCCTGCAAAATATTGAATCAAAATTATTTTTCCATATTTAAGGAATTAATTTATTCTTCTTACCAAGGTCTTAATTGATAATGCACTTTGTTATTTTACCAACATTTCTTCTTTCTACATCCATTGGGGCATTGGCATTTTTGAGTGAATTTTAAGATAATAAGGTGGTTTAACCTATATCACATGCTATATCCACATACATATTAGAGGAAATATCAGTATCATTCAAGTATTTAATAATTTTTTGTGTTATTTTTAAGATGTGAACTTTGGTTGGGTATGTGCTTATCAATCCTCTAATTTTCATTATGTCGGAAAAAATATCAACATTTGTTCCAAAGCATTTCCTTATAATCTATTTGAAGAGCTAAATTTTTTCAATGTCCCGAGGTACTCCAGTTTAACCAGCTAGATGAAAATCACAGTTTTTAATTTGATTTTTGTGACACTAGAGGTTTCTCACTTAAATATCAAGGTGGTTTTTTTAGTCCCATATGTGCTAGGTAGGTCTATAAATGCCAAAAAAATTTCATTCTACAAGGTCAAAAGACAAATGTGAAATCAAGAGTATCTTTAAAGTTTAACCATTCCAGTCTAGTATGAACAAAATTTGGGTTAAATCTCTTGAGGCCTATGGTGCATATCTAGACTCGTTAGATTGCCATAGCTGACTACACAAACTACACAAAACCATATCTGTGATTGTTAGCCCCAATGATCAGAATATTGTATTTTGTGTTATTTTCTATTTTGTGACTTATACATGTGCTAGATGGAGTCATTATTGTGATGATGGTGCAATCACTTTATCAGCTTATGGGTATTTTGTGAGTGAAATCATGGCAACATCATTTTGTAGATGTTTGGAAATTGTAATTGTTCTTCAATCATTTGTGTATGTGTACCTCTATGTGCGCCATAAAGTGCCACCTTAGCTTGAACTGGATTATCATGAGTGGAGGCAACATCATTGCTTCTTATGCATCAAACCTCTATATCTGTCATTTACAATGAGTTGATAAGAGCTTCATGACATTACCTTTGTTCTTGTGCATAGATACATCTATGTCATTATTCTAAATTTGTAACTCAGGCGGATTGACACAATATTTGGTGTTGTTGATTTAGTGTTTGACAAGGGGATTTCTAGTACTAGTGTTATGAAGATTCACCAAAAAATTATATATACATAATATAACATTGCTAAAATAGTCTTCATATTTTCCAGTATATCATGGGGATTTGCCCAATTTTTATACATAGAAATTTAGGGGGTGGGGGGGGGCTTAAAATTTTCCCCGTATCTGTCACATCCCCCTTTTTTACCCTTATAATATTTTGGGCTATAATGTAAATATTGTATACATATTATGTATGATTCCTAACGTGGAGCTCAAGGCCAAGGCCCCGCCAATGAATGCTCGACCTTGAAGAGGCAAGTATTGGATATTATGCTACCCATGTGCTAATGAACCATGGGAATTGTAAATATGCATTTTAATATAAATGCCCACAACTAGCTATGCAATGTAACAAGAGATGGGGGCATGATGTTTACAAGGAATTGGGAGGGAAATATTCAAACCTTTGAGCCAATCAAGTCAAGCCAAGTGTCAATGAGAGAACCCATCAACCCTCAACTACCCATGCTGACTTTTGTACCCAATCATTTACTCTCCCAAAATTTGGTTGAGGTAGTTAATGCCTTGGGGAATGGAGAGGTATGGCTGTCCAAATTCAAGAATGGGCAAGCCACCCTTCATGGCAATTCGTGTTTGGCTTCTTTGGCAAGAAAAGAGCCATGAATTGCTCCCCAAGCCATTATTCACCCATTTGTTTTTCTCTCTCACGAGTTGGGAGCTACCTGGGCGTTTTCCTCCATGGTTTTGTTGTGTTTCCTTCATTATCCTAGATGGAAGGGTGTTTTGTGTTGTATAACAGTGGGGAAGAAAGGGAAATCGATTTGGGGACCATAGAGGTTGTTTTAGCTCACTGATTGCTTTTATATCTGTGGGAGAAATCATTTTATTCCCTATGGTCGATTTTCCCTCTCACAAATTCATTTTTGGTGTGCCCATGTTTTGGGGAAGACTCATGTCCATCTAGTTTCTAAGTCCCATTGCTGAAAGTGTGTTTCCAAGCCCATATCTAAGTCTTATGTGCAAGAGAATACTGGGGATGAGTTGGTTATCCATTTCTTTGGGCTGTGTTGAGCTTGAGAGTCCCCTTTTCCTTGTAGATATCATGCCCAGCTCGGGGGTGGTCTCTAAGTGCTGAAAGAATATAGGTTGGGCAGAGACCTATGGTTGGGTGGAACATTGTAGCGACATAGCTAGTTGCTTGGGACAACATTACATCTAGATGAGTATTTTATTGTGTTTACTTCTGAAATGTTTTAATGAATGGCTATTTTGATATGCTGAATGACTATGAAATGTGTGTGGATGATGTTTTATTCCGCTGTGCATGTTCAATTGATTTGTATCTGCACACATATGCATTTTACTGTAATGCCACACCTTTTATTCATGATGAATTTGGCTAAGTTGTTTTAAAAAGCCCATATTTTAGTGCCATGTTCTCTTCCTTGTATTGGATAGATGGGAGGGGACGTGACAGATGGTATAAGAGTGATGGTTGCAACATTGGGCCTAATGGGCCAAATCAACAACTTGCAGGAGTAAGTATGCTTCCTGCTCATCACAGACCATTAAGAAAATTTTCAAATTTAAAAATTTACTAACTGTTTTTGTTTGAGTTTTGCCTAACTGTTTTGGTGAAGAATTTGAGAAGGGCACCGAAACTATCGACGAACATCGAAAAGATTTCCGAAAACACATTTCGACACATATATAGAAGTCCATCAAAACGAACTAGGGAAGTTTGCGAAATCATGCGATACGTTTCGGAAAAAATTGCTGAGTGGAGCCAACATGGTCGGCGAATTTGGCTGAGTTGCGCCGACGAAGTTTGCGGAAGTGACCGGGGAAAGGAAGAAAAATTTCAAAAAAATTTCTAATTGTTTTTGGCAGCAGAACTTGGCGAGTTGGTCCGAAACGGTGGAAGAACTCGATGAGATGGTCTGAAATGGCGGCAGAACTCGGTGAGTTGGTCCGAAATGGCGAAAGAACTCGTTGAGTTGGCCCGAAATGGGTCGGAGGAGATCGACAAGTTTACCGATCGAAATAACTCGGTGAGTTTCTCCGAAACGGGTTGGAGGAGATGGGCGAGTTCACTACTAGGAAGAACTCAGGGAGTTGCTTCGAAACAGGGAATTTCAGTGTTTTTCAGGGAGATTTTTTGGGTGCCAAAAGTTGAAAAATGACCTTGAACTTATGTGCCAGAATGCGAGAAATGTAAGGATTTACAAAAAAAAAAAACAAGGGCACTGCCCTCGACCCGCCCTGTAGTGGCAGAAGCCTTTAATGTCCCCATTCAAATAATTGCATAGTAAGACAATCCCATCAATCCTACTAGTTTCCTAGGTTGGATGGGCACATGTGGAATTGTAATAAGGAATCTAATAAATGATGTTTAGACATTAGAAGGGTTCAAGTATTTAATAAATATGGTGAATAAATAAATTCAAGAGAAATTCTAGGTGGCAAGTGGTTTTGGAGACATATGGAGGGTGTGGGACCCACACTAGCTTGATTTTTCAATGACACATGGCATCTCTCTCTTGCCAATTCGAATTCATGGGAAGGTGAACACTCTTGGGTGAGTTGGTAAGTCATAACACATGGAATTGAGCATCTTAGTTCGAATTGGGATGGATTGGTAACCTCCATGGAAGATAAAGAGTCAAATTGGAAGTTTGTGGACACTTGGGCTAGATTCCCTTGCCCCTATGACACCAATGTTGGAGAATCTATGACAAATATGACAAATTGCAGACTTTTCCTCTGACATCTGACCATTATGACATGTCAGCCCCAAAAATAGGCTCAAGGAAGGCGCTCATGGGAGTGGAAGAAGCCAAAGAGACTCAAATTCGAATTTGGGAGAAGATGGAAGGTTGGAACTAGGAGACAAGTGGCAAATGTGGAATATTTCCTAAGTGGAAATCTCTTGAAGCTATTGAGAGGATTTTGACCCATAGAATGCTAATGTTGGTTATAAAATGTAGAAATCAAGTATGAGAATGGCTTTTGATGATTTGAGAAAAATTGCATTTGTGAAGAGAGAGCTAGTGGATGACTAGTTTCTTGCCTTAGCCAATTTCGAGGGTGAAATATTCCCATCCAAGTTGGTGTTTGGAGATGCCACTCAAGTTTTTCATGGTGATTTAATGGAATTTGTATTTGCAGGTAGCAGCTACATAAATTTTCATGGTTTGGTTTAGTGCAGCACTTTCTCTCCACCGTTTCCAGTTTTGAAGGCATATTCATGCTCCTTGAGGGAGGGCGTTTTTAGTGAGCTATTGTGATTCTTGGGAGAGATTTTCATTATATATTTATGATTTTAATAGCTTAATATCCTATGTTATTAATATTAAAAAAGTATCATGTCGAAATACCCACTGGTTGTATGCAAAAATATTGATTAATGAGCAAACAATGTCCATTTCCCCAATGCATTGATGTATGACACTATAATGTTGACTATTTCGAATGGATGGATGATTATATGATATATTTGTGATAAAAATACTTCCATGGATGTCTTCTACAAGTTTCATGTACTGTACTTGAGCATTTGAAGCATTTTTACTCAGTTTAGTTGTATTGGGAGGTGAAATAGTGCCATTTCCCCAAGGGTCGAATTGGAGATTTTTGTAGTTGAATGGGAAAGGGTGAGAACAGTTGTAATAATCTATTAATGGTGCATATGAGACCTTAATAACATATTTAACACATTACATACCTCTGTTCAGAAATTTGAGGGAGTTTAGAGTCATTTGGGAGGTTCTTTTCAATGTTACCCCGGGGGGATTTGATGCACAAATTACTAGTCAAAATTGCATATATTGGTCAGAATATGAATCAAGTTTTTAGAAGTCTTTAGAGGACCATAAAAAATTCCTGAACCTAATATTCAAGTCTAAATATCATTCATACACATACAAAATATTTGGGAGCATTGGGGTTGATTTGGAGGTCAAAACAGTAAAACTAGTCAAAGGTCGAAATTGAAAAAAAAGTGGAAAATTGGGCATTTTCTTAAAATTTTTAAAAATGGATATTACAAGTGATATCAAAGAATGGTATTGGCACCTGATGGTATTAACAATAATCCAAACAAATAAACCACCACCCTTTGAATCAGTAGTTGAATAAGTTTTGGTTGAAGAAGAGATAGTAGCAAAAAAAGAGTTTTTTTCTAAAACAATGGGTAGAGAGGAGGAGAAAAAATTAAGACATAAGGAGGAATTTATTGAAGCCTTAAAACCATGTTTTGAAGGAATTACCATGGTTATGCTAGAGATGAATAAACAAATGATGAAAATTTTCGAATTGTTGGGTAGCCAACTTTCAGGCAAAGGGATGATAGGAGATAACAGTGGTTCACATTCAGGGAAAAAGATAAAAGGGAGTGAGCATATTTTTTCAAGCATGGGACCACATAATAGACCTGATGAATTCCAAGGCACACAAAGGCATACTGCACCTAAATTTCTCACTCCCAAAGAAGAGCCCAATATTGAGGTGGATTATAAGAAACTAGTAAATGATTGGAATGATTTGAATGAAGAGTGTAAAAGAGGTGTACCACTCAATGACTACATTGATGCTATACAAAAAATTAAAAGGAGGAAAGAAAATAGGAGTCCATTAGAAAACAAAGAATTAAATAGTGCTATTGGAAAAATGTCACTTCCTACTTTTGATGGTTCTTCTCAAAATTCTGCTAACACTTGGGTACAAAAATTGGATGTATATTTTTAGCTGAATCCTATGTTGGAAGATGATGCATTAAAAATGGCCATTTTGCATTTGGAAGGAGATTCCAATGAATGGTGGTTTCATGGGATGAAAACCTTGGGTCATAATCAGGTTAAAACATATGGAGAATTTGTTGACAGGGTACTAGAAAGATTTGAACAAAAAGATCCATAATTGTCTTTCAAAGAACTAGCTCAATTGAAGCAAACTGGGTCCCCTACTGAATATATGTTGGACTTTCAAAAATTACCAGTTAAGGTGGCTGATGTATCTATGGGAAGATTAGTATTGTTGTTCACTGAAGGTTTGGCTGAACCCTTAAGAGGTTTAGTCAAATCCCATAAGCCAACTGCATTAAAAGATGCAATGAGCTTGACTAGAGATCTCCAAAATGTGCTTCCTAGAACGAGATTTCCTCCCAAGCCTAGCTACAAATTTGAAAAGAAACCTTGGCAAAGGGATGGATATTATAAGAAACCTTGGCAAAGAGAGTCATTTGAAAGGAATAAAAAAGAAGGACTAAACAGGGATGAACTTAGAAAAAAGAAACTGTGCTTCACATGCTTCCAACCATGGACATTGGGGCACAAATGCACTAAAGGAAAGGCTCAATACATAGAAGCATTTTCTGATAATGAGGGGTATGATGGGGGCATGAATGAAGATGGACATATTTCAGATCAAGAAGAGGCATATGAGACAGCAGTAGAAGAGGAAAGACAAGAAGAAAATCAGCCTTCACTGGACAAAGCAAGAATGGCAGTACTTTCAGCAGTACCTCGCTATCATACTATCCGATGCAAAGGTGTGGTACAAGGACAAAGAACTTCAGTTTTGATAGATGGAAGAGCCACCCATAACTTTATTGATGCATAGATGGTGGAGAAAATAAATATACCTATTGAACCATTTGATGGCTTCACAATTGTCATTCCCGGTCACAACACAATGCAATGCAAAACATGGGTTCCAAAGCTGCAAGTAATCGTAGGTAACTATACTTTTGTTGATAGTTTTTATGTGGTTGATGTTGTTGATACTAATACGGTTTTGGGAGTGCAATGGTTGTATTCAATATGAGAGCATACAGTAAATTATCAAATTCCCGAAATGAGATTCCAAGATTCAAAAGGAGTACAAAGAGTTGTGAGAGGGAAACACACTTATCCAAATCAAGTAGTGACTTGCAATAGTATGAGATCTATATTGAGGCATGGGGATATAGAATGGGCTTCTGAATGTCATATTACATCTCCCAAGGCAACTATAAATATTGTTGAACAACCAAAGACGATAGAGTGACTTTTGCAAAAATATGAAAAGGTTTTTAGAGACCTTCCACATGGTAGACCATCGGATAGGGGGGTTGAGCACAGTATTATTTTGGAGGAGGGTACTTCACCCATTCAGATACCACCTTATAGACATCCTAGAAAGTTCAGAGATGAGATTGAAAAATCCATCCAAGAACTCCTAGAGTTGGGACTCATTAGACTAAGCTCTAGCCCTTATGCTTCTTCAGAAGTGCTAGTGAAGAAAAAAGATGGAACATTGAGAATGTGCATAGATTTTAGAGCCTTGAAAAAAAAAGACTATCAAAAATAGGTATCCTATTCTTAGGATTGATGAGCTCATGGATGAGCTACATGGGGCCAAATATTTCTCAAAAATTGACCTTAGATCAGGGTATCACCAAATTCGAATGAAAGATGAAGATGTGCAAAAGACCACTTTTCGATGTCATTTTGGCCACTTTGAATTTCCTGTCATGCCTTTTGGGTTAACTAATGCTCCAACCACATTTCAATCATGTATGAATATGATCTTTTGCAAGCAACTAAGAAGGTTTGTTTTGGTTTTCTTTGATGACATTCTCATTTACAATAAAACATGGGAAGAGCATTTGCAGCAGTTAGAGATTGTGTTGAAAATTTTGCAAGAAGAGTCCTTATTTGCTAAGTTATCAAAATGTGAATTTGGGATTAAAAAAATACTGTATCTTGGGAACATTATTGGGCAGGAAGGAGTGAAGGTACACATGGAAAAAATTAGGGCTATCTTGGAATGGCAATTACCAAAAAATATTATTGAATTGAGAGGCTTTATTGGCATATGCACCTACTACAAAAAATTTGTGAAAGGGTTCTCCAAGTTGACTTCTCCACTCACTGATTTGACTAAGAAGGATGCTTTCAAGTGGGATGAAGAGGCTGAAAAGGCCTTCCAAAAAATGAAAGAGGTAATGAGTAGTTGTCCCATACTTGCACTTCCTGATTTTACTAAACCTTTTGTTATGGAATGTGATGCTTCAAGTGGAGGAATAGAGGTTATCCTAAAGCAAGGCCAACACCCCATAGCCTTTGAGAGCAAAAATTTGCAGCCTCATGAAAAACTTTACTCCATCTATGATAAAGAAATGCTGGCCATTATATATGCATTGGCCAAATTCAGACAATACTTGGTGGGCAGCAAGTTTGTGGTGAAAACTAACCACAATAGTCTAAGACACTTTCTCACCCAAAAAGATCTAAATGAAAGGCAACAAAAGTGGGTAAGAAAGATTCAAGCTTATGATTTTGATATTGAATATGTCAAATGAAAGAATAATATAGTAGCAGATGCTTTGTCAAGAAGACCTTCTTTTTCTCTCATGGACATTGCCAAGGATTGGAAAAACATGCTACTAGTTGAATATGCTAAAGAAAAATTTGCTTGTGATGTGTTGGATGGAATCATAGGGGATGATAACTACAGGATTTTGAATGGGCTGATATATTATAAGGGAAGAATTTATTTAGTTCATAACTCCAAGTTCAAGTACCGAATTTTGCAAGAAGCACATGATTCCCCACTAGCAGGCCATCTAGGGATCTTCAAAACTTATAGACAATTGAGGCAAATATTTTTTTGGAAGGGGTTGAAGGAAGATGTTCAGAAGTATGTGAATGAATGTAAAGTATGTCAACAAAACAAATCAGAACTTACATGTCCAGCCATCCTATTACAACCCTTGCCCATTCCGGAGCAAATATGGGACAGTATGTCCTGAAGGAAGATGTTCATAAGTATGTGAATGAATATAAAGTATGTCAACAAAACAAATCAGAACTTACATGTCCATCCATCCTATTACAACCCTTGTCCATTCTGGAGCAAAAATGGGGCAGTATCTCCATGGATTTCATCACTGGGTTGCCTAAATCTTTGGGTAAGGATTGCATCTATGTGGTAGTTGATAGGTTGACAAAATTTGCTCATTTCTTTGCTGTTACATTATCTTTTAGTGTTGCACAAGTCGCTGATATTTTTTTCAAAGAAATCTTTAGATTGCATGGGCTCCCCAAGAGCGTTGTCACTGATAGAGATAGTAGATTCATGGGTGCTTTTTGGAAATAAATTTTTAGATTGGTAGGCACTCAATTGAATCCAAGTACCATCTATCATCCACAAACTGATGGACAAAAAGAGAGGGTAAATCAATGGTTGGAAGGATACCTAATAAACTATGTGGGAGAGCAGCAAAAAGCATAGAAAAAATGGCTATACTTGGGTGAGTTCTGCTACAACACCACTTATCATATGTCAATAGGAATGTCTCCTTTCAAGGCATTATATGGTTATGATGCACTTACATTTGTTGAAATTATATTTGGTGATAGCAGAGCCCCAAAGGCTAAAGATTGGGTGGAAGAGAGCCAAGAAATTTTAAAGCTCTTGAAAGACAATTTGCAGGTTGCTCAAAATCAACAAAAACAATATACTGATAGACATAGAGAAGAAAGAACCTTTAAAGTCAATGATTTAGTATATTTAAGGTTGCAACCATATAAACAAACATCTCTAAAAAAGAAAGGAGCAAAAAAATTAAAACCAAGGTACTATGGGCCATACAAGGTAGTGCAGAAGGTTGGAGAAGTAGCATATGAACTAGAACTTCCGGAAGGGAGTAAAATCCACAATGTATTTCATGTTTCCTGTCTCAAGAAAGCCCTTGGTCAGTGAATCATCACTTCATAAATACTTCCTCCTTTGGATGATGAAGTTCAGCTCACACTTGTTTTGGAAAAGATTTTGAAGACATTCAAATTTGTAGCATATGGAGGGTGTGGGACCCACACTAGCTTGATTTTTCAATGACACATGGCATCTCTCTCTTGCCAATTCGAATTCATGGGAAGGTGAACACTCTTGGGTGAGTTGGTAAGTCATAACACATGGAATTAAGCATCTTAGTTCAAATTGGGATGGATTGGTAACCTCCATGGAAGATAAAGAGTCAAATTGGAATTTTGTGGACACTTGGGCTAGATTCTCTAGCCCCTATGACACCAATGATGGAGAATCTATGACAACTATGATAGATTCCAGACTTGAACTCTAACATTTGACCATTATGACATGTCATCCCCAAAAATAGGCTCAAGGAAGGCGCTCATGGGAGTGGAAGAAGCCAAAGAGACTCAAATTCAAATTTGGGAGAAGATGGAAGGTTGGAATTAGGAAACAAGTGGCAAATGTGGAATATTTCCTAAGTGGAAATATATTGAAGTTATTGAGAGGATTTTGACCCATAGAAGTCTAATTTTTGTTATAAAATGTAGAAATCAAGTATGAGAATGGATTTTGATGATTTGAGAAAAATTGCATTTGTGAAGAGAGAGCTAGTGGATGACTAGTTTCTTGCCTTAGCCAATTTCGAGGGTGAAAGATTCCCATCCAAGTTGGTGTTTGGAGAGGCCACTCAGGTCTTTCATGGTGCTTTAATGGAGTTTGTATTTGTAGGTAGCAGCTACAGGAAGTTTCATGGTTTGGTTTAGTGCAGTACTTTCTCTCCACCGTTTCCAGTTTTGAAGGCATATTCATGCTCCTTGAGGGAGGGTGTTTTTGGTGAGCTCTTGTGCTTCTTGGGAGAGCTTATCATTATATATTTATGATTTTAATATCTTCATATCCTCTGTTCTTAATATTCAGAAAGTATCAGGTTGAAATACCCACTGGTTGTATGCAAAAATATTGATTAATGAGTAAACAATGTCCATTTCCCCAATGCATTGATGTATGATACTATAATGTTGATTATTTCGAATGGATGGATGATTCTCTGAAATATTTGTGATCAATATACTGCCATGGATGTATTCTACAAGTTTCATGTATTGTACTTGAGCATTTGAAGCATTTTTACTCAGTTTAGTTGTATTGGGAGGTGAAATATTGCCATTTCCCGAAGGGTCAAATTGGGGATTTTTGAAATTGAATGGGAAAGGGTGAGAACAGTTTTAATAATCCATTAATGGTTCATATGAGACCTTAATAACATATTTAACACATTAGAAACCTCTATTCAGAAATTTGAGGGAGTTTAGATGCATTTGGGAGGCTCTTTTTAGTGTTACCCCGGGGGGATTTGATGCACAAATTACTAGTCAAAATTGCATATATTGGTCAAAATATAAATCAAGTTTTCAGAAGTCTTTGGAGGACCATAAAACATCCCTGAACCTAATATTCAAGTCTAAATATCATTCATACAGTCATAAAAAATATTTGGGAGCATTGGGGTTGATTTGGAGGTCAAAATAGTAAAACTAGTCAAAGGTCGAAATTGGAAAAAAAGTGGAAAATTGGGCATTTTCTTACAATTTTAAAAAAGGGATATTATAAAGCCACAAGGGGGAAATCCCCCTTGACCCCTGTCATCCCTAGAGACAGTTGGTAAAAGTGTGAAGTTCATTCTCTATGATGGGAATGAGAAGAAGGAATCGCATAGAAGGTTGTGGAGGCCTTATTAAGAATAATTGGCGGTAATAAGCATTGCGGAAGAGCAATGGGAGCAGCAAGGCAATATTGATAAGAGGGAAATTTCTCACCTTAAACTATTTTTGTTTATAGCATAAGAATTGCATGTTTGGAAAATAGAAAAAAATGAAATTTATACATGTATGTACATATTGAATTGCTAATTCGTGGGAAGATCATAGCTAATGATTGCTTGTATGCTTGGTAGGAAAGCCAAGAAAAGGATCAGTTCTGATGTGGAGGAGGAACTCCATGTCATGAGGGGGAATTGGAAAGGGAGAATTCCTTAACTCCTCTCTTGCTATTGTATTTATATATCCTGAGTTTTATATACTAAAAATTATGGCATAGGGATGGTGGAAATGCAAGAGAGTAATGCATATGAATTAGTGGGCATGATTAAAAGAGTCATTGCATAGTGCATGTGAATTTCTTATGCATGAGCATGATGTTGCATATAGGTAAAGGTAGTGAAAGTTACACATGCAATAGCCCATTAATGGTAGTGCCTATGGTTGATCACCAAAAATGTTGTTGATAATGGTTGTACGAATCAGACCATAGAAGCATGATTGAAAATGCAAGAGGATAGATAGATGAAGTGAATATGTACTGGCTGGAACACTAACAGACGTTGCATAGTGCATATGAAAATGTTTGTACATGTATATGATACTGCATATTGGTAAAATAGTGAGATTTTACACATGCAATGAGCCACTTAAGATAATTATTGTGGTTGCTAATAATTACTTGTGTTTGCATTGGTTATAGGACCAAAGGTAACCGAAGCATGGCTAAAGATGAGGATGTTGTTGCATATGATAGACAACCTTATGAGGAAAGGGTGGTACAACAAATCTATGATCACGAGGTTGGAAAAAGGACTATGTAGCATTGATAAGAGGCCAACTGATCAGGTAACGTCAAGTGATGTTAATAACAGCCATGCAGGTAATGGTTATTTGTGCTTAATTGCATGAATGGTTGAAAGAGGATTTGGTAAGATCTATTCAACTCTGTTTAAACTATGTTGATTTGGTTTGCATGTGGTATTGAGTGTTTGAATGCGAATATAATCCTACCAAGTATGGTTAGGTGTGGGTAGGTGGAGGCAAGGAGCCTTACACCCTATAGTTTTATAGAAACCTCAATGCATTCATATGAAATTATATCATACCATTTGTGTATGTTGGTTGTGAGTTTAACAACCAAAGCAAGTGATGACTTATGGTCCTGTTGTAGTGTATGCCATATGAGATAGGCAGAGTTACGCCATAATATGTTGAAATGTCAAGTATTCATGGATTAATGCAAGATGGTATTGAGAGGTTATGCATTGAGTGAATGCACATTAAAATATTATGTAAATGTTGTGAATGTGCATGCATATGTGTGGGTGCACATGTTGAGATGCATTGTGTGAATGCATGGGTGTGACATATATATGTTTCAATGCAGTTAGATAATAGATGAAATGGTGGACTATTGTTAATACTAAGACCATTTCATGAGCTATTGTGAATGCAGGAGAATGATTGCATGAAGAAGGTAGACATGTTGATGGGCTATCAAGGGTGCCCCGTTGAAACGATAAATTTGTATGGATACGAAGTAATGAGTATCTAAAGCTTCGTTTAAATTGCATAAATGACATGACTGTGTCTTGCAATTTTATTATGATAAGGATGCATACAATTATATTTGTATAAATATATATTTCATTACATTTCAAATGTTAACAACTGAGGGTGTTCGAGTTATTGAGTGTTATAATTTTGAGATCACTTTAGTGACTGTTGCAGCAATGAAATATGGTATGCATAGAGACTCACAAGTGTTTAGTTGATTGAAGTTCCAGATTTCAGGTAGATTGTTTTGGGCATGGAAATGTGGGTAAGTCCATGATGAATATTGGAATCTAGTATGTGCAGGATCCAAACCTCATGAGAAGGTTCTCATGGTTGTGAAATTTAACTTACACATGACATAGATCTGAAATTTGTCTGATTTAAGTTTATGAGAATAATCTCATGGTTGCAAATCTAATTCCTGTAGGAAAACATATTTGTAGATTTCAGATTTGAGAATTTGCTTATAAATGCTAATCAAAGTTGGCTTGCATAGAACTGTGTTAGGAGGATGTGTTGTAAGTGTATGTTCATGTTATGGTAGCAAGCATAAAAACCCTAATGGGAAGAGGGGTGCCACTTACAAGGGACAGGCAATAGAGGATAGCCTCATTGCTAAGCAAATTAATTTTTGTAGTAGACAAAACTGCAAATTCATATTGAATTTAATTATTAATGACATTAATTGGTTATGGGACAATCACATTTGAAGTTATTATTAAATGTTGTTAACTGTTTGGCTATTTGATAAGTGTGCTAGGATGACACATTGCAGGAAGACCATGTGTGATGGCCTGCAGAAGCCAAACTAGATGGGAAGGATCCCATGCTTTGGAAATGGGTTTTGGTTGAAACGATAGTGTAAATGTTTATAATGTCTCAGCCGACCTGCATGTTGGGAAACCATGTGAGTGAGATGGTGAAAGTATTCCAAGAAGGTATGTGTGGGTTATGGAATGTGAAAATATTGAGGTGGAAAACCGAAGGACTATTGACTCAGAGAAGGGAGCCCCCATTCTTCGCAATGAAGAGAGAATACATCTGAAAAAGGATAAGTATTATGTAACCCTAACTAAGGATATATCTGGTTATTAGATTTTATATGCAAAGCATGTTTTATTATTTCATTATTATTTTAGACTACTTGAGTATGATTAGGGCCTACATGTCTCACATTCTAAAGGGAGTGCACACCTTTTTGGTGTTGGGTTATGATAGGGTTTTCAATATTGACTACACCCTAAGGGAATGGACTCATTCCTGCTGTTTCAATACTTGATTGAGAATGTTATGAATTATGCTTCAATTTTAGAGCAACAATATTGATGAGTTTTCTTATCCATCTTGTGTTGTCAGCTAAAACAGATGCAATTTGGGGATGCACACAAAAGGAGCATAATGGAAGGGTTTTTGCATGCCTAATAAACCCAGTTGGTGCACTGGTTTGGCATTATTTACTTGGATGTTGTGGGTGTTGTGAAGGTTGTTATGAAGGGTTGTTGCATGCCTAATAAACCCAGACAGTGCACTGGTTTGGCATTATTTACTTGGATGTTGTGGGTGTTGTGAAGGTTGTTATGAAGGGTTGTTGCATGCCTAATAAACCTAGTCGATGCACTGGTTTGGCATTATTTACTTGGATGTTGTGGGCGTTGTGAAGGTTGTTATGAAGGGTTGTTGCATGCCTAATAAACCCAGTCAGTTAACTGGTTTGGTATTATTTACTTGGATGTTGTGGGTGTTGTGAAGGTTGTTATGAAGGGTTGTGTATTCCTAATAAACCCAGTTGGTGTACTGGTTTGGCATTAATTACTTGGTTTTTGTGGAGGTATTAGTGAAAGGTTGTTATGTGCCTATGGCTTCGTAGTAGAGCTTTGACCTATAATGGTCGGTGGTGTAGTTTCCTTCCATTGGTCGATGACCCAAACAAATGTGTTGGCTCGGCAATGGAGAGGGCCAACTAGGTATGGGATTGGTTGGGCACCACAAATGCTTGGTAAACCCAGTCGGCATGAAGGTGCACTAGTTGGGCATTAAACATCCACCCCACAGGTGATCCAAGGCTTGTAAAGCAAAGAAGGAAACCTGTGGAGTAGCAAGGAACTGCCCAATACAGATTAGTATTTGATTTTCATTCATTTTTATATAATGAAAATTTCATGAACAAGTCTTATGACAACCAAGTTGATACACTGTTGTTTCTTTGTTGGAAACTTGGGATTTTGTAGGAAAGCAAGAAGCCTTGAAAGCATCCTAGGGATGCATTTGGACATGCGACTATCCTTAAAAGATCAGTATGAGTAGCAATGATAAGAATGATGCTAGTGGATATGTGTGGGCGAGTCCTAGCTGTTAGAAAAACAGGATCGCAGAGCAATAACAATAAACAGAAATGCAAATATAATCACACATACACATTACAAGAGAGACATAGATATATCGTGGTTCACCCAACTTGGGCTACGTCCACACTGAATTTGCCAGCCCTTATTATTATTACCGTCTAGCAAGTCGAAGGGATACAACCTGCAGCACAATCGCTGCACTTCCTCTTCTCTGTTTCACAGTCTCTCTCCTGATCTCAAAGATCTTTACAATGCATAAAACCTAATACATCAACAACCCTAGCCGTATTACAATGTCTTTCTTTTATAAGGGAAATACAATGGGAAAATACCACGGGATACCCAAAACCATGGGCCCGCAAAATAGTTGGCGAAAACAGCCCCAAAAATTTTCTTCGGGGGCGTTGCCCTAGAACCCCCATTTCTCGGGGGCGCTACCCCCAAACCCCCGCTGGGGGACCGCTGGCCCCCGGACCCCCCAGCAGGGGGGATGGGCCCCCCTGGAACCCCGTGGGGGGGCGATGCCCCCCCACACCCCCCCACTGGGGTGAGTGTACAGTCCACCTACATATCATATAGAACTGGGGTACAAACACGACTGATACAATATCATCTATGAGACTAGAAGATCTGGCTCCACAACCAACAATCTCCCACTTGGAGAATGATCACAGCAACTCCACCGCTGCTGCACTTGCTGGACTTGGACTTGGCAAATTTCTCCTCTTCACCTTCATGCTAGAAGGCCAACTGAAACTGAGCACGAACTCAGTTTCTCTCTGGTCACTACCTTTGTGAACATGTCTGTAGGATTCTGGCTAGTATGTATCTTTTCCAACTTTAACAGTTCATCTTCCATAACAGAGCGTATGAAATGGTACTTGAGCTGTATATGTTTAGTCCTGGAATGGAATGCTGAGTTCTTTGCAAGGTGAATGGCACTCTGGCTGTAACTATTTAATCTGCTATCCTTCTGCTTCTTACCCACTTCCTCCATAAACCTCTGCAACCAAATCATCTCTTTACTAGCCTCTGTAATGGCAACATACTCTGCTTCTGTTGTTGAAAGTGAAACAACCTTCTGTAGTTTTGAAATCCAGCTTACTGCTGTTCCACCTACAGTAAAAACATACCCTGTGGTACTCCTCCTGCTATCCTTGTCACCTGCCATATCTGCATTAACATATCCCTGTAGAACAGTGTCTGAACCTCCAAAACATAATGCCTCAATAGTAGTACCTCTCAAATACCTGAGAATCCACTGTACTGCCTTCCAATGTTCTTTACCTGGATTGTTCATATATCTGCTCACAACTCCCACTGCATGTGCAATATCTGGTCTTGTGCACACCATGGCATACATCAAACTGCCAACTGTTGATTGATAGGGAATCTTGGACATGTAATCTGTCTCTTCTTGTGTCTTGGGACACATTTCCTTACTTAGACTAAAATGGTCAGCCAAAGATGTACTTACAGGTTTTGCATTCTGCATTCTGAACCTGTCCAACACCTTTTGTATGTACTCACTTTGAGACAATGTCAGTTTGCAATTTTTCCTGTCTCTTGTTATTCTCATACCAAGGATTTACTTTGCAGCACCCAAATCCTTCATCGCAAATGAATTAGCTAGCTTCCTTTTGAGTACATTTATATCCTGCATCTCATCCACATACAATAACAAGATAATATATCTTCCATTGTCTAGCTTCTTGAAATAAACACAGTGGTCAGAATGACATCTACTATAACCTTGTTCTGTCATAAACCTGTCAAACTTTAGATACCACTGCCGTGGAGCTTGCTTCAAGCCATACAAGCTCTTTTTCAACCTGCATACCAAATCCTCCTTACCTTTGACCTCATATCCTTGTGGCTGCTGCATATATATTTCTTCCTCCAATTTAATCCCCATGGAGGAAGGTTGTTTTTACATCTAACTGTTCAAGATGCAAATCTTCTACCGCCACTAGACTTAAGATAGTCCTAATTGAAGTCATCTTAACAACAGGGGAAAATATTTCATCAAAATCTATACCTTTCTTCTGTGCAAACCCCTTTACAACAAGTCTGGCCTTGTACCGCTTCTTACCTCCTTCTTCTTCCTTCAACCTGTAAATCCATTTGTTTTGCATTGCTCTTTTACCAGCAGGCAACTTAACCAAATCCCAAGTCTGGTTTCCTACCAATGAGTCCATCTCCTCATTCATGCCTTGCTCCCACTTCTTTCTAGTTTCCACTTGCATTGCTTCTTCATAACATTCTGGTTCACCAGAATCAGTCATCAATAAATAATACATTGAAGGAGAGTATCGTTCAGGGAGTCTACTTAACCTGGTAGATCTTCTTACAGTTGCAGGAGTTTCAGGTACTTGCTGTTGCTCTTGATTTTCTGGCACCTTCGAAACTTCATTTTATTTAACTTCATCAAGCACTATGTACTCTGTGCTTTCCTTTTCCTGTTTCTTTCCCTGCAACTGATCTTTATACATGACCTTTTCATTGAATATCACATCTCTACTCCTGATGATTTTGTTATTTTCATAATCCCATAAACGATAACCAAATTCATCAACCCCATATCCAATAAAGGTACATTTCTTGGATTTAGCTTCAAGCTTTGTTCTATTTTCTTTATCAATATGGACAAATGCTTCACAACCAAACGTTCTCAGAAATGAGTAGTTTACCTTTTTATCTGTCCATGCTTCCTCTAGAATACCACCATCCAAAGCACTTGAAGGTCCTCTGTTTATTAAATAAACAGCAGTATTTACAGCATCCACCCAAAACTGTAAGGGAAACCCTGCATGCAGTCGCATACACCTTGCACGCTCCATGATCATTCTGTTCATCCTTTCTGACACACCATTTTCCTGTGGTGTTCCTGAGACTGTCTTCTCTCTACGAATCCCATGGTATGAACAGTAACCATCAAACTCCTTGCCGCAGTACTCACCTCCATTATCAGATATGAGACACTTCAATCTTTTTCCTGTTTCATTCTCAACCAAAGCTTCCCACTTCTTAAAAGTAGCAAACACATCAGATTTTTGTCTAATGCAATAAACCCAAGTTTTTCTAGTTGCATCATCAATAAATGTAACATAATAATGAGAGCCACCAAGAGATTGTACCTGAGCCGGTCCCCATACATTTGTATGCACAAGCTCTAATTTTTCATTCTTCTTCTGTTTCCCAACCCTGAGAAATCTGACTCTCTTCTGTTTTCCATAAACACAGTTTTCATAGAATTCCAAACTTACCTGCTTCAAATCCGGCAGCAACTTCCTTGAGTGGAGAATCTGCATCCCCTTCTCACTCATGTGGCCAAGCCTATGATGCCACAATGATGTATCTGTTCCTGTGGAAGCTAAAGAGATAGAATGGTCAGTATTATGAGGACATAAATACAACGTACCTACTCTGTCTCCTTTTGCTATCACCATTGATCCTTTGGTGATCTTCCATCACTTTTCTCCGATCGTAGATAGACAGCCGCCATCTCCCAACTGCCCTGTTGAGATCAGATTTCTTTTCATAGCAGGAATATGCCTAACATCTTTCAACAACCAATCAGTTCCATTCTTAACTTTTATCCATACCTTACCCATTCCAACAATTTTACATGGCTCATCATCACCCAATAAAACATGTCCAAAGTCGCCAGGAACATACTCATGAAAGTATTTCCTATGGGGTGTAGCATGACATGAAGCTCCTGAATCTACTACCCAATAATCACTAGTATTATCTAATGCAAGAATCAAAGCATCTTGTAACACATCACCTGCTACATTTGCTTCCTGGGTAGTTTCCTTCTGTGCATCTCCTTTCTTCTTTAGAGATTTGCAGTCTTTCTTCAGATGTCCTTTCTTTCCACAGTTCCAGCACTCTATCTTTCCCAGTATGGACTTGGATCTGCCCGTTTTAGACTTTCCACGATTACCTTGGCTCTTTCCTCTCTCCTTTTGTCTTCCTCTGCTCTCCATGGTCAACGCATTTCCTGATGTCTCACCTGTGCTTTTTCTTCGCATTTCCTCGCTAAGAATAACACCAATAACATCATCAAATTTCAAGGTGTTTGAACCAGAGACAGAGTTACTTACAGCCATGACCAAGCTATTCCAACTTTCTGGCAATGAACACAAGATTAGAAGAGCCCTAACCTCATCATCAAAGTTCACACTTACAGAACTTAGCTGATTTGTAACCGTATTAAACTCATTTAAATGATCAGTAACAGATCCACCTTCAGACATCTTCATATTAAATAAATGCTTCATTAGAAATACCTTGTTGGAAGCCGAGGGTTTTTCATACAGCTTACCCAATGCTTTCATCAAACCCTATGTTGTCATTTCTTTTGAGATATTGAAAGCCACCGAAGAAGCCAGGCTCAACCGTATTGTTCCTAGAGCCTTTATGTCAAGAACCACCCATTCTTCGTCCTTCATAGTTGTCGGTTGCTTTGCTTTTCCTCCCAACGGTAGGAATAGATCCTTCTGGTACAAATAGTCCTCCATTTGCATCTTCCATAACCTGAAGTTTTGGCCGTTAAACTTCTCGACCTTAAACTTTCCTTCTTCCGCCATTGCTCCCACTCGAACCAGAAACCCTAGCTTCCTGCGGGTTTATGTGCCAAATAGACCTTTGGCTCTGATACCAATTGTTAGAAAAACAAGATCGCAGAGCAATAACAATAAACAGAAATGCAAATATAATCACACATACACATTACAAGAGAGACACAGATATATCGTGGTTCACCCAACTTGGGCTACGTCCACACTGAATTTTCCAGTCCTTATTATTATTACCGTCTAGTAAGTCGAAGGGATACAACCTGCAGCACAACCGCTGCACTTCCTCTTCTCTGTTTCACAGTCTCTCTCCTGATCTCAAAGATATTTACAATGCATAAAACCTAATACATCAACAACCCTATCCATATTACAATGTCTTTCTTTTATAAGGGAAATATAATGGGAAAATACCACGGGATACCCAAAACCATGGGCCTGCAAAGCAGCTGGCAAAAATAGCTGGCGAAAACCATGGAACCCCGTGGGGGGGGCGATGCCCCCCCACACCCCCCCATTGGGGTGAGTGTACAGTCCACCGACATATCATATAGAACTGGAGTACAAACACGGCTGATACAATATCATCTATGAGACTAGAAGATCTGGCTCCACAACCAACACTAGCAGCCAAAGGTTCTATAGGAAACAACGGGGAAGAATTCCCTGATGGAGGAAAACCTTAGACAGACCTTAGACACTAAGTGTCATCGCCAAGGAAGGGCAAGTCAAGCATTCAAATTAAAGTGAAAGAAGCTAAGGAGCATAGAACCATAGTGTTGGAGTGGCTCCATATTGGAACAAGAATAAGAGGGGGAAACTCTTACTCTTCTCTTTCCTTTTTGACTGATGCATCTTAGAAACAGAAAATTGTCAAATGCATGTCATGACTGAAAGTTTATTGTGTTTATTTGCTTAAAATAAATTGTGAATGCTGAAAAATCTAATTCCTGGTAAAATGATGAACATGAATAAGTTCATATGTATGTTGGGAAATCATGAAAAGTGTGGAAGTCTCATGAATAAAGCATGGACGTTCCATGTCAATTGAAAAATTAATTGACTAATTTTAATATTTATCTTATGTTTGGCCTGACAAAGAATTGCAATAATGAATTTCATAGGTGAGAAATTGAACACAATTGGTTGCAACTGTTACAAAAACAAACAAGTGGTGCTAGCAAGCAAGTGAGGGAAGTTGTGCACATTGAGCATGGCAACCGACCAAGGGCTATTGGACTTGGCTGAAAGTATTCTCCAAACAATTTCCAAGACCCAAGAAAATCTTGGAGAGATGCTCAAGCTACAGAAGCAGTAGAATGCGATGAACCATAAGGTTTTGCAGGACTCTATTCATATACAAAAAGAGGTAAAAATTATTCTGAGAGGAATCAATAAGGGAAAGGAAAGTGGATCAATGAAGAGGCATTCATCCAATCACTTCATTAAGAAACTCCCAAGGCTGGAAGAGAGAAAGAACATTGACAAAGGAAAATAGAGGCAGTTTACTCCAATAGAAATGTGGAGGAAGTCACCTCCTTCATCAATGTCCAACAAGGGCTAGCAAGAAAAGCGACAGCCAGCAGGAGCAATGTGCAGGGGTTAAAGAACCTCACCTTGACATCTCCAATTAATGAAATGCAGGATAGACCTGCCACATTTTGTGAATTCTGGACATGTATAAAGCGTGTATGTATTCCTAGGTATTGGAACACCGAGGATGGTGTTATTCCAAGGGGAGGGGAATGTCATGTCCCCATTTTTTACTCTTATAATATTTTGGGCTATAATGTAAATATTGTATGCATATTATGTATGATTCCTAGCGTGGAGCTCAAGGCCAAGGCCCCGCTAGTGAATGCTCGACCTTGGAGAGGCAAGTATTCGATATTATGATACCCATGTGCTAGTGAACCATGGAAATTGTAAATATGCATTTTAATATAAATTCCCACAACTAGCTATGCAATGCAACAAGAGATAGGGGCATGATGTTTACAAGGAATTGGGAGGGAAATATTCAAACCTTTGAGCCAATCAAGTCAAGCCAAGTGTCAATGAGAGAACCCATCAACCCTCAACTACCCATGCTGACGTATGTACCCAATCATTTACTCTCCCAAGAGTTGGTTGAGGTAGTTAATACCTTGGGGAATGGAGAGGTATGACTATCCAAATTCGTGTATGGGCAAGGCACTCTTCATGAAAATTCGTGTTTGGCTTCTTGGGAAAGAAAAAAGCCATGAGTTACTCCCCAAGCCATTATTCACCCATCTGTTTTGCTCTCTCATGAGTTGGGAGCTACCTGGGCGTTTTCCTCCATGGTTTTGTTGTGTTTCCTTCATTCTCCTAGCTGGAAGGGTGTTTTTGTGTTGTATATGTTGATGTATATGTAACTTCGGAATGTATTTCATTTATGTATTTCATATATATTTGTTGTACCCTTATTAGAGATGTGTTATTCCTCTATAAGGAAGTGTCGTCATGTGGATTGACAAGTGTCGAAAGTGTGTGTACTTGTCGATGGGTTATTAGACCACCATGTGTGGGGTCGACTCAAAAATATATATTATATTATGGATGTATCTAGATAGACAAGTTGGCCCCATAGTGTAACTAGGAAAACAGGTTAAGTATAAATAGATATCGGGAGATCTCTATTTGGATCATTCGGAAAGTCACACTTCTCTCAGTCAGAAAGTCGTGCAATAGTGAGGAGGAGGATCATTTGCTCTAGGAGACTATCTCAAGTGTATTTTGGTTGTACTTTGGTTGAGCCATTACTCTCTCTATCTCTGAGGAAGTTGTGGGGTTTTTCACCTTAGGGTTTTCCCCACAGAAACTTTGTGTCTCTTATCTCTCATGCTTTTGATTCTTGTGATGCTTGTCATGCTTATTGTGATTGTTATGCATTGATATACTGTATATGTTATTCTCTCACTAAAGATCCAAGATTATTGTGAATTAATGCTCAAAATTTAACATGGTATCAGAGCTAACCTGAGAAGAAGACATTTTGCAGTGACGAAAACTTGAGTTTCTTGTTTATTGGGTTTCTCTCCACAGATTTTAGAAAAGAAGCATAGTATATTGACTCTACTCATCAAGGAGAATCTATCTATCCAATCAAAATTCAATTCTGAGCATTTTCAGATTTGGCCCTAAAAATTAGGGTTTCCACAAAAATAGAAATTTCTGAAATCTGAAGACATAATTGGAAACTCCTTGCAAAAATCGAAGTTTAGAGCTTTGGATCGAGATTTTTGGCTGGGTAGATCTTTGGGAAACTCAAATCCTAATTCAAGGCTCTCCCTAGTGCACCCGGGAGGACAAAAAGACAAATCTGAAGGGTAAAGCTTTGCTGATCTCAAATTCTGAATGCACTAGGATGATCAGCTCATTAAGGCGCATCTTTCTATCCTTTCAGAAAGTTGAAATTCACAATTTGAATTTTTAGGGTTTTTCCGACAAACCCTAATCCAGGACCAGATCCAATTTTTAGCATTTCAAGTGGTAAGACCTAAATCTTTTCTATTTCCATTTGAAGTACTCTTTAAGATGTCTCACCACACCAAGCTTGAGGATAAGCTTGAAGGGGCTGATAACTTCCGAGCTTGTAAGTATAGGATTGGGTTAATCCTGGAAGAGAATGAGTTGGACTCATATATAAAAGAAGACATCCTTATCCCAGAGGATGAAGAGGCCAAGGTATTGCATAAGAAGAACTTGGTCAAGGCAAAGAGAATCATTGCTGATTCTATCAAAGACCATCTCATACCCCATGTGTCTTCTCTAAAGACACCTAAGGAGATGTTTGACTCTTTGACCAAACTATTTGAAGGGAAGAACATAAATCAGAAGATGACTCTGCGGAATCAATTGAAAGGGGTCAAGATGTTGAATGGAGAAACCATTCAATCTTACTTCTCCAAGGTCTCTTAGATCAAGGAGCAACTTGAAGTTGTGGATGAAGTAGTGGACAATGGTGAAGTTGTTATGACCACTCTGAATGGCCTACCTAGGTCATGGGACTCCCTTATTCAAGGAATCTGTGCAAGAAAGAAATTGATCTCTTTCAGTAAACTATGGGAGGAATGCTCTCAAGAATAAACTAGACTTGTAGCTCACAAGGAAAAGATGGGAGGTGAAGATCAAGCTCTCGCAACTCACACCAAAAGAAGCAAGCCCAAGAAGGAGCACTCTCACTACAAGAGATCCTATCAAAAGAATAAGAAGGATCTAAGATGTTTCACATGCAATGAGAAGGGTCACTTTGCTTTAAATTGTCCCAAGAACAAAAGGGATAATAACAACAACTCCAGCAAGAAGAAGAAGGGTATCAAAAGAAAGTTCCATGCTCATGCTGCCGAGGATGATGAACCTCCAAAGAAGAAGGCTAGGGCAGAAAGTGATGATAGTGATGATGACTCATCAAGTGAAGAAGAGTATGTTCTAATATCTGCTCTCATAGGTACTATCTCCCATGGTTGTAATGATTGGTTGATTGATAGTGGGGCTTCCAAACACATGACTGGGTTTAAGGAATCTTTTGTGAATCTATCTGAACATGAATCACCCCATAAGGTGAAACTTGGGGATGATTATAAATACCCAATCAAAGGAAGTGGTGAAGTCTCCTACAACCTAGATTCTGGAAAATATTTGAAGATGAAAGAAGTCCTTTATGTACCTGGGCTCAAGAAGAACTTACTCTCCATCTTTGCTTTGGATGCAAAAGGCATGAGGGTTGCATTTGTGGATGGCCAAGTCCTAATGTTGCCAAAGGGAAAGACCATAGATGATGCAATAGTGATTGGAGAGCAAGAGGGAGGTTTGTATAAATTGAAGGGACAACCTAAACATGCCATGGTGCATGAATCCATGGAGCCAAGTGAACTTTGGCATAGAAGATTTGCTCATATGCACTATAGGGCACTTCCAATTGCAAGCAAGGCTGTAGAGGGTCTTCCTGAAATCAAGACCAAACATGAAGGTGTTTGCAAAGGATGTGCAAAAGGTAAGAATATTAAGAAGGCTTTCCCAAGTAGTGAAAGCAAGTCAAAAGATATCTTGGAAATCATGCACTCAGATGTATGTGGTCCTATGTCATCCAATTCTCTTAGTGGGTATGTTTACTATGTCTCATTTATTGATGACTTCTTTAGGAAGACTTGGGTATACTTCTTGAAGAACAAAGATGAGGTGTTTGATAAGTTCAAGGAATTCAAAACCTTGATGGAGAATCAAACTGACAAGAAGATCAAAACATTCAGATCCGACAATGGTGGAGAATTCACCTCAGGTGACTTCAAGAACCTTTGCAGTGATTTAGGGAATAAGAGGGAGTTGGTTGCTCCTTATAATCCTCAACAGAATGGAGTTGTAGAAAATAAGAACAGAACTATCATGGAAGTAGCAAGGGAAATGCTACATGACTAGGATCTACCTATGCATCTATGGGCAGAAGCAGCTAGAATAGCTGTATATGTGCAGAACAGAACACCCCACAAGATATTGGACAACAAGACACTAGAAGAGATCTTTTTTGGTAGGAAACCTAAAGTCTTCCATCTCAGAATATTTGGTTGTCCAGTATACACTCATGTCCCAAAGAAAAAGAGGACTAAACTAGATCCTTCAGGAAAGAAGGGTATCTTTGTGGGTTATAGTGAAAGCTCGAAGGCTTACAGAATATACTTTCCAGGGTTCAAGAAGATTGATGTCAGCAGGGATGTAACATTTGATGAAAACTCAGCATTCATCAAATTAAGGAAGGGACCTATCGAAGTTTATGAAGAACCTAAGGAAACTAGATTTCAAGACACTACAATGACTGAAGAAGTTCCAGAAGTTGTTCGTGAGTTTGAAGATCCACAAGAACCTATAGATCCACACCATGAGGATAACTCTCACAAGAGGAAACCTGCATGGGCTAGAGAGCTCATTCAAGATGCAGAAAGATTTGGCATTCCAGAAGAAGAACACAGAGCAAAGAAGAGAACCAGATCACATACCAGCTATGTTGCTTTACTCTGTGACATTATGAACAAAGAGCCTTCCAGTTATGAAGAAGCAGTGGAAAAGAAAGAATGGAAGGATGCCATGGTTGAGGAATACCGATCAATAATGAAGAATGATGTTTGGGATGCTGTCCCAAGACCTAAAGAGAAATCTGTTGTGACTTCCAAATGGATCTACAAAATCAAGCATGTTGTAGATGGCAGTGTAGAGAAATACAAGGCATGATTCGTAGCTCGTGGCTTCTCTCAGAAAGAAGGAATAGATTATGAAGAAACTTTTGCACCTGTAGCCAGGTATACTTCCATCAGAACAGTACTTGCCCTGGCTGCAACAATGAAATGGAAAATACACCAGATGGATGTCAAGATTGCTTTCTTGAATGGTGTAGTTGAAGAGGAAGTATATGTGGAGCAGCCACTTGGTTTTGAAATATATGACAGGGAGTCATATGTGTGCAGATTGAAGAAAGCCTTGTATGGCTTGAAACAAGCTCCCAGAACCTAGTATGGTAGGATGGATAGTTTCCTATTTAGTTTGGGCTTTACCAAGAGTAAAGTAGATTCCAACCTTTACTACAAGGTTGAGGAAGGGAATCCTGTGATTCTACTCCTGTATGTGGATGACTTATTTGTAACAGGAGATGACAGATTGATTATAGATACTAAGAGGAAGCTTGCTGCCGAGTTCGATATGAAAGATTTGGGAATGATGCATTATTTCGTAGGTATGGAGGTGTGGCAGAGTGCAGGTGGGATATTCCTTGGTCAAGGAAAGTACACAATAGATATCCTGAAGAGATTCGGGATGATGGATTGCAAGGCCATGGCCACACCTATGGCATCGAATCTGAAGCTTCTATGTGATGCTTCATCTGAGCTGGTTGATGTCTCTATGTATCGTCAGATGATTGGGTCCTTGATGTACCTGACGAACACGAGACCAGATATTTGCTTTGCTGTGAACACATTGAGCCAGTTCCTGACGGATCCAAGGAGTGTTCACCTGGTTGTTGTAAAGCATGTTCTGAGGTACTTGAAGGGTACAGTGGATTATGGGCTCAAGTATGAAGCGAATCAAAAGCTTAATCTGTAGGGTTATGTTGATTCAGATTGGGATGACAGTGCTGCAGATATGAAGAACACATATGGATGTTGCTTCAGTATGGGATCAATTGTGATCTCTTAGTTTAGTAGGAAGCAGTCCTGCGTAGCATTGAGTATAGCTGAGGTAGAGTATGTTGTAGCCTATTCAGCTAGTTGTGAGGCAGTATTGCCACGAAAGCTACTGTCTAGGTTATTTGATCTCCCGTTGGATGCTACTGGTATCTTTTGTGATAACCAGAGTTGTGTGAAGCTGTCAAAGAACCCAGTGTTTCATGAGACATCGAAACACATAGAGATAAAATATCACTATATCAGGGATATGGTGCAGAGAGGAGCTATGAAGCTCCTGTACATTGCGATGGATGAGCAAATTGCAGATGTGCTGATGAAGCCACTAGCCAGGGTGAAGTTTGAGTACTTTAGGGAGAGGTTTGGCATTCTTCATATTGATGACACTTCAAGGAAGAAGTGATGGACATATTTGATAAAGCCATTCTAAGCATGTTGGAAGGAGGATCCTTCACATGGTTATGGATGCAAGCGCTGGATGATGAGCATCAGGATGATGTTCTGGTTTCTGCTTTGTATGATCAGTTGGATCATTTATATATGTATGTATGCATTATGTTGGATGCTGGATATGATCAGTTGGATCATTTATATGTATATGTATGTACGCATCATGTTGGATGTTGGATATGATCAATTGGATCATTTATATGTATGTATGCATCATGTTGGATGCTGGATATGATCAGTTGGATCATTTATATGTATGTACGCATCATGTTGGACGCTTGGACCATGTATCTGTATATGTATCAGGTGGATACATTGTATGATCTGGTGGATCATGTATGATGATATGTATCATGTATTTGTATTTGTATCAGGTGGATACACTGTATGATCAGGTGGATTATGTATGATGATATGTATCGGGTAGATACTTGGTATGCATCAGGTAGATGCATTGTATGATTAGGATGATCATGGAAGATGAGCTTCAGGATGTTGCTCCAGATGACATGCAGCAGGATGTTGCAGTGATGATGATCAGGATGATCATGTGTACATCAGGATAATGTATGGTGAGTATCAGGTTGATAATCTATGGCCGTGGATCAGGTTGTGCAGATGATTATATAATTTGGCCCTGGGAGATTTGCAGATAGTCTTTTGAGGTTTTTCCTATGGCATATAATTTGGCCCTGGGATATTTGGCAAATTCTCTTTCAAGGTTTTGCTCTGGGAGGACATATAATTTGGTCCTGGGAGATCTGCAGATAGTCTTTCGAGGTTTTTCGTATGGCATATAATCTGGCCCTGGGATATCTAGCAGATGCTCTTTCGAGGTTTTGTCCTATGGAATATAATATGTCCCTGGGAGATCCGATAGGTTGAGCTGTGTGCTTGTAATAAGTCCTGGTATGCTCTTGTGAGGTTTTTCCATGACCACATATAATCTGTCCCTGGGAGATCCTATAGGTAGAGTTGTGTGCTTGTAACATCCTGGGATGCTCTTGCGAGGTTTTGTGGTGACCACATATAATCTGTCCCTGGGAGATCCTATAGGTAGAGCTATGTGCTCGTAACAGCTTGGGATGCTCTTGCGAGGTTTTGTGGTGAGGTCACATATAATATGTCCCTAGAAGATCCTATAGGTAGATTCGTGTGCTTGTAATAGCCTGGGATGCTATTTCGAGGTTTTGTGATGCACGTAATAAGTCCTGAGGATTCCACAGTATGGCCAGTGATGACGAAGACCTGCAGGTGGTGGGCCTACATCCAGTATGAAAAAAATATTGGCTCTGTAGAACTTCCTATGACGAGTAGAATCAGAGATTGGTTGAGATAGCAGCAGCAGTGACGATGATGATGATGATGCATCGATGACGATGATACCGAGAAGAAGACATGTCTAGAATATTTGTGTCGATAAATACATTCCTAGTTAAGAGGGAGTGTTGATGTATATGTAACTTCGGAATTTATTTCATCTATGTATTTCATATATATTTATTGTACCCTTATTAGAGATGTGTTATTCCTCTATAAGGAAGTGTCGTCATGTGGATTGACAAGTGTCACAAGTGTGTATACTTTCCGATGGGTTATTAGACCACCATGTGGGGTCGGCCCTGAAATATATATTATATTATGGATGTATCTAGATAGACAAGTCGGCCCCATAGTGTAACTGGGCAAATAGGTTAAGTATAAATAGAGATCGGGAGATCTCTATTTGGATCATTCGGAAAGTCACACTTCTCTCACTCAGAAAGTGGCGCACTAGTGAGGAGGAGGATCATCTGCTCTAGGAGACTATCTCAAGTGTATTTTGGTTGTACTTTGGTTGAGCCATTGCTCTCTCTATCTCTGAGGAAGTTGTGGGGTTTTTCACCTTAGGGTTTTCCCCACAGAAACTCTGTGTCTCTTGTCTCTCATGCTTTTGATTCTTGTGATGCTTGTCATGCTTATTGTGATTGTTATGCATTGATATACTGTATATGTTATTCTCTCACTAAAGATCCAAGAGTATTGTGAATTAATGCTCAAAATTTAACAGTATAACAGTGGGGAAGAAAGGGAAATTGATTTGGGGACCATAGATATTGTTTTGGCTCACTGATTGCTTGTATATCTGTGGGAGAAATTGTTTTCTTCCCTATGGTCAATTTTCCCTCTCACAAATCCATTTTTGGTGTGCCCACGTTTTGGGGAAGACTCATGTCCATCTAGTTTCTAAGTCCCATTGCTGAAAGTGTGTTTCCAAGCCCATATATGAGTTTTGTTTGCAAGAAAATGTTGGGGATGAGTTGGGTATCCATTGATTTGTGCTGTGTTGAGCTTGAGAGTCCTCGTTTCCTTGTAGATATCATGCCCAGCTCGGGGGTGGTCTCTAAGTGTTGAAAGAATATAGGCTAGACAGAGACCTATGGTTGGGTGGAACGTTGCAGCGACATAGCTAGTTGCTTGGGGCAACATTACATCCAGATGAGTATTTTATTGTGTTTACTTTTGAAATGTTTTAATGAATGGCTATTTTGATATGCTGGATGACTATGAAATGTGTGTGGATGATGTTTTATTCCACTGTGCATGTTCAATTGATTTGTATCTTCACACATATGCATTTTACTGTAATGCCATACCTTTTATTCATAATGAATTTGGCTAAGTTGTTTTAAAAAGCCTAGATTTTAGTGCCATGTTCCCTTCCTTGCATTGGATAGATGGGAGGGGACGTGATAGTATCTCACCTATTTTTAATGTTGTGGACCTGTCTACATATGTGGCCGATGATACGGGATAAATGACCAGAGACAGGGATCCTATGGAATATCTCCAGTGGCTGAAGCAGATGCCTATAGCTTAGCCATCAGAGGCTGGGTCTATCTTGGATACTAGAGTGGAAAAGAGTACCAGACACAGAGACTACTTAGAATACTTGATCAAATGGAAAGGACATCCTGTAGAAGATTCTACATGGATGAATGCTAAATAATTGGAGACAAAGGATTTCTCAATAGATGATTTAGTGAATAGGGGTTCATAATTTTAACCTTGGGAGTCTAATGCAGGAGCATCAATGCTAAGCCACCAATGTGATTGCGTGTTCACATGTTGTGACTAGCAAAAGGACAAGATGTTCCGAAGTGGAAAGAAGATTTGCTTATTAGGTATTTTTGTATTTGCGAAGTGTGTAACCGACTAGTGTGTTGTGAATTTTTTGATAAAATAGGACATAGTGGCTAGTTGATACTCCCTGCATGGAGATCAAGCCAGATAGGAAGTTTGTTGATGAATGATAGTGGTTCCTGTTCAGCCATTCGGTTTTTGGGATTTCAAATGGGTGAAAAGGGGGAGAGTCGACGAGGAATTAGGGGGAGCACTGCGTAAGGGAGAGTCAGTGGGATATTTCTTGAATACCAGAGGAAAATGCGACTGGATAGGGGGGATTGCTATCAGTTAATGCAATTAGCAAGTTCTGTGTGTTCAATAGTGTTATTGTGCATTTGAATGAGAGATAAGATGAGATTCTATCAAGAAGAGTTGTGTGAAAGTTTTAACCTGATGTATGTGTGAATGGATCTCCATTTTCATGTTTGGTGAACCCTCATGTACAGTTAAGAACACCCAAGTCATTTGCAAACCGACTGTCCTTAAGTAACAAAGGTAATTTCTTGTTGTATCTAGTTTCGCATTAGATTTGGACGAAGGTCGAGCTAGATTGATCGATTCCCTGATCAATCAACAAAAATCATAGTGTTGTAGTTGATTCAATTAGAAGAGGTTGGATGGCTCAGTTCAAAGCTGAAAGGAAGATTGACAATGGGGAAAGGATCCGCAAAGTGAACGTGCATGGGAGTTAACAGTTCTGCAGGCCGATGTGAGGTGTTCCACATTGATCATAGATCAATGGACGAGACCAAATCCACAAGCAATCGATGGTTAGTATAGTGTTCCGCAGAATGACGAAGCTTGGGAGATAACGATGAGAGTGTTTGTGGAAGTCCCATTGCGTAAGAGTTTTGCGGAAGCATTTTCAAGGAATTAGGAAAAGCGCACTTGCAATCTGCAATCCACAAGTTGTGGAAAGGAAGCATCTACATTGCGGAAGCAAGAATTGTGGAAAGGGAGTTGGTGAAAGGCATGTTGCAAAAGGGTGCATTGCGGAAAGACAATTGTGGGGAGGTGACTGTGGAAATATCAGTGTAGAAGAATGCCTGCAATTGCAGAAAGAAGGAATTTCCACAAGGCTGTTGCGAAAAGCTATTTCTGATAGGAAAAACATTGCGGGAGGCCTATTTTGAAGGTAAGGCCCATGATTGAGAAGGACTTAGCTAGTTTTTACCTAAGTTTAGTGGTTCGATATTAGAGAATCACACTATTTCTTGGGGGAAGCAGGTTGGATTGGCTTTTGTCATTCCCGCCAGCATCATTTTCTTCCGCAAAAACTCTCGCCGTTATCTCTCGAGCTTCTCCCTTATGTGGAACACTGTACCAACCATCTATTCCTTGTGGATTTGGTCTCTTCCGTTGATCTATGATCAATGCGCAACACTTCAAATCAGCGTCTGGAACTGTTAACTCCCGTGCACGTTCACTTTGCAGATCCTTTCCCCGTCGTCAATCTTCCTTTCGGCTTTGATTTGAGCCGTCCAACCTCTGCTAATTGAATCGAATGCAACTCTATGATTTTTGTTGATTGATCATGGAATCTATCAATCCATCTCGACCTTCATCTAGATCTAATGTGAAACTAGATACAAAAAGAAATTACACTCGTCCAAATGATCCCCCTCAAGGATCCACCGCAACGAAACAACAAATCACTTACACAGCAGATGACTACCAGCATGCGGAATCCAACACTCACCATTTGCTTATGATGTCATCAAATGATGTCAACTTCAAACCCGTCGAAATCAATACGGATCCACCTCAGAGGCCACACCTACCGACCCATCGCCGAGTACTCTCCCAACCGATCAACCACTTCACATACCCACTATGCCCATGGACGGGGGCCCCAAAGCACCCCGTTTCCCTTTGAGATGGATTAACAATAACCCAAATGATTGTGCAACTTCCAACTATAACATTGTAGAGGATTTAGCTCAGTCCCTCGCTGCTATGTCCTCTCTCGAAATCTTAAAAAACTGTCCTGCACAGAGAAAATTGTTGTTATCTGCCATTGGTGCCATAGATCCTAACGACTCTAACATGATGGATTTTGACTTAGAACAAGCTAAACCTCGCCTGTCGTCATCTCTAGCTTTTCAAGTTTCCATCTCCATTTGCAACCTCGTCGTTCATCAATGCATAATCGATGAAGGGGCCTCTACCTGCATTATGTCGACTTTTGTATGGCAGAAACTTGGATCCCTAATGATACAACCGTCAACTACCGCATTGCGATCTTACGACGGCTGTGCAGCCCAATCGGAAGGTTTATTAGTAAATGTACCCATATAGCTTGGGGGAAAATTGGTTCTCATAGATATAGAGGTCATTAACGCCCAACTTGATTACAATATCCTTCTAGGACGAAGCTACATGTATAAAATGAAAGCTGTCACTTCTTCTATTTTTCGCATCATGATGTTTCCCCATGAAGGACGCATAGTTAAAATCGACCAGATTACATACTATGATCCCAATTCCCCCGCAACACTAGAAAAATTTCTTCCCATGATTGAACAACCCGTTCCCAGTGCACCGACATCATTCGTATCATCAGTCGGCCCCGAGATATATTCAGATACTCCCATGACCAGCACTTTCCCATCAATCCCACCTCCTCTCTAGGTAACTAAAGTATCTGATTTGTGCACCTTATCGCACAATCAACAACAACATCCTCAACAACATCAACCACCACCACAAGCACCCATTGTGCCTAGTCATATCGAAACAACACCGATTCACACAATCCTATTCTTGTTCCCGTTTTCAGGAGTTGTCAGCACGCCAGTAATGGCTACACTTAACCTTCCAGGTTTAACGTTAGGAATACTTGTATGGTACTTACCTACCCCAACTCCCCCACCAACTCCAACCGTTGTCCTAAAACTGGTACAACCTATGAATATGTCGAACCATCCACCACTTGGCATACCAAACCCCCAAAATCGCCCACCACCTGGTGGTTTGAACCCCAAAAACTGATCAATTCCAACATGGGGCACTACATCGACATCTAGTTATGTCCTCCCTCAATCCCGCAACATTGGGGGCAGAGGTCCACCAACCTACAACACTGCACCCACCACTCGCACCCCCCTAGTGACTCCCAAATTAGCTAAGAATCCCCCAACCCGTGTGCTCCCTAAGTACTCCTTGTGCAACGATATTGGCCACGCCACCCATCTATGTCCACAACTACCAGCACTTCAAGAATACATGAATATGTTGGATGATGACACCAACGTTCCAGTTGTCAAATTAGAATTACCACCTCGACCTCATGATAAATCATTGTGCACAAACCATCCTTGTGCAATATGCGGAATCTATGGCCATTATTCACATCACTGCCCCGATCTCCCAGATTACAGAGCATCACTATACGAATTGAATAATGCTAACCTAGAGATATCCCCTCCTCTCATTGAAGAAATTCATCCCCCACCATCTTCCTCCTCAGAAGATATTAACACAATTGACATGGTTTCCAATGGAGACCCCCTTTGTCCGGTCGACCCCTTCCATTGATCCCTCCGAACCACATATTCAACCTTTTCAAATCAAAGAGGAAACCACATGTCCACAGCATGGGGGCAGGCCCAAAACCTTGCCTACTCATCATCATTGTGATTCTCGTCGGAGATACTGGGTGCATCCACCCCACAAGGGGAATCCCCCATAATCATATCATCACTTCAGTATGACACCACGACCCACAGCCTCATGGTATACCCCCCCCGCCAATAGTTGCTCAATGCCCTATTGATCTCTCTCTAAGACAACATCTGCACCACATTGACACCTCTAAGTTAGGGGGCATAATAGATTACCTCGACCCTGGGATAGGGGGCATGATCAATCATTTTGAACCTTCCCCATCACATCTATCTCATTATTTCAATGACCCCATTGTTCAAACCAACACATATGTGATCCACAATCATAAACCCCATGCACATAGAATGGGGGCAAGTCATTAACCCTGCTCACTTTTTCACATGCATGATCTCAACCATTTTTGAGGTCACATATCACTTGTATATTTGATTTGATTTGGTACACCTAGTATTATTCCCCCGTAGTTCATCATTTCTCCCCACCACTGCTTCCTTGGCTTGGTGGGCTCACCTTTATTTGTAGCCATTTTTTAACCTAGTTATTTCCTTTGACCATTCCAAAGTCCTTATGACCTCTGTTTTTCGCACCATTTGCACCCCGGATTCATATTTCTGTGCCTGTGATGATGCTTGAGATCATTTCTCACTCTCACCAAAAACTTTTGGGCATTCTTTCCATGCCCCACGGCATCTCGATTTGCATGCCATATCGGCTGTTGTTAGTTTATTGATGATTTTGATACCATTGGATACAATTTTCCGAACTTGTGACGATGCTTGAGATCATTTCTCGCTCTCACCTCCATATTTTCTGGGCATTTTTTCCCATGCCCCTTGTCGCCTCGATTTGCATGCCACATCGGCTGTTGTCTATTTCTGACGAGTCTTTTATCACCGGATTTAGTTTTCCGCACTCGTGACGATGCATGAGATCATTTCTCACTCTCACGCCTAGATTTTTCGGGCATTTTTTACATGCCCCCTCGTCACCTCGGTTTGCATGCCACATCGGCCGTCGTCCATTTTTGACGAGTTTTATATCGCCGGATTCAATTTTCCGCACTCGTGATGATGCTTGAGATCATTTCTCGCTCTCACCTCCACATTTTTTGGGCATTTTTTACATGCCTCCTCGTCGCCTCGGTTTGCATGCCACATCGGTCGTCATCCATTTTTGATGAGTCTTATATCGCCGGATTCAATTTTCTACGCTCGTGATGATGCTTGAGATCATTTCTCACTTTCACACCCAGATTTTTTGGTCATGTTTTACATGCCCCCTCGTTGCCTTGGTCTACGTGCCACATCTATTGTTGTCCAATTTTTACGAGTCTTATATCGCCGGATTCCATTTTCTGTGCTCATGATGATGCTTGAGACCATTTCTTGCTCTCACCCCCATCATTTTTGGGTATTTTTTTAAAATGCCACTCATCACCTCGGTTTGCGTGCCACATCAGCCTTTGCCCATTTTTCACAATCTTTATGTCACCGGATTCACTTTTCCATGCTCGTGACGATGCTCGAGATCATCCCTCGCTCTCACCAATACCTTTTCATTCAATATAATTTTACCCCTTTTTTTGGGCTGAGCAAGTCTTTTACAAAAAAGGCACTTAGGGAGTTTCTATTAAGCTCTTTTTTGACTCCTAAAACAATGAAAAGATCACCGAGCAACCTTGCTTCCTTTCATGCTCACTAAAAGTATCTGAAAGGGCATCTACTTGATATAAGTTTACCCCTTTTTCGGACCTTGTAGACTAATTACGAAAAATGAATAATCTAGTCACATCGACTAGAAGAGTTCTCCATTTGCATCATTTTATGATTTTTTGGGCCTTGGAGATTAACATACGAAAAAGAACACCAATGGAGTCTACTTACCGCTTTCAGACTCTCTAAAATTGAAAGCAACCACGAGCAGTTACTGTCTTGGGCTTGTACAAATCCACAAGATGGTACTCCTCTACTAATTCAGAGTCTTCTTATTGTTTTCAGACTCCTTAAAAATGAAAGCACTCATGAGCACGAACAGTCCTGGGCTCACAAAATCCACAGGACAGTACCATTTCAGAGCACACTTTTATCCCTTCTTGGAGCTCATTAAAACCACCAAGAAGGACACAACGATGCTTTTTAGCGCCACAATAGATCACGTCTACTCATATGGAAGCTTCCCCATTTTGGTCGCCTTTATTCAGAGCATTCTGCAGTATGTCACCCTGAGAGTCCCTTTATAACACCCATCATCTTGTCCCCCCCAGAGTCACTCCAATCTACAATACATACCCTTCAGTCCTTAAAGCTATGATCCCCAAACCTACAAGTCAGTTCCCTACAATGCTAGGTCAACCATGTCATCATGCTACGAACAAAGGAAGTTTGAGTCCATCCACTCTATGACCCCAATTATTTCCCATACCCACAGTATGTCAGTCCTACCATCAATATTATCACACTTCAGTTCTACACCTTGCGCTCCTACCAAGGAAACATCATTGCCTTGGTAGTTGTTGGTCTCCCTCTGTCGACGCCAACCAAATCTATTCTAGAGGATAGACCTAGAGGTTCCTGTGCCTTGGACTCGTCACCATTAGCGATGAGTGCCTACAGATCATTTTGAAAGGATTCCCCAGTGCCTCTCGAAATGATTGTTTCTCACATGCTCAACTTCAACATCTTGATCGCATCGTTGAGACTCGCACAGGGTATCGGTCTTTTTAGTTATTTGTTGAAGACCCCCGATACCACCCGACTCTTCCACATTTGAGAGTCTACTTATGGAAACAACTGGTTATATTTTCCTATAGATATCCAAGTTGTGCATGGCGACATTATTCAGATGTACCCTAGTTTTATACTCCCTCAAGTATATAGTTACATATACTCCTCAAAGTTGACTCATAGTTGTTGAGTCCCTATAGATGTTGGACATCTTCAGTTTCAGCAGTTCATCAACCCTTCTGAAACCTTATTCAAAACGGTTGCTGCATTTCCAGTATAAGAGTTATTCAGATCAATCATGATATGACCATGAGTATGTCCCAGCATTGTGTCCTCTCTGGACCATTATGATGTACCAGCAGATTTTTTATGTATTATTCAGGTCCCCCTTCTTGGGACTAATTGTTATGTATATGTCTTGATACGAGCATGGGTATGTCCACCTCGTCCATTATCAGAGATTATCCCTCATTCATATTGAGGCCATGTAATATTTTTTGTTTTTTGTAGCTTCCAAGGGGCCATTGATCCAGTCTCAAATCGGTCTCTTCTCTACTCCATAACCCCAGGAAAAACACAAAATAACTATGATGTCTATCGGCCATACAATGACCTCCTATCCTCACACATCAGGGGACAATCTATTAACACCCAAAAAGTGCTCATTGTTGAGCCCAGAATTGGCCCTTTTTAGTCATCATTAATCATCTTTCCTGCCCTTGTCCTACACCACTTATCATGGCAATCAGACCTATTGTCCTTACCTTATTCCCCAAATTACCAAGGTATGGCTGATCATTGTTTTATTTTATTAATGCTTATGATTGTGATAATTAAAGCTGTGCATCTCTCAAATTGTGCTAACATGTTGCGATTTATGAAGGTAGTTGAGACAAATGGACTGCAGGAAGATTGGGGCTGAACAAGTCATGAAGGAGGGGATGTTCGTTGCTTGTAGAGGGATCCTTGGGGGATCGAATCATCAATCAAAGCACAGCTGTGACAGGGCAGCTGTAACAGAATTCGCCAGCTTAAGTATGTTGCTGCTCGAGTCTAGCTGTGAGCTGGAAGGACCGCCACTCTTGGGTCAATTAATAACTTTCTCATATTTGGATGTTTCTGTTCTGCCACGCATTGTAACAGCTAGTTATTTAGGGCACCTGAAGATCAGATATCTTCATGGCTGCCCAATTATAGGATTAGATGTTACGATTTGTATTTATAAATATGGGGAGTTGCCTCGACCCAGGGGTTGAACAACAGACAATTAATTTGTTGTATTAGCAGCTGAGCAAAACTGTGTACTCATTCTTCTGTTAATATAAGGGGTTACTTCTGAGCTAAAGAGTTGTGTTGTTCAGCCAGCGTCTCTATGTGAAGGCTGGTCCTGTCTTCCACAGAGATTGCTGAGTTAAAATAGGATTCTGAATTTATTGTTGTGTGATGCTTTGTTCTTTCCTTTTGTACGCAGCAGCAATATTTATTGTGTGGATTTTCAATAAAAGATTATATTTCTGTGAGATTGGTGAATGGTGTAGAGTAACAGTCAACTGAGTAAGGTTTTCTTTATGCATTTCAATTGCTATTATACACAGCCATGTTCATCTTACAGCTAAGTTGTGATCCCATGAGCCCTTACAATTTATCTTTCCTGTTGTGTGTTGATTGATTTCCATTCTGCAATTCAATTTCTTAGAACAGTTGATTCAATCTTTTGCAATTGGATTTCTAGATTAATGTTTAGCTTATGCTTTATGATTTCCATATTGATTAGATCAGACAAGTGATTGTTCTAGAATACGAATGAGATTTCTTTTCTACAATTGTTTATTAGTTCTGATACTATTTCTCATTGATGCATGATGGATAGGAATTGAAGTATAGCAGTTAGAAGGCAATTGGGATTGCATAGATTTTTGGGGATGAACATGGATGATAGAAGATAAAAGTATTCACTTCTAATGGTTTGGTGTTTAAGCATATACTGTGCACTTATTCTTTGAAATAAAAACACTTTCTTGGGTTGACAATAAATTTCATATGCTCTGTGTGTATTGGTAACAATTTATCTGCATATAGAGCGCTTGACATTTTGGCGCCGTTGCCGGGGAAGGATAAAAACTAAACATTGATCATTAGTTGCATCTGATAATTAATTCTTTGCTGAAATGATTTGGTTCGCATGAATACAAGGAGGGTAAAACGTGATCACCTCCCAACTCCCAAAACCCCACAAATTACTAACAGCGCAGGTGGTTCGGGTCGTGGTCGAGGACAACAATTGGGCAAAAGAACATTCATCGATGATCTTGTTGACAGAACTGATTTATCCACCAGGGCTCGTCATCAAGAAACTCCTATCAGACAAAACCATGCCGATTCTGGAACGCCATCGTCCACGGTGGAGAATACAGGAGCAGCTGTGACTCCTTCATACACCCCTGCTAAGGAAGGAGTAGCTGACGCAGCTGTCACAACTGAATACGCAGCTGTCACAACTGAATACGTAGCTATCACAACTAAATACGTAGCTGCTACAACTGAAGAATACGCAGCTGCCACAACTGAATAATACGCAGCTGTTACAATTGAGGAAAAGAACGCAGGAACGAACGAAGAAGAGGATAAAGAAGAAAAGATGGATAGCAGACATGAGAACGAAGAGGAAGAGGCAATGGTAGAATACCATCATGAAAATCACTCCCTGCCAGAAGGAACTACGGCTACATTACAATTTCCAATTCAGCAGCTAGAATGGACAGCTCCTATGAAGAACATCTCACCATAAGTGTTGCCTCACTTCCATGGCAGGGCAGCAGAAGATCCAGATGAGTTCCTTTTTGAATTTGATATCCTCTGTCGCAGCTATGATTATGTCACAGATGCTCAAAAGCTGAAACTTTTTCCCGCCACCCTGAAGGATAATGCATTACGATGGTTCATGAGCCTTGGGGGAGGAACTGTTGCTAATTGGAATAAGATGAAGCAAGTATTCCTGTAGAAATATCAAGAATATTGCAACACTAGGGACAAAAGAGAGGAATTATTTAAGATGGTGTAGAAGGAGGATGAAAGTCTGGAGGATTTTGTAGAAAGGCTGCTATACAATGTGCAGAGAGCTGGGCAGACAAACATGGGGCTGGATGTGCTCAAGATAATCTTACTTCGAGGGATCAGGGATGACTGTTTAGACATGTTAAATTTGTTAGGAAAGGGAGATATCTCCAAAGAGCCTTTTGAGACGATTGTGGAATTATGTAAGAGATACTCCAAGGGATCTTCCAGGAATAATAAGCGAGATAAACGAGACAAGCTGGAACGTGATGTCTTCGACAGAACTCAGAAGTCATCTAATGGAGGAGCTACACGTGCAGAGATAGGCAATCTCCTTGAAAATTTTAAAACAGAAATGATGAGCTCCATCTCTTCGGAGATTGATGTCCTGAAGGCCAAACAGAAACATGCAGTGGAGGATCTCACACTAGGTGTGTTCTGTCCCAGATGTAGAAAGAATCATCCACTGAAGGAATTCCCTCTTGACAAAATACAAGTGTGTCAGCTATGTGAGCTGAACCATGACATGAAGGAATGTCCCACACTTCCTCAAGTGAAGGCTGTCTTGCAGGCATCAACTCCAGAAGTAGAATCAGCTTATTTCATTGCGCAGAAGAAACCTTGGCAGCCTCGAAATCAAGGTATGCCTCCGGACTCGTTTCCATTTTTGAATAATATGAACAATTGGAGTAATAATATGCAAAAAGTGAATACACAATTCCCTTCAAATTATGCTCAGTGGAATCCTTCTCATCCTGCAATGCAAAATTATAACTCATGGAGTCCTTGGACACAGCCACCACATCAACCTACGTCATGGTCTCCTGGATGGAGAAACTTCCATCTTGGGAACCAGTTTCCTCAACCACCTCCACCTCAACAGTCACCATATTCTCCTCCATATTCTCAATTTCCTTAATTTCCTCAATATCCTCAATACCCACCTCAGCAGTCGTAGCTGCAGCTGCAGAATAATCATGTTCCTAATATACCAATATGGCCTCAGCTGCCTGCCCAACCTAATCCTAACCCAAATAATAAAACAGTCCATCAATTGGAGACTGTCAATATGCCGGCCTACTCTCTTTCCCCTGTATCTTGTAATGATATTCGTCTACGATCTGGGAAGATAATAGAACCTGTAATTACAGAAGATATTCCACCTTCTGTACATGAAAAAGGAGAGAGTTCACAGCATCCATCTGATCCGGTTCCTATCACTGAAGGTGTTGAGCATTCCTTAGATGGGACGGCTGAAACATTAAAAGAGAAATCAGATAATACACAGCCTACCCAGTTGGTGAGGCAACCACCATACCCTGAGAGACTAATGCTACCAAAGATAGGGGGGCAACCTCAGTTCAACCTCCTAGGAGAGCTGAAGAATCTTTATGTTAAAATCCCCCTTCTTCAAGCCCTTCAAGATGTGCCTATTTATGCTAAAACAGTTCGGGACCTGTGCACTAAGAAACTAGGGAGGAAACCTAGAGATCCTCCCACTGTTCACGTCATAGGGAATTTATCTGCTTTAATAACAGGAAAAACCCCCGTGACCAAGTATGACGACCCTGGAAATCCTACTGTCACTGTACATATAGGACAAACACAGATACCTAACGTACTAGTCGACTTAGGAGCAGCGATCAATGTCATAACAATTGAGACTGTAAAGAAGCTGGGACTCACTAATTTCAGGCCGACCCCTACCATTTTAGAATTGGAAAACGGATCCACCATTAGACCCAAAGGGATTCTGGACGACCTTGTCATCTCAGTGGATTCGTGGGAATACCCTGCTGACTTTTTGATATTGCAACCAAAATCACAGCTGGGAGGACATCCATTGATCCTGGGGAGGCCTTGGTTGGCCACAGCTGATTCTTGCATCAGCTATCGATCTGGGTCCATGACTATATCTAATGGTATGGAAACCAAAAACCTCACCCTGTATCCTCCAGCATGGCAGAGCTTAGAAGCTGAAACTTCCCTTTGGATAGAACAGGAAGAGGAGGAGGATGTTCAGCCACTATTAACAATAGGGAAGGCCTTAACTTTTAAAAACGAAACAGAAGACGATGCCATCAGTAATTTCATTAGCGAACCTGCTCCAGTGGATAAAGAAGTCTATCAAATCCTGAACATTACCCTTGGTAAGGAAGAACAAGAAAATCTTACGGAGGAAACATTGGTTGGTGATACAAACATAATCCCAGTTTTGAAAAATTCAAAAAGCATTCCTATTGAGGTAGAGCCTGGAAGAACTTTGAATATCAACCCTGATCTCTCCTCAGAAGAACAGATGCACCTAATCAGTCTCTTGAAGGAACGTAAGGGGGAATTCGCCTGGGAGTATACAGACATGAAGGGTATCCCTTCTATTCTGTGCACTCATCATATTTACATTAAAAACGACTCCCGGCCTGTATGTCAACCCCAACGACGCATGAACCCAAATCTGAGGGATATAGTGAAGGAGGAAATCCAGAAACTTTTGGAAGCAGGCTTTATCTACCCTATTTCAGATAGTGAGTGGGTTTCGCCACTTGTAATTGTGCCCAAGAAAAATGGTAAATGGAGAGTCTGTGTTGATTATAGGGAGCTGAACAAAGCCACACAAAAGGATCATTTTCCTCTGCCCTTTATTGACCAAGTACTTGATACCATATCAGGGAAGAATTTCTTCTCCTTCTTGGATGGGTTCAGCGGGTACAACCAAATTCATATTGCTCCTGAGGACCAAGATAAGACCACCTTCACCTGCCCCTGGGGAACGTTTGCCTACAGGGTGCTTCCCTTTGGTTTATGTAATGCACCAGCAACGTTCCAAAGAGCTGTAATTGGCATATTCTTGGAATTGGTTAATGATAGTATGGAAGTCTTTATGGATGATTTTACTCCCTATGGCAAGGATTTTGAGGAAGCACTAGAAAATTTAAAGAAGGTTTTAATTCGCTGTGAACAAGCTCGCCTCTCATTAAGCACTGAAAAATGCCATATGATGATGAGTGAGGGGGTGGTATTAGGACATTTCATCTCTACCGATGGCATTCAGGTGGATCCTTCAAAAATTAAGGTGATAAAAAATATACCTGCTCCTTCAACGCAGAAAGAAGTGCGAAGTTTTCTGGGACACACTGGATATTACAGGAGGTTTATAGAAAACTTCTCCAAATTTGCTTCCCCTTTGTTTTCATTGTTAATGAAGGACGCACAGTTTGTGTGGAGTGAAGCATGCCAGACAGCATTTGATAAGCTTAAAGAGAATCTGTCCACAGCCCCTATCCTAAGGGGACCTAATTGGACCATACCTTTTCACATTTCTTCAGATGCTTTTGATACTACCATTGGAGCAGTATTAGGACAGCAGGATGGTCAAGTACCTTATGCCATCTATTATGTTAGTAAAAACTTAGCCCCTGCTGAACTTAATTATACTGTTACTAAAAAAGAATTCCTTGCTATTGTTTATTCTATTAATAAGTTTCGGCATTACATTACTGGGTATCCTACATTTGTGCACACTGACCACTCTGCCATTAAGTATTTGATGAACAAACCTGTCACCAATTCCAGAGTAACCAGGTGGCTTTTATTATTACAGGAATTTGATATTACCATTATAGATAAACCTGGAAAAGAAAATGTTGTTGCTGATTTTTTATCACGATTTACTAACAATGATGACAGTTCGCCTGTTGAGGATTATTTCCCAGATGAACATTTATTCGCACTCTTAGCTCATTCACCTTGGTATGCAGACGTTGCTAATTATTTGGTTGCAGGAAAGCTCCCGCCACATATGTCTAAACAAGAGAAGAGAAAAATCATCCAGCAAAGTGCCAGGTATTGTTGGCTCAATGGCCATCTCTTTTACACAAGACCCGGTCTTGAGATTAGAAGATGTGTAAGGGAAGATGAGATCTTTCATATACTGAAGGCCTGTCATGATGAACCTTGTGGAGGACACTTTGCAGACAAAAGAACAGGGCATAAAGCGCTGCGGATGGGCTACTATTGGCCGACACTGTTCAGGGATGCTAAAAGATATGTTCAGTCCTGTAACAGCTGCCAAAGGATGGGCCAACCTAATAAAACAGATTAGATGCCTTTACAGCCCCAAGTGGTACTAGAACCATTTGACAGATGGGCATTGTATTTTGTTGGCCCTATCAGCCCTCCTTCCAAATAGAAGGTTTACATTCTGGTGTGTACAGATTACATGACCAAGTGGGTAGAAGCTGTAGCTTTGGCTAAGGCTAATGACCAGGCGATGATTGATTTTCTGTACAGTGAAATATTTACCCACTTTGGGGTACCAAAGGAAGTAGTCACTGATGGGGGACCGCAATTCATCTCACACCAATTTGAGTCCTTGCTCCGGAAGTATCATGTGCAACATAGGATAGCTTCACCTTACCACCCCTAGGCCATTGGTCAAGTGGAAAGTACTAATAAAGTTATTGAAGCAATCCTTACTAAAACAGTTAAAAGCCATCGAAAGGATTGGGCTGACAGGCTTCCAGAAGCACTGTGGGCATATCGCACAACTTGGCGCAACACCACAGGGTTTTCTCCTTATGATCTGGTGTATGTAAAGAGTGCCATCTTTCCAATTGAATTTGAGATCAAGAACCTGAAAACAGCCACCGAAATGAATCTAGATGTAACAGAATCCCAAAAGAGAAGATTGAATCAATTAAATGAACTGGATGAGAAACGGTTAGCTGTAGTAGACCAGACTGTGCTGCTCCAGCAACAGAGATCCAACTGGCATGACCGATTCATCAAAAAGAAAATCTTCCATGAAGGAGACTGGGCACTATTATACGACTCCAGATTCAAGAAGGATTTTAAAGGAAAATTACGTACAAGATGGCTGGGCCCATATTTGGTCGACAGGGTATTTGACAACGGCACTGTTCACCTGGTGACCATTGATGAAAACCGTATACCATTACTTGCTAATGGCCACAGACTGCGACTGTATCGTAAGCCCATCTCGAAAGATGCATTCTTTTCACAAATTGCTGCCGATCCAGATTATCAGTTGGCATCGGAGCAGGAATTTTTCTCTACCTTTGCAAATCCTTAAAACTGAAAATCGTATTTGCTGTACATAAATAATTTCCTGCTGTAGTGTATAATTGTTGTTTTTTTTTCTCTTTGCATTTGATCTTTTCGTTTGCTGTCATTTTCTAAAAAATTTCAGGGAAGTGCCAGGAGAATGACCAGTTTGGGCCCGTCAAGCGAAGATCTCCTTGTGCCGTCCTTGCTTAAAAAAAAAAAAAAAAAAATCCAGCAGCTGCGACATATTTTTCGGCAGCTGCAACATCTTTTCTGGCAACTGTATATCTTTTCCGGCAACCACATTATCATTTCCCAGCAGCTGCAATACCTTTTTCCCGCCTGTCGTCAATCCTTTCTGGCAGCTGCAACATTAGCGGCTGCAACATCGGCAGCTGCAACATCTTTTTCTGCAGCTGCCACCTCATTTTCCCGCAGCTGCCACCTCATTTCCCAGCAGCCGTAATACCTTTTTCCCGCCTGTCGTCAATCCTTTCTGGCAGCTGAAACATTGGCGGCTGCAACATCGGCAGCTGCAACATATTTTTCCGCAGCTGCCACCTCATTTTCCCGCAGCTGCCACCTCATTTCCCAGCAGCCGTAATACCTTTTTCCCGCCTGCCGTCAATCCTTTCTGGCAGTTGCAACATCGACAGCTGCAACATCTTTTTCCCGCAGCTGCCACCTCATTTCCCAGCGGCTGCCACCTCATTTACCAGCCACTGCCACATCATTTCCCAACATTTGCGTTATCGTTTTCCGTTGACCGTAAATCATTCTTCCCAGCAGCCGTTAATCCTTTTTCCGGCGGCTGTGAATCATTCCCGGCAGCTGCCATTTCTTTCCAGCGGCTGCAACATCATGTCACAGCGGCTGCAACATAATTTCCCAACGGCTGTGTTATCATTTTCCATCGACTAGTAAAATCTTTTTCCCGGCAGCTGTGAATTTTTTCCGATGAACGTGAATTATTTTCCGGCAGCCGCAACCATTTTCCCGTAGCTGCAACATCATGTCACATCGGCTGCAACATATTTCCCACAGTCATAAAATTTTTCCCGCCAGCTGTAATTTTTTCCCGCCGCCGCAAAACTTTTCCGTGACAGCCATAATTTTCCCCGATACCGTAAATCCTTTTTCTGGCTGTCGTGAATTCTTTTCCGGTGGCTGCAACTTCTTTCCCGCCGGCTGCAACATATTTTTTTTTGGTGACTGCAACATCTATTTCGTCGGTCGTGCTATCATTTTTTGGCAACTTGCAGTTGTAACTCCCATGTTAACAGAAGAATTGTTTCAAACCTGCTAATCATGGTGCTGATTCACCTCAGTCGTGCCGGCGAACTCATCATTCCGACCCCGAGGACGCGATGGTTTGTATTTCACCGGCAGAAGAAATTATTACCTTATCCGAGTCATCATGATCACACGTCTGACTGTGCACAAGCTCGGCTCCATGACATCACCAACTGCATGCTCCACCAGTTTCCGCAGCTTTTCGACGCACAGTTTTATGAGGTATGGCTTTCATTTATCACGTGATCAAGCATTGATATCATTTAAACAATATTAGTCGTACCTTCACTTGTACCACCATTTATACCTGATTAAACCTTTCCCTCGTACGACGTAACACTAATAACTGCCACCTTCCCCAATTTGGCATGGAAATTTCAAACGCTTTTCTGTGCCCAACTTTCCAAATTTGCTCATTCGCTCAACGTCTTCGCTCAACGATTCATGCATCCTCTGTGCTGTAACTTCCATTCTGGGATCCTGTAATCTGTGGAACAGCAGTTTCAGCTTGCAGCCAGGACCATGGGGATTCCAGTTCACCATGAACCTTTCAATACCCAGGAACTCAGGCGAAATCCTCAAGTTCTTGCCATTTTTCAAGCTGCTGGCTGGCTCGAATTCTTTGAGCGATTGGACGGATTCGATCGGGATGCGGCGCTGCAATTTGCCTTGAATCTTACCAAAACTCACTCCACGGTGTGGGGGCTGTGTATAGACGTCTTCGAGATCATTATATCCGAGGTTACAGCCATCCCGATGGTGGGAAAACCATGGTTTAATCGACGAGTCCCTGCAACGGTTGCACGAGAAGAATTTTTACTTCCAGGGGAGCAAGTTGAAGCATCCAGGAGAGGGATTGCACTGAACTCACTGCCATGGCCATGGGACCAGGTTGCTGTCTTCCTCAAGAAATACATTACTTGTGAAGGTAGATATCAAACTGTGTATAACTCTGAACTTCCTTTGCTTTCTCATCTCCGCCATGGCATTTTATTGAACATTCCATTTTATTTACTGCACGACTTGCGTCATATGGCGACATTTGTTCAGTCTGCGAAGCACCCACTTTCCTCTCTCACCCACCATGGCCTTATCAAATTAATTATTGTAAGAACCCTTTCCCAACATAATATAACTTGGGAACAATTTATAACCCGACCACAGCAACCTGTTCCCTTGAGGGTCATCCCATTACAGCAATTACAAGTTCCACCACAACAGGAGGACCGGAGTTCCTCCAGTGAAGTTGGGGGGAGGGATGAAATGGGAGAAGAACAACAACCGGGGGCACAAGCTGGGCCATCTGGGGAGGAAACTATATTAGAGGAAGAACAACCAGGGGCACAATCAGAGCCGTTCGGGGGAGATGAATCTCCAGCACAAGCAGAACCAGTGGGGGATGACACTACATTTGAAGGAGAGCAAGGGGAAGCACAAACAGAGCCATTAGGTGACAGTGTAGATGAAACCTTTGTGGAAAACCTAGATAACAGGACAGCTCCGACAGCAGAAGGTGAAATTGGAGCAGCATCAAATGCTGCGACAATGGAACCTGAAGATGACGGAGCTAGGGCAATGGAAGAAGACATTGAGCTGGTAACAATTGAGTCTTCACCTGAGTGGGTAGGAGGAGGAGCTGTGATTGAAGAAGAACAGCATGAGGGGCAAAGAAATATTCCTTTGACCTCAGTTTTGGATCCCTATATCCCAGCTCCACAGGAGGAAACACCACAAAAGGAAAAATCACAAAAGAAAATGCCACAGAAGAAGAGAAAGAGAGCCACCAATAAATTTGACCTAATAGCACCAATCAGAAAGAAACGAACTCGATTTGCCACAGCAACAGAGGCAACTAGGAAAAGATGGGCAACCTTAGAGACACAGGTTGAGCCCCCAATCCTTGCACCAAGAGAGATGGATGCTCCACAAAGGCCAGTGGAGGAAGAACCTGGAATTGAAGGACTTCTGTATGAGAATGCAATGCTGAAAGAGGACCTCCAAGTACTTAGAAGGGAGTTGGAAACTTGGAAGGAAACCTGCAGAAAGCAAGGTGAAAGAAAAATGTACACACTAATAGAGGCTGCAGATCAAGTGGAGGAATCAGATTCTGCTGGAGCTAGGGAGGAGGATGAACGAATACTCTGCCCCACATGTGGAGAAATCTTTAAGGAAGCAGGCCATAAAATTCTACTTAACACTTATTCAGCACAACAGCCTATGGCCACAGTGGGGGAAGAAGTGGAAAAAGAAGGTGCTGCCACACAAGAACCAGCACTTTTAAACATCCTTGCTGAAGCTGTTACTTCCCACAATGCAGAAATTATGGAATAGGTAGGACAAGAACATGGGATGGGGGACGCTCTGGAGCTTATAAAGGAATATAGTGAAACCCCAAAGTGTTCCCACGATACAGAGATCATAGATCAGATGGGAGAAGAACTTGGAATGGAGGTCACTCTGGAGGCCAATGAAGAATTCCATACTGTGACCCCAGAATGCTCCCAAGACATATAAATTTTGGAAGAAGAGGCTCAAAGGCAGGACAGTGATAAACTGGAACAGGATGCTGTAACACAAGAACCAGCAACCCTGAATTTACTTGTCCAATCAGCCGAACAGGTGGGAGAAGGACCCGGAACAGAGGACACTCTGGAATTCAATGATGAACTCTGGGTTGTGACCCCAGAGGGCTCCCATGACACAGAGCTCCTAGGAAAAGAATTGCAACAATAGGAGGATGAAGAGGCAAGCCAGGATGTTTCTACACAAGAACCAACATCCTTGGAAGCTATAACAGGAGCTCCTGAATTTCATTTAAAAGATAAACCTGGAGTGGATTTCATTCCCGATACACAGTTGGGAGAAGATGAACAGGTACAGTCACCATGCTCAGGTGGCACCGAAATTTTGGAGGATGAGCTGCACAATGAGAAGGAAATCCAATCTCAGCAGCAGAGGGACAAGGAAGATACTGTTACACAAGAACCAGTGTCTCTAAAAGCAATGATGGTAGCTGCTGAAGAGAGCCTAAAGGATGTTGCTGTTACACAAGAACCAGCAACCCTTTTATTAAACTTAGAAGTGCTAGAAGACACTGCCCCACAAGAATCAGTGCTTCTCCCTCCTAAGAATGTTATTGATGTAGATTCAGATTAAGGATGGCCCTCTAAGCTCTCAGGCATAGCATAATGAGACTGCAGGAAGATTCCCACTACATTAACTTCATTTCCAAATACCAGCAATTAGCAGAGGTAGGGGAACAGTGACTCACAGAGGCTGTTCAAAAGACAGATAAGGTACCTGGGTTTCCTACAATTCTTTCTCTCTCCATGGATAGAGCTCAGTACAGGATTCAAATTGTAAATAATGCAGGTTGTTGCATGAGGACATGCAACAGGGTAGTTGGGGGGAGATGTTGAGCCCAGAATTGGCCCTTTTTAGTCATCATTAATCATCTTTCATGCCCCTGTCCTACACCACTTATCATGGCAATTAGACCTATTGTCCTTACCTTATTCCCCAAATTACCAAGGTATGGCTGATCATTGTTTTATTTTATTAATGCTTATGATTGTGATAATTAAAGCTGTGCATCTCTCAAATTGTGCTAACATGTTGCGATTTATGAAGGTAGTTGAGACAAATGGACTGCAAGAAGATCGGGGCTGAACAAGTCATGAAGGAAGGGATGTTCATTGCTTGTAGAGGGATCCTTGGGGGCTCGAATCATCAATCAAAGAACAGTTGTGACAGGGAAGCTGTAATAGAATTCGCCATCTTAAGTATGTTGCTGCTCGAGTCTAGCTGTGAGCTGGAAGGATCGCCACTCTTGGGTCAATTAATAACTTTCTCATATTTGGATGTTTCTGTTCTGCCACGCATTGTAACAGCTAGTTATTTAGGGCACCTGAAGATCAGAGATCTTCATGGCTGCCCAATTATAGGATTAGATGTTACGATTTGTATGTATAAATATGGGGAGTTGCCTCGACCCAGGGGTTGAACAGCAGACAATTAATTTGTTGTATTAGCAGCTGAGCAAAACTGTGTACTCATTCTTCTGTTAATATAAGGGGTTACTTCTGAGCTAAAAAGTTGTGTTGTTCAGCTAGCGTCTCTATGTGAAGGCTGGGCCTGTCTTCCACAGAGATTGCTGAGTTAAAATAGGATTCTGAATTTATTGTTGTGTGATGCTTTGTTCTTTCCTTTTGTACGCAGCAGCAATATTTATTGTGTGGATTTTCAGTAAAAGATTATATTTCTGTGAGATTGGTGAATGGTGTAGAGTAACAGTCGACTGAGTAAGGTTTGCTTTATGCATTTCAATTGCTGTTATACACAGCCGTGTTCATCTTACAGCTAAGTTGTGATCCCATGAGCCCTTACAATTTATCTTTCCTGTTGTGTGTTGATTGATTTCCATTCTGCAATTCAATTTCTTAGAACAGTTGATTCAATCTTTTGCAATTGGATTTCTAGATTAATTTTCAGCTTATGCTTTATGATTTCCATATTGATTAGATCAGACAAGTGATTGTTCTAGAATACGAATGAGATTTCTTTTCTGCAATTGTTGATTAGATCTGATACTATTTCTCATTGATGCATGATAGAGAGGAATTGAAGTATAGCAGTTAGAAGGCAATTGGGATTGCATAGATTTTTGGGGATGAACATGGATGATAGAAGATAAAAGTATTCACTTCTAATGGTTTGGTGTTTAAGCATATACTGTGCACTTATCCTTTGAAATAAAAAGACTTTCTCGGGTTGACAATAAATTTCATATGCTTTGTGTGTATTGGTAACAATTTATCTGCATATAGAGCGCTTGACACTCATTAGCTCATTCCCTTATTCACATGACCCATTTGTCCACTTTTCCACCATTTGAGCCTCTAAAGCCATCAAAAGGTCACCAAAAAGACCATAATACACCTTTTTCCCCTCAATATATATATATTTTTCCTCAAAAAACACAAAAAACCCTCAAAAAGGGTCCAGAATTCCCAAAAATATTAAAAGGGAATAAAAATATTCAAAAAAGGAAAAAAAAAAAAGGGTGAAAAGAGCCCTAAACCATGTTGGTCAATACCATTGGTTTCCACAAAACCACAATGGTATTCCCCATCATAGGGGCTCCTCACTTTCTATCCATCCATCATCCTATCCGCATGCTGTCAAAATCTCTCTTGAGTTCTTTGACCATTGTAGCAATATTGGAGAAGAGACCATTGGAGCTTGTAGCATCTCAACCTTGGAGCTGCTCAACACCAAACATCCTCACCATTTGAGGCATTATAATACAAAAGTCATTTTTTATTTCATTTCTTATTCTTGTTCTTAAATCTTTTCAAGTTTATTGTTATATGCACATGTTAGATTCAAATTAATTTATAGTTGTATTTGATTTCAATTTGAAGACTGCTACTACAAGTTAGTAGGTGCATCCTTGCACATGCTTGGTTGAAAAACCAAGCAACATTAATGACAATCAGTTTGTGAATAACTTGGGTGTTCTTAATTGTTTATGAGAGTTCACACAAACATGAAAATGGAGATCCATTCACACAGACATCAGGTTAACGCTTTCACACAGCTCTTCCTGATAGAATCTCATCTTATCTCTCATTCAAATTCACAGTTACACTATTGAACACACAGAACTTGCTAATTTCATTAACTGATAGTAATCCCCCCTATCCAGTCGCATTTCCCTCTAGTATTCAAGAAATATCCCACCGACCCTCCCTTGCACAGGGATCCCCCTGAGTCCCCATCTCTCCCCCTTTTCACCCATTTGAAATCCCAAAAACTGAATGGTTGAACAAAAAAAAAACTAACCAACAAACTCTCCTCCCTCACTGTAGGAGTCACTATCATTAATCAACAAACTACCTATCTAGATTGATCTCCTCGCAAGGAGTATCAACTCGCCACTATGTCTTATTTTATCAAAAAACTGACAACACACTAGTTGGTTACACACTTCACAAATACAAAAATACTTATAAGCAAATCTTCTTTCCACTTCGGGACAACTTGTCCTATTACTAGTCACAACATGTGAACACGCAATCACATTGATAGCTTAGCATTGATGCTCCTGCATCGTAGGAAAATAGTTTTCAATTTGAAGAAAGGGATCAATAATTTATATTTTACAAGTGTTCTTTGATACCATAAATCTATAATTTGTCATTGTATTAGTATAGACATTTAATTTGTGGTTGTCATTGTACTAGTATATCCATTAAATTTGTGATTGTTATTGTATTAGCATAGCCACTTAATTTGTGGTTAGTGAATATCAGTGAGTGAATGCTTAATTTGTGGTTTCCATTGTACTAGCATAGCCACTTAATTTGTAGTTAGTGAATATCACTAAGTGAATTTCTATATACCACAAGTTGTACTATATGTTATGCAATTTAAATTATAAACTAATTTTATTATAAAATTGTACATAAATTAAAAAATAAATCATTAAAATATTAAATAATTTTATTGTTTTTCTAAAGTAATATTTTTAAAAGTGCATACATAACACAAGAAATTTTATTGTAAAAGAATTTTATCTATGTGATAAAAGTAAGTAGCTTAAATTAAATAAGTTATTTGTAAAAGTGAATTTATAGGATAAAATTGTAGAAGGATGCTTAGCTCTACACCTATCACCTTGTGATGCAATCTTTACCTACAACATCACACCATAGTTAACATTTAGATGTTTTTATGCTTTTACTTTAACTTTATCATTGAAAATCCACCTTCATTAATGTTTTTTTTAACAACCTATTTGAGCCATCTTGTTTTCATATTGCAATATGATCAATGCCACTGAGATCCTACTTATTTTTTCAAATGTGACTTCTCATTAGAAATATTGATTGGAGAATTTACTAAGAAGGGACTTTATGGGTTTCCTTGGGAACATAATTTCCTCCCTTTGAACCATTAAAGAGAGTCCAATGTAACAAAAAAAATGATGTATCACATAGATTGATAGGGATTTCAATATCTAGTGATTCCCAACTTCATCTTCAAATCATTGGAACCTCAATTGGAGCTTGGAAGAAACTAGAAATTGTGTTTTGTGAACACAGTCAAGTTTGAGCCCACCAACACGAAAAATCATTTTTTTTCTTAAATCCCAATTATTTATCTTGCATAGAGGATTTTCTATATTTTTTATAACTTTCTTGCTTTCCGTAAAAGATGGTTCTTGTTCTATTGATAAGTATGATTATTTTTCTTCCTAATGTTAACTCATGAAAACTTTAAATGACAAAATATTACACACTATTAGTGTGACAAGAAATTTCAAATATGGTATAATCTTATCTTCATATAAATGGTCATTAAGTTTTAGAATATATTTGAAGTCTTCATCACTTATATTATGGTGCAAATTTTATATGTTCTATTATGATGTTAAACTTCAAATAAGTTTGTTCTATATTTCTAGGAAATTTGCTAAGCTTATTATAAGCATTATTAAGTTTATTGGTTTGCATGATTGAATTAAGACTTAAATATTTTTCATATCCTTTTAATATGATCAATTTTTCAATCCCATCTAATCACTCAACACAATCTCAACAAGTTTACAGCTTATTCATGTGCCATGATTTCACCAAGGGTAATATTTCATACAACACAAGTAAAAGAAATATACAAAAGATGATCACTATGAAATGTAACAACGATTTCAACACATAAATTCAATGATGGTGATGGCTATGGAGATAATGATCATTTGATTGTAAATCACAAACAAAGATTCCAGTATTGTGAAACCTATGCTAAATTAGAGCAATAATTAGACAACAAACGATGAAAATTATTTAACTTGTTGTCTAAAATCATTGCTCTAATTTAGCATAAGCTTCACATCCTGGAATATCCTTCACTGTGGTTCTTCCTTTGTCTTGATGAGTCCCAACCTCACCATTAATTTCCATACTTCTATGTGTCCCAACCTAATGTCGAGCTCTTCTATCAACCACTCTTCCTATTTCAAATGAGCTCGAGCCATCTGTGCGCTCCTTTTTTTCCTATTTAAGTTTCAACAGCTCGATCGAGGGTTTATTCCAGCCCTTGATCGAGGTTTAGTAACTCGATCGAGGTCTATTATAAAACCTCGATCAAGGAATTTTTAAACCGTCGATCGAGGTATTTTTAAGCCCTTGATCGAGGTATTAAGACCTCGATTGAGGGTTTAAAAATACCTTGATCGAGGTATGGATACATGTATTTTTGGCACCCCGCTTGCCAAAAACCATGAATCACATTCATGGATTTACTCGTTGCTAATCAACAATTTGGATACCCACAAAAGGTAACTAACAACTATTTGATACCAAAGAAGGGCGATGCCTTCTCATAAACCTTGCCAATATCTTGGCTGCCACAAAAACAATTAAATAAATATTAATCATCAAATATAAGAGGCATTGTTTCAAGCGTTGGAATCAACGGAGAGGGACAACACCCTTATGCAGATAAAGCAATATGACAATTGATACAAAATTGGTGCCCTCCAAGAGTTGTTCCCTCTTAATTCTTTTGGCAAGCAAGACAATGTAATATCTATAATTAATACCATGTGGATCCCAGATATGTACCCTCTCCATTCTTTTGGAAATCAATATAATATATAAAATACAAGGAATCCAACAACGGGGACTGGCTCTCCTCCATGGAGTATGCCCCTTCCATTACAAGGAATTTACATTCAATATAAACCTCATTCAAGCAATATCAATGGGTTGCACCCCCCATTGCATAGAGTTTACATTCAATAAAAAAAATTACAATCAAGCAAGTTTACTGGGTTGCGCCCTCCTTTGGTTTGCACCCTTCTTTGCACAGAGATTACATTCAATATAAAATACAGTTAAGCAAGTTTACAAGTTTGTGCCCCCATTTGGGATGCGCCCTTTTTTGCACAGAGATTACTTACAATATAAAATATAGTTAATCAAGTTTACAAGGTTGTGCCCTCCTTTGGGATACACCCTTATTTGCATAGAGATTACTTTCAATATAAAATATAGTTAAGCAAGTTTACAGGGTTGCACCCTCCTTTGGGTTGTGCCCTTCTCTCTTACAATGGATGAAAACAATACAAAAATGCTAAAACAAAAGAAAGAAAAACAACAAACATACCTCTTGAAAAAGATCGCCGAAAACTCTCCTCATGGAAAACATACACACATAAATAATCAATGTCCAAATGTTTCTAGTCAAGGGAAGGTTGTTCAATATGGAGAGAATTCTCCACTTGATCCATTTTATTCATAACCGAGTAACCCCCCAAATCAAATGTGTGATCCCCTTTTTGATGGAGTCAATTCTCCATTACCCTTAGGTTCCTCCCCAAGAGAGCCAAACTCTCCTCTCTCGAGCAATATGATTTTTTTAACAAGGTTTTGATGAGAACAAAAAATGGAAACAAGTTTGCAATGGTTGCTCCCCTTCTCTTTTGATGGGGATAAGATCTCAACCCTCTCCCATTTATTCCTCCTAACATTTATTCAAGGTGGTCGTTGAGGCACTTTTCCCCAAGCCCTAATGGATATTAGAATATGTAATCTTCTTTTAATTATATCTATTACTCCACTTAAAGAAAGTGTGAGTTTATTAGAGCAATGGTCTTCATACCATATACAACTACACACACACACACATATATATCCCAAAGGGTTATCTTAGTTGGTTGGTGCTTTCTAGTCCAAGACCAAAGTAGTTGAGGTCAAAGGTTCAATTCTCTAAGTCCTTCGGGGTTAGGCTTCCGAAACTGGAGCCGAAAAAGTGTGGCCTCTTCGGGTGGGCCCCCTAAGAATTATAACCATGGGCATAGTGTGTTCCATTGAAGGTACAAGGCATTGAACCGCATGAAATATATATATATAACAATTCATTTGAATTACTTTATAATAAAAAATTATTTATCTTTTGGTGTGTGTGTGTATTACAAAAACACTTATTTGTGTAAGTAAGTCAAAATAATAGCTTCTTAAATTAATCTTCATCCTACCCTTTACTCAAAATAGAAAAAACTTAGGTTATTTTTCCTTCAGGATTCTGAATGATCTTTCTCTAGCATCCTTTGCCAAAGTTAAAATAATAGGATGATCACTTAGTCTAACTCGGGATCATCTAATATTACTTATTTTTATGCTAGTAGATAGGTCATATAAGGAGATTAATTACTATCCTTCGGTGAATAACCATTCTTATTTAAAAAGAAAACCTATAAACTTAGGTCCTCAAGTGAACATCAATAGTTCACTTTTCCTCTAGTTCTCGAGGCACCAAGATGACATCCATCATCTGTTGCTTAGATTCTCATGTCTTCCCAAGCATTCACTTATCCCCCTAGTGGATTATGGTTCTCCCATCATTTAGTTGTGTCACACCTTTAGTCTCCTAAGTCTACAAATTCAAATTACAACTTAGGAAATCACAACAATACTTATAATGTTTCCCTGCAGGGCCTTGGCCTTGAGCTCCTCGGTAGGGTACACAGTTACATTTTACATTTGTATATCAATTAAAAAAGAGTAATGGTAAAAGAGGGATGTTATAGATGCTATCCAAGGTATTGAGTACAATCTAACATGTGCAAATAGATGTTCTATAGTCAAACACTTGTAGAATCAAATGATTAGGGGTCATTGATTTATACCCACTGTCATTTTCGAGGAAACCTAAGACTAATGAATGCAAGATCCAAGGTACTCCAGGGTTCCTAGGCCCACTTCCTAGATAATGGCTTGACTTCGATAGGAAGGGATCCATCAAAGGGAGGGCCTTAATGCATCCCACATCATCTGACATGAAACAGAGATCAAAAATTTGATATAACTTGGTAGAGATGACAAGATCAAACACTATATACTGACATAGCTAGGAAGGCCAAAATGTTTGGTAATAAACATTTTGAGGAATGGATGACACTATTTTGACTTCTAGTAAACACATAGCATGATGCAGAGTAACACTTACAAACATCAGATTGAATTGACCGACCTTCATGAAATCTGCCAATGCCAAATGCATTGATGAAAGGTCCATAATGGTGAGAAGGATAACCCACCAGTGGAGTTATGTTCAAATTATTCGTATAGATTCCTAAGTCAAATGTAGATTAGTGGGGTGTACTTATGATTGATGGAAAATATGTGTCGTGTTCAAGGGTGACAATGACTGGCTACTTTTTTTCATTCCATGATGAAATGTAAATAGTTCAATGATCCCATTTTTTGGTTTTTGTATTTTTAAAATTTTTAATACCTTTTTTGTATAAGCTTGAAAAATAATAAAGCATGTTATAATACAGTAGAAGAAATAAGTGTCTCAAGGGCGTGCTCCTACATTTTAAAGGCACAGGTCAGGCCGTGGAAAATATAAGACTAAAAGCAAAGGTTGAGCTAGTTATGTACAGTCATCATGATGTTCCCTCCAAGGAGAAAGTTCAATTAAACAAGAGCAATGGTTTATAGGATTCAAGTATAAAAAGTGATTGTAAAGGTAAATATGAAACACAAGAAATAAGCCGCGAATTAGTAGGCAAAGATGCTCTAGTGAATATTTTGACGCATGATGATATAAATTGACAAAAGATAGGGATCCCAACATGAAATGGTCAGAAATGTATAAGAGAGAAATATGCAGTCTCAAATTCCATGTCATGATGGTACTAATAGGGATCCTAATCCTATGACAAAAACGCAGCATGGGAACCAAAATAGAAATAGGGTGATAACTATATTGTCCCATGTGTGGTCATATCTTTTATCGAAATGGTGGAAGATGCAAATAAGATGGGCTAACACACCAACTTCCAACAAGTTCGACCCTAGTGAAACTTTGTGTGGAAAACGGTTCAAATGAATTGTAATAGAGGATAACTTGAACATATATGCAAGCTTCCAAATATACCTGATAAGATAGAGGAATGTATAAAGCGTGCTCCTATACTTGGGCACATTTAGACCAAGTATTCTCCCAGTGACCCCACAAAATATTCCCTTAGGTGGGTGTAACCAAATGTTCATAAATTTAAGGATATATTCATTTGATGATAAATTTTTTTCTAAGAATTCATGTGAGATAGGAGAGTTAATATCCCAAATGGGAGAAGTAACCAGATCATATTCCTCCTCCAAGGGAAGACTTTGAACCGAATCTACCAAAGCCATTGGAATAACTTGGTATGAAACTTGTACGATATATAAGAGTAATATATTCTCCAAAGCACCATATTATTAAATCATCATCATTTTCCACATATAATATTTCTCTTGAGACTACTTGCGATGAATTTGAGTCATCTATTGAATTGGATATCAGAAAAACTTATAATGGGAGTTAAGCCTCCAATGTTATGGTAATTACTAGAGCATCTTGTGAGATGGGTATTAGTGGTGGGAGTGTAAAATTTCCCATGATGTAAGTGTCCTTAAACACTCATACCCCATTGTATTGAACCACCTTTAGTGAATCCCCAATGAAAGGGACATTTTAATGGATACTAGTTTTGGGTGTGCACTAATCCAACTAGCTAATCGTTACTATCTTCCTTGGCAACTGTACTATGGAAAAGTGAATCCATTTTCATTAAATTAGAATTGAAGTATAATTCTTGTAACCTTGTCAGTGCAAATCCATCCTCCTCCATTATCTAAGTTCACTCATTCACCCTCTTTTCCTTTAATCACCAACAGTTCACAAGTGAGGAGAGTCTATCACAATTTCTCCAACATTTCTTTACTCTCAAATTCATCCTCATAAATTCTTACCCCAAATTGCTGTTAAATATATTTTGGATTTGGGTGAGAATGATGCAAAGTACAATATGGGATAACAATCTCAATTGATTCCTTTAATTCTTTCCTTTACACTTTGTTTTTTATAGTTTTTGAGAACTACATGATAAATTGTTCATTTTGCACCTAAAGGACATATTTCATGAACTTTCAACCACTTGTTGTTTTCATTCATATCCCATCATAGGAAACTTCAATCATTGTAGTTGCTTCTTGTTAGGATTCATCAATAACCACTTGCATATTTCTTACAGGAAAGTAGCAATTTGGCTATGAGATTTTGTCTCTTTTAGTCTTCCATCTCGATCTTCGTGTTACAGAAAAATCTAGTACATGCTGTATGCCTGAATATAACATCTAATGGTGTTAAATATTATGTTAATAGGAAACATTTAATACAATGGAAAGATCAAACTATATAGATTTATATTGATGAATTCCATCGATTAATGGCTCAAATTAGTGTTAAAGAGGAAGAAAAGTTACTTGTTTTGAAGTATATTAGTGTATTATCTCCTTATATTCAAATAGAGATGGAATTCATTACTATTGACACTCTTGTAGTAGAATTCCATTATGCCATCAAGATTGAGGGGAAATTGAAGATGAAAGGATGGTTCTCGACCAAACCAAAAATTAGACCATCTGAGAAGGGAAAACACAACATACAACCCCCTACAAGGAAATGGTGTGATTACCATAGTTCAACTTGGAATGATGCATATGAATGAAAATATTAGAAGACATTTTTGACATAGATGTCTACCTCTTACTCAAGCTCATCTGACAAATCTATTGTGGAATCTAACCCAAACTCCTTGACTCTTTTGGCATCAACTTCAAAATTCATCACAAACTCGACCACCCTTGATGAAGAAGAAAGAGAAAAACTAGTCCATACACAGATATGGGTACATAATAACTGGCCATTTCATTTGATCATCGACAATGGTAGTATAAAAAATGTTATATTTGAAGACATTGTGAATAAATTGACTCTTGTTACTACTCCACATCCACGACCTTACAACATCAGTTGGATCAAGGATGGACAAGAATTCGGTATCACTTGACAGTTCAATATTTCTTACTTCATCAAGTCTTTTTGGATTGAGGTGATCTGTGATATAGAGCCACTCTTAGTAGTTGATGTACTATTTGAGAAATCCCACTTATGGGATAGAAATGGAAATTATCAATCTAAACCACATATAGTGATTTTCAAAATCTAGACTCAGTGGTATGGCATTCTTCAATGTCGACCCAAGCCAAAAGTTGAAATGGTTTTAGAAAAAAATACAAAATGTTGATCAAACATGCACATAAATTCATGTTGTTGATGACTAAACCTTAGCATTCCAAGATGATCATAGAAACTAGTCAACTCTTTATTGAACACAAATCTCAGCATCAACAACAAGTTAACAGAGTACTTGAAGAATACAAAGATGTGTTCAAAGACCTAGCTAGAGTACCACTGCATTTCCAAGTAAAAAACTCTATTGATATTATTATTGGTTCTTCTTTACCCGATGCATATGTTTATAGAAGTATGTTTTAAAGAATGACGAAATTTGTAGGAAAATTCAAGACTTGATCGACAAAGGGAATATTCGACCCAGGTCCTCTCCTTGTTGAAGTCCAGTTGTCCTTGTTCGTAAGAAATATGGGACATGGTGCATGTGCATTGACTACATGGATTTGACTAAGATTTCAGTAAAGAATCGTTATCATCTTCCTTGAATAGATGATTTACATGATTATTTGAAAGATGCAAAATTCTTTACCAAACTTGACCTCAAGTTGGGATATCATCAAATTCTCATAGATTCCTCATATGTATGGAAGACTGCTTTCAAAAATAGGGAATATTTATTTGAATGGTTAGTCATGACTCTTGGTTTGACTATTGCATCTACAAATTTTATGAGATATATGGATGATGAGCTTAAGCATTTTGGAGGAAAATGTGTCATTGTTTATCTAGATGACATCCTAATTTTCATCAGATTATGGGATAACCATTTGTTGCAGCTTCAACAAGTTCTTAACACTCTCAGACACCATAAACTCTGTTTGAACTTGGAGAAGTGATATTTTGCAATGAAGAGCATAAAATACTTGGGATATGTGATTAACTTAGTAGGAATTCAAGTCAACCCAGAAAAGATACAATTCACCAGGGGATGGTCCACTCAAAGAAATGTTCATGAACTAAGGATTTTCCCTAGTTTAGAAATTTTATATTGGATATTTGTGTTGGGATTACACCACACAGCTTGGCCAATGAATCAATTGACTAAGGGAGGTGGAATGACAATTTTCAAATGGAACACAAAAAAACAACAAGCTTTTGAACATCTCAAGAACAAGATTTGCACATCTCTAGTGCTCATGCTACTTGATTTTCATTAGCCATTTGAACTTGAGACCAACACATTAGGCTATTCCATGGGTGTCATGATCACTCAAGCACGCCATATAGTGGAGTTCCATTCAGAAACATTTTTTGATACTATTCACAAGTATTTGACTTATGAAATGCGATTATACGTCATTGTATAAGCACTTAAGCAATGAAGACACTACATTCTAGGACAAGACACAATCATCCATATAGATTGTAATTTCCACGGTCACCTCTTTCATCCATGGATATTGTGGGGTACTCGTCTTTGTCTCCTTTGATACCACTTTGTAACGTTCCTAGTTGGCCTGACAGTAATTTTGGGATGACGGGGAACTCCCTCAATACCATTCTATCTATTTTGAATCTAACAATAATCTTCCACATCTCGTTTTGGAAATGGAAACATAACTACTACCAACCAAAACCAATACTCTAGCATCTGAACTCTAATGCAATTTGGCCTTTCAATATTAAACCCATTTTTTTCCAAAGTATTATTTGAATTCTACATTTATATGAATTTGAATCCCCAAAATATATCTATCTATGTAGGGATAAATAATACAGTTAAACCAAATTCAAATAGATACTTACATTGAGATAATTTAAATCAGAATTACAACTACATTATTAATTTACACAAGGAAATACATAACAATTATACTACATAATACAAGGTAATTGCACAACAAATTACATAGAGGTATGGTCACCTAGATCCATATCATGAATACCATATTAATTCATACCAAAAAATTGCTCGCACTAATTATACATGAATGCAAGAGGAAATTCTAAATAGCCACACATTCAGGCACATTCACAAGTTATAAATTAAACATATTCCATAAAATAAATTAACCATGGAAACATAATCATAGGAAAAGAATAAACAACATTATGAATACTTATCTTAATAAAAAGTCCAACTAGCTATAGGTGAAGGATGTTCCTCCCAACATTATGTTCTATCAATACATATCTTTCTTTGACAGAACCACCCCCAAGTTGGGGCTATCAATCCACAAGGGCTAAGTGCTCTTCTTATTTATTCATGACTCAACTTCTATATGGCTCAACTTTCATTCAATAGACTGCTGCAAAACGCCTTCTACAGCTGTCCCAATCCTCAATTAGCCTTCCCCACCAACCTATACAATGTTGGAAACAAGCCCCCTTATCTCATCTAACAGTCCCTCTGGAAACCTCCATTTTCCTTCTAACGCTCCATCACATGTTGGACACAAAGTATCTGAACTAGGACTCCAAGGAATGCATCTACATGAGGATCCTATCGCGACTAGTTTTCCCATAGGGTTATCGCATGTATAGTTTGCATATCGTTTCTCTAGTCATCCAATACCACTCTCAGGTTTCAATCTTAACAATTCCCCATGAATTACAAACTACCATCCATGGAATATCTGTTTGTTTGAATCAATCAGGAGAGAACCCCTCACCCAATAATATCTCATCTTTAATATGCATGGCTTAAGGATGCCATATGGCTTAATCAATGCATGGCTAAAGATGACCATGTGGCTTAATCCACTCATAACCCTTAATCAAGGTTTGGAGACTTGGTTTAATGACTAAGGATAAGGTTAAGGAGATAAACACACCATGGTAATATTTCCCCTTAACATCCTAACACTTCCCCTCTTGTGGATTTGTAGCCACCCATCTCATTTTTGTCCTCCCTCCTCTACAACCATTAGATATTTTATATTAATATTAACATATAGATGATTATAGTGTTTGGGTTATCCTGACCATTTTTTCTTGGATTCAAACCTTTACATAAAAATATACAATTTACATTAATTTTGGGGTTAAAATGGGGATGTTACAATCCCATCCCCCTTATTTTATACATCATCCTTAGTGCATACCATCAGTATATACATTACAATAATTTCAACAAAACTTCAAAATAACAGTGGGTTTGCATCCTACATTGCATCTTGTTCAAGGATCCTAGTCGTCTAGCCGACTAGGTCCTCCAGACCAACTAATGCATAGTCAACTCAAGATAGTTGTGTCGGTTATGCTAACCGAATGAACAATTATGTAACAAAATAACTGTATGTATCTAATATATAATAGGTTGGTGATCCAAGGAAGATAGAGGCTTTTTGTACATATCTGGTATGCTGATAATACAAGAATTACTTGTTTCTTGGGTTCTCATTACTCTATTATATTTCTCTCTCATGTATGCATGATTATGAATGCAATGTATATTTATGTGTATGATCGATGTGCTATTGGTAACTCCATGTAATCCCACAAATTACAACATTGGTTCTGTTTCTGGTAGTATTGACCTGGGTCACAAAGCATGCATACATATGATGAGCGAGAGGGAAATTAGAGCCTAGTGGAACTAGAAAATTGCAAACTATATACAAAGTTATGCTAGAAGGAACAAACTAACGCTTGCATAGGCCTGAGAAAATTTATTCACTGAGTCTCATGGAATATTCATAGAAGTTGTCCCCCATGAAATAAAGAAATTTCTCGATGATATTCATGACCAAGTTGGATGGCCAGAATGAAAGACTCCTAATGCAGAAGATCTATAATGGAGGAAGGACAAATTTATACAAATGGTTTGAAAATACATACAAATATTTTTGTGAACAACAAGCTATATAAGAAAGATCATCAGTCGACCAAGTCCGACACAAATTCTACATCAACCTTCACAAAGGATTCTTCTTCTCTATACCAAGTTTTCTATATAAATTCTTAATAAAAAACGAAGCTAATCACATAGTCAATCCACGACCTTCATTGGGCATACCCACTTCATCAAATTGGGAGCAGACACATAGATACCGGGAGCATTTTTTCAATGAACACTGGTGGGAATACTTTTTGAACAAATGAATCCTATTGCTGAACCCACTTTTGTTGAATAATAAAAGTCAGGTTGGCAATGGGGGGGTCCCGATACATATGTTCTAAATAAAGGTATGGTGTTAGTCAAAAGAAGAAAAAAAGAAGGATTCCTTGTAATAATTCAATTCCTCTCCAATAAAATAAGTGCCCAGCCTCTCACAAACAAATAACAGATGTTCAAATATTAGAAAGAGAAAAAAGGTACAATTGATGAGAGAAGCTGAGAGATGTTGCAAGTCCTTTGCATGCAAAAAGAAGACTGAAGTAAAAACCAATCGAGATGGTTGAGAAACCAAAAGGAATTCCTAAGTTGAGGTAAATTCATCCATAAGAGAAAGAAGGCTAGGTGTCAATGTTGGTAGATAGGTCACACGTGATGATGTTGACCCTGCAAGCTCCACACATTGCAATTCCATATGCTTCGACTCCTGTCAAGTTTGTACCTATGATAATGATGACTGGTCCAACCACTAGACAAATTTTCAAGCACAACATGGGACTATGACCAAGAGACAATAGTATATATAATTGACTGGGTCAATGCAGATGAATTACAGATAGGTTGATGATACAACAACCAATGCATGGTAACTAGATTACCTTCACACCCAAATTGGTTAGACATTCTTTTAATTTATTTTATTCAGAAAATGTGGAGGTACCCCCCTGCTAGCAAGATTACTAATTGAAGCAACTAAGCCATCGAATATCAAACCTAGTGATGAAAAGTCCTCAGAAGAAGTACATCTATAGTGGTACCAGTCACACCCGCAAGAATTTAGCAACAAGTATCAAATAGTAAGTCAGTCAGTAAGTCAATCAACTCTAGCAACTAGTAAAAATTCTACATTTATCAATATGGCCTACTTTATTCCTATAAATACTCCTATTTTTTATGGGGATGGTGACCCAAATAAACATTTTTTTATATGCAAATAACTTTGGAAACCTAACCTCATCGGCAATGAGAACCAACAAATTGCATAGTTTACAGGAGGCCTTAGAAACAGATCTCTCACTTGGTACATGAATCTCATGGAAGAAGGGCCCAAGAAAAAGAAAAAAGAAAATACAACTTACTATATTTGTTTAAATCTGATGATACCAAGCATATAGGCAGACATCAACTAAAAGAAATCGAGCAATGAATAGGATAAACAACACGTGAATACAATATAATATTAAAATATCTCCTTAGCCAGATGTTGTCAAATATGGACCAAGATGTAATCTAGTTTTTTATTGCATGTATACAACCCATAAATAAGACACCACTCCTATTACATCAATGGAAAACCTATGATGATGTATTAAATAAAGCGCTAAGAGTCGAATTGAACATATATTACTCAACCAGACCCAATGAAAAACGACTAGAAGAAAAGATTGAAACAATACAGAGGTCACTTCAGGATCTTACCATGAGGAATAATTATATATGGTGTACCACCTACTCAAGAGAAGGCCACACGAGATATAGCTTCCCCTATGATGACCAAAAAAGATATCATGATGACCAAAACACATATTAGAGAGAAATCAAACAACTCAAATAAATTCTAAGAGTATTTCTAGAAGAGTGTAAACCAGAAAAGTTCCACACGATGCAAACAAGCTATTTTTTTGGCAGATGTGAAAGGTTCGAACCTCATTCAATGATGAACTGGCCCTATAATTCCGACAATGCAAAAACAAAATGGTGCGGAATATGTTGAAAGACACAACATTTGACCGCAAAATGTATCAATAATTTAAAGACCAAAGCAAATTATGATCCAGTGTACCAGACACAAACTATCGAGTAGAAAAGACAGGATGGTCACAACAACAACCAATGCAACAATGAAAATAACCGATGAGGAGGATACAACGATCATGGAAGATACAACAATAAGGGATATATGGCCACCTATTCATGGAAAACCACATTGATTCATGTGCTATAGTGAAGAACATTTAAGCCTCGACTGTCCTACAGGACAAACTTAAAATTATGTACAAAATGTGGTGTAGGAGAGAACAATTTATAATACTTCCCCATCATGTTAGAAGCGCTTAATAATAAAATGAATGTTAATCTCTTGTTTAGTGTCTCTAAACATGATGCATTGAATACTAAAAATTTGCATGTAATTACTAACTAAGGTACATAGACTGGAGGGGATAAATCTCATGTCGCAAGAATACAAAGAAAGGAAGATGATTATCCTAACCCACTAAGGGAAAAAGAATTATTTCCCAATGCTACAAAATTATTTACAGAAATTGCAGCTGAAGAAAACACTATAGACTCCAAAAATAAGACACTTAATGAGTTATTACAACTCTTAACAAAGGAAAAAATTGTTACACGATTAATTGAGTTAAAGTATAATATTCAAAATAATTCAGCAAGTGAAAAGATCACCAAAAATCCTGTTTGAATCAAAAGGAAAAAAATTGATATTGACCCCCTTATTGACCTCGAATTCGAAGGGTTCTGCATTTCACAAGTCGTCCTAGACGTTAGGTCACAAGCCAACATAATGATGAGGTCGACATGGGAATGTTTGGGTCGACCACAACTAGCAGAATCGAGCATCTACCATAAAATCGCTGATCAAGGACTGATCGAACCTATTGACGTATGGAAAAATGTTAATACCACAATTATTGGTATAAGCACACTTATTTATTTTGAAATCATTGATCTGTAATGTATCGGCTCGGGTTAGTGATACAAAAACTCTGTACTTCTCAAAATTGGTTAAAACAGTGATTGTGGAAGCTAGATGGACTGAGAATGGATAAGATCAAAGGCTTGGGATGGATGAGAGGTTATGATATGGAATGATACCTCTACACAAGGTACTGATACCATTGATGTTTCAAGAGAAGCAAAGCTGCAATTTACTCCAATGCTCCTGGGCCCCTCAGCATATGCAGACTAGTATAGGTGGGAACTTTAACTGGAGGATGGGAATGGGTGTTTATGCATTACATAGGTTAAATATCATTAAATTAAATTCATTAAACAAACAAATAAAATTCCATAAATTTGTATTAATTTATGATCAATTCTCACAAAAAGACTAGTAAAATTGCCTTCCAGGATTACATAACTAGTGAGAATTTTGGGCTCCCAAAAATTAATCAGAGGCTCACTAATTTCTAATATTAGAATTGTATCATGAAATATGACATCTTACTCAACTCCATAAACAAGGATGACTTAATTTGGATTTATACTCATTCATTTATTAATTTCACACTGGAAACTAGTCAAATTCTAGCTAAATCTAGGAAGCATGGAGAAATATGAGAAGAAATCTGATTTCTATAATTTTAATGGAGTTGAATGATATCCTAGGTGTTGTTCAGGATTTCTACCTTATAGTGAGGAGAGGGACACTACCAACTTCTGGGGTGATAGGTAAATACATTGATCATATCACATGGGATTCTACAAAAGGAAAGAGACCAAGATATTAGAAGGCATACCTTATTAACGACGTTCGATCCTAGATTTTGCTCGATCTTCCGCTCAATCCTTCACTTGATATTCCATTTGATGAACCTGTAACATAAAATATACCTTCCTCAGCGTATCTTGACTGATATAACAATGATGAAATTGAAACACAATTTAGACATCAAATACAATCAAGCATTAAACCAAACAAATATGCAATCCATTAGACATTTGATTGGGACAGGAAGGGTATTTCCACCATTATTGTCAAAAAGCAATAATCAGTACAATTATACCTGATCATTTAGAGTGCTTGTGCAGCTGGATTCTGGGCTCCTGCTCTTCACACTAACTTTGGAATTCCTCGAGCATAACACCCCGTAATGCCTAGTTTCTCCTCTAGTTCTCTAATTGAGTCTAACTAGTCCTCTCTCTCATGCATCCCCCTTGTATTTATGGGACAAGGTAGGCAGTTTGGATTGAGAGGTAGTTTGATTGGGAGGTTAGGGAAGTTGCAAACCAACTTCAACTAATCCCAATTCGTCAAATTAATATATTTTTTGATTTCATCTTAAGATGTGCGTGAGTTTTTCATAGTAGAGTAGCGCACAATATGCAACTTCAGTGCTTTACAACCAGAATTTGCAAGAATTTTTGAGGTGTGCACTACTATGCAAGAGGTAAAGTAGGGCATACTAGCTGGTGTGCGCCCCTCTTATGTTTGTAGAGTAGGGAACACTTCTTTATGTGCGCTGGTTTGATGCTTGTGGAGTAGCGCACATGTCAAAATGAAGGTAAAAATAGGGTTTTGTCAGCTGCAGAGGAGTAAGTCTAGTCCATACATCACCTAGGTTAATCTAGCTCTTCAATCCAAGTTTTCCTTTTGTGTGGTCGACAGCTTAATGTGATCATGGATGGAGGAGTACAGATTTGACCTATAATAGATGCCCCCTAATGTGTGAGGTCAGAGGGAAATGATAGCCGAAATACGTTATAATTCCAAGTCAACGGAGAAGCAAGAAACCATAGAACCAAGTCACAAAAGTACCTTAAATAAAGATCAAGGTTAGTGAGCAATTACAATCTTGAAATCATATAGATGTGTAGCATGATACAACAAGATCTCTGATACATAACTAGGAGATGTATATATAGCATGGCCACTGAAATACAAGCATGGATCCATGTCGGAATGAGAGATCATAGCCATAACAACAAACTGGATCTATGTCTCATGGAGAGCCAAAATGAGTCAGGCTTAATCTTGCGTAGCTTGGGTGGTAACATAATGAGGTAATGTTATCAAAATCCCAAATTCTTCATCCAAACAACCCAAGGTACAAACCCTAACGATGTGAATAAATGAGTTGAAGTCGAACATGGGGGGAATCATTTGATTATCGGTCATTGATGTATACTGTTTAACAAACGCGAGGGCTTCCACCGATAATGATAATGGGACCCAAGGTACCTAGTACAATCCAACAAGTGTGAATAAGAGGACTTGAAGTCGAACACCGGAGGAACCCGCCGAATAAGAGACATTGATGTATTCTCATTATCCAACGACGAGGGAAATTTCCACTGATTACTGCAATCCCCAAGGTACTAACTGAAACTCTAAACTTCATTCCCAAAGCAAAATGAGTTGATGTCGATGGGAATAAGTCCATTGGAAGGAAGGCCTTAATGCATCCTCCATTATCCAACATGAGGAACACTCAAATGGTATGAGCAGATTTGGAGTAGGACAAGTAACAAGACTGACACTAGGATCGCTGACACATGAAGTCAAGGTAAACTACAGAATGGCCAACACATGTGGTATCCTTGAATAGTGAGCACGACACAAATTGACTTAGGTAGTTTTCAACATGAAGGGGAAATGATATAAGCCTGCAATGTAGGAGACATTAATAGAACCTCCATATGGTTGGAAGAATAACCAACCGGGGGAGTAAACAACTCGGAGATCAAGTTCACCCTAAAGTCAAAAACTAAAACCCAACTGAAATGAAAGACTCAAATAGGTGTTGTGTTTAAGGATAGGACTGACTGAACTGCCTTTGAAACTACAAGATGTGATATACCCTTCTTATCCCTTATTCTTTTAGATAAAAGAATACCTTTCTTGTTGTTTTAATGAGTCCAAGAAAGAATGAAAAATCAATACATCCAACCATGTAAAGAGTTTAATGAGCCCATGGGAGGAAGACTCGAGACTTTCTTCATTGTTTATAGAGTTCGAAGAAGAGATAGAAGAATACTCTATAGTACTAATCTTTGGATTTTAATATTGAGCCGACATCTGTTCTTGCTTGCCGGTGTGTTCTTGTTTATAGAGTCTAAAAAACTTAAACAATCCTCTATACACCCTCCAGTGGATTTCACATCGAGCCCGAGTAGGTGAGTGCTTGCTGGTGTTTTCATTTTTTGAGAGCCTGAAAACCCTAAAGAAGGCTCCAAAAGGTCCTTTTTTATAAAGTTAGTCTCCTACCTTGAAAAAGTGTAAAACAATGGAAAAAGAACTCTTTTAGCCATGTATGACTAGAGTATTCCTTTTTCGTAAGTAATCCGCAAAAGTATGGAAAAGGGTTAAACTTATACTTAAGCAGATGTCACTTCAAATCCTTTAACGAGTCTAAAATGACAACTATACTCGGCAATCTTGTCATATTTAAAGAGTCTAACAAGAACTTAGAGAGAACTCCATAAGAATATTTTTCGTAAAATTTTAAGGAGCTCAAAAAAGTAAACTCGTGACCTCCTTACTCTTTTTAATGAGCTCAAAGGAGAGATGAAAAAATGCTCATAACTTCCTTACTGCTTTTAACGAGCTCGAAGTGAAGGTGGAAGACTATGTGAAAATCCTCACAGCAGATCTAAGAGATGATGTATCTCACAAGAGAATAATTATGATTAAGCAAGAAAATAGAAGAAGAGTGATACATGCAGTATAATGAGCAACAGAATAATATGGTACAGTAGAACTCAGATAGAAGCAATAATACTTCGGTCATACTAAATTATTAATCACAAATGGACATATAAATAATACAATGCATGAGGAATTTGAATGCCTAAGGTGGCAATTCGAATTAGCCTTCATGGATTGATCAAAGGATCACTGGAGTGTCATCGGAGCACAATTAGGTGTCCTCATGATCATCGGAGCGCAACTGGAAGTCTTCATCATCATCAGTGGAGTCATCAATGCTCAAGTAACTGTCAACCATCAGTCAAACTAACTCTGGTAGGTGTAACTGAGTGTAACTCAATGTAACTGAGTGTAACTCAATGTAACTAAGTGTAACTGAATGTAACTGAATGTAACTGAGTGTAACTGACTGTAACTGAGTGTAACTGAGTGTAACTGACTGTAACTGACTGTAACTGACTATAACTGAGTGACAACTGGACTGGTAGGTGAAGGAGGGTGAGTTGCTCCCTAAAATCAAGGAAGAAGGGCGCATTAAGCAACTGGAGGGCTAAAACTGAATAGTGAGAAGCTCTTGGGGGCTGGCTAACTGAGGGATAGGTGCTGGACTGATGACTGGGATGCATGCAAAACCTAGAATGCATGCAAACCCTAAAAGGTGCATGCATGACTGAAAATGTAAATGATCAAAATACTGGTGGGACTAGGATGGAGTATAGGAATATCCTAACACCCCCCCTTAATCCATCCTGGGCCCTGGTAACTAAGACCAAAGGTCACCCAATACAATGAGTAATAACAATCAATAAACCAAGGAAGTGGGAAAATTTCATGGGAAACATACCCCCTCCTCAAAAAATAGACTGTAAGGCACACATAAAAATAAAAGCTCCAAACTCAAGCATGTGTGATGCTTGGTCATATGTCTGGAGGTATCTTCTTCTTGGGAAGAAGTGGATCATGCTCAAAAAGCATGTGCTTGTACTTGCTCTTCAGATCGAATGTGATGAGAATAAATCCAACAGTATTAGAATGATCCTTGAACCTGTGATTCGAATCAGCTGAGGCAGGATCAAATTTTTGAATGTGCATATAGTCCTTTGTCTTCTCCTTCGAACCACCATGGGTGAGATTATGCCAAAAAGAACTATTACATGTTTGCTTGAAATCAAAATCAGATTTAAGACTTTCAAAACAGTTTCTTGAGATCTCCTTTGAACCAGCAAGGGTGAGATCAAAACTATCATATGCATGAGAAATTATCTCAAGCGGGTGGCAATGGCCATATTCTTCAATAACCTTCTGAAAGCATGTGCTAATGATCATATAGTAGTAAATAAGAGATGTTTGCTGAAGAGGAGCAAATGCATTACCTCCAATAGCTGATGTTACCTCCGAAATAATCATGTGATCATGATGCAAACCAACAAACTCTGGTGCAAGAGAGGATTTAGGACCTTCTGCAATATCTAGAGTGTGAACTGGCACAGAAAGAGAAGAAAGTTTGAGCATGAGTGGAGAATATGCAAGTTCTTTGTCAACAACTTCAATATGAGATGATACTGGTTCATGATCTGAGAGATCATCAAGGGGAGCGAATGCAACATGATCTGAGAGACCATCAGGAGGAGCGAATGCATCATGATCTGAGAGACCATCAAGTGGAGCGAATGCATCAACTTGCTTGCTTTTGAAGGGATTTGGACCAAATCCATCATTCTTTTTGCCGAATCTTTCATCCAGATGAGCCCATAACTCTTTTGGAGTTTCAATATCAAAGATGGTCGGGTACAATATGTAATCAGTCATAGTAAGCTTCATTATTCCAATGTGCATGTCACCTTTATTCAACCATTTAATCTTCTTTGTAGAGGATTCAAACTCTCTTTCAAAATAGCAATCAAAGAGATCATGGTTCTTCAAATATGCTATCATTCTTGGTTTCCATTCATCATAGTTGAATGGAGAAAGAGGAGTAATTTCTTCTAAATTCATTGAAGTTGTAGAAGACCTGCAAAAACAATATAGAATAACTGCAACTGCTACTGCTGCAAAAATGCAGAAACTGCTGCAACTGCTGAACTCGAAATCTTGGTAATAACCTGCAAAAAACTCTCAAGAATGGAGATAAACAATACTCTCAACATGCTCTGATACCATGTGAAAATACTCACAGCAGATCTAAGAGATGATTTATCTCACAAGAGAATAATTATGATTAAGCAAGAAAATAGAAGAAGAGTGATACATGCAGTATAATGAGCAACAGAATAATATGGTACAGTAGAACTCAGATAGAAGTAATAATACTTCGGTCATACTAAATTATTAATCACAAATGGACATATAAATAATATAATGCATGAGGAATTCGAATGCCTAAGGTGGCAATTCGAATTAGCCTTCATGGAGTGATCAAAGGATCACTGGAGTGTCATCGGAGCACAACTAGGTGTCCTCATGATCATCAGAGCGCAACTGGAAGTCTTCATCATCATCAGTGGAGTCATCAATGCTCAAGTAACTGTCAACCATCAGTCAAACTAACTCTGGTAGGTGTAACTGAGTGTAACTCAATGTAACTGAGTGTAACTCAATGTAACTGAGTGTAACTGAATGTAACTGAATGTAACTGAGTGTAAATGACTGTAACTGACTGTAACTGAGTGTAACTGAGTGTAACTGAGTGTAACTGACTGGTGTAACTGAGTGTAACTGATTGTAACTGAGTGACAACTGGACTGGTAGGTGAAGGAGGGTGAGTTGCTCCCTAAAATCAAGGAAGAAGGGCGCATTAAGCAACTGGAGGGATAAAACTGAATAGTGAGAAGCTCCTGGGGGCTGGCTAACTGAGGGATAGGTGCTAGACTGATGACTGGGATGCATGCAAAATGCATGCAAACCCTAGAATGCATGCAAACCCTAAAAGGTGCATGCATGACTGAAAATGTAAATGATCAAAATACTGGTGGGACTAGGATGGAGTATAGGAATATCCTAACAGACTGCTCGTAGCCTCCTTACTATTTTTAATGAGCTTGAAGAAAAGGTGAAAGAATGCTCGTAACTTCCTTACTATTTTTAACGAGCTCGAAGAAAAGGTGGAAGAATGCTCGTAGGTGGATCAATGTCCAAATGAATGGAATATTGTATTATAGACTCTAGGAAAACTTCATCAGAAGGAAGTATATTATCCCAGATGGAACACATATCTAAACATTCAGATGGAGTCATCACCTGGTCAATTGCCGGGACCTAGTCCCGAGAAGGTAAGCATGAATTCAGAGGCTTATTCTCAGTGGCAATTGGACTCAAGGAACAATATGCCACATAATTTGATTGTGAAATAGTAGTTTCTGCTGACAGGGGACATACCTAGTCTATAGTTGGGTAATAAGAGGGATTGACAAATGTAAGCTAATCGATGGTGACAATGCTTTCGTTGTGAGGAAAATGCATCACATAAAAGAGCGTAGACACCACAGCCTACATAGTATATACGTAATCACGCCCTAGGATCGTATCAAAGTCCATAGGGTCCTTTAAAACCATAAAATCAACTAAGACTATTTTTTCACCCAAAGTAAAAGGTACCTGAGGGAGGAATCCCAACGGTTCACTAGGTCTTCTGTCGAAGGTCAACGGCCAATTAACAGCTGTAACAAGGTTAGGGAAACCTAAATCTCTCCAAGCATAAGGGGATAATATACTAACAAAGGCTCCTTCATCTACAACACATCGATGAACTACATGGTTGCCAATATCAACCTTTCTCTAGAAAGGTGTAGCAGAAGGAAGTCGAGGATCAGTTAGACTATTCCAATCAAATGAAATTGTTAGAAAAATAGGATCGCAGAGCAATAACAATAAACATAAATGCAAATATAATCACACATACACATTACAAGAGAGACACAGATATATCGTGGTTCACCCAACTTGGGCTACGTCCACACTGAATTTTCCAATCATTATTATTACCATCCAGCAAGTCGAAGGGATACAACCTGCAGCACAACTACTGCACTTCCTCTTCTCTGTTTCACAGTCTCTCTCCTGATATCAAAGATCTTTACAATGCATAAAACCTAATACATCAACAACCCTAGCTGTATTACAATGTATTTCTTTTATAAGGGAAATACAATGGGAAAATACCACGGAATACCCAAAACCATGGGCCCGCAAAACAGCTAGCGAAGACAGCCCCAAAAATTTTCTTCGGGGGCACTGCCCCCGGACCCCCCAGCCAGGGGGGATGAGCCCCCCCACACCCCCCCACTGGGGTGAGTGTACAGTCCACCTACATATCATATAGAACTGGGGTACAAACACGACATATACAATATCATCTATGAGACTAGAATATCTGGCTCCGCAACCAACAATCTCCCACTTGGAGAGTGATCACAGCAACTCCACCGCTGCTGGACTTGGACTTGCCAAATTTCTCCTCTTCACCTTCATGCTAGAAGGCCAACTGAAACCGAGCACGAACTCAGTTTCTCTCTGGTCACTACCTTTGTGAACATGTCTGCAGGATTCTGGCTAGTATGTATCTTTTCCAACTTTAACAGTTCATCTTCCAGAACAGAGCGTATGAAATGGTACTTGAGCTGTATATGTTTAGTCCTGGAATGGAATGCTGAGTTCTTTGCAAGGTGAATGGCACTCTGGCTGTCACTATACAATTTGCTATCCTTCTGCTTCTTACCCACTTCCTCAATAAACCTCTGCAACCAAATCATCTCTTTACTAGCCTCTGTAATGGAAACATACTCTGCTTCTGTTGTTGAAAGTGCAACAACCTTCTGTAGTTTCGAAATCCAGCTTACTGCTGTTCCACCTACAGTAAACACATACCCTGTGGTACTCCTCCTGCTATCCTTGTCACCTGCCATATCTGCATCAACATATCCCTGTAGAACAGTGTTTGAACCTCCAAAACATAATGCCTCAGTAGTAGTACCTCTCAAATACCTGAGAATCCATTGTATTGCCTTCCAATGTTCTTTACCTGGATTGTTCATATATCTGCTCACAACTCCCACTGCATGTGCAATATCTGGTCTTCTGCACACCATGGCATACATCAAACTGCCAACTGTTGATTGATAGGGAATCTTGGACATGTAATCTGTCTCTTCTTGTGTCTTGGGACACATTTCCTTACTTAGACTGAAATGGTTAGCCAAAGGTGTACTTACAGGTTTTGCATTCTGCATTCTGAACCTATCCAACACCTTTTGTATGTACTCACTTTGAGACAATGTCAGTTTGCGATTTTTCCTGTCTCTTGTTATTCTCATACCAAGGATTTGCTTTGCAGCACCCAAATCCTTCATCGCAAATGAATTAGCTAGCTTCCTTTTGAGTACATTTATATCTTGCATGTTAGACCCTGCAACAAGCATGTCATCCACATACAATAACAAGATAATATATCTTCCATTGTCTAGCTTCTTGAAATAAACACAGTGGTCAGAATGACATCTACTATAACCTTGTTCTATCATAAACCTGTCAAACTTTAGATACCACTGCCTTGGAGCTTGCTTCAAGCCATACAAGCTCTTTTTCAACCTGCATACCAGATCCTCCTTACCTTTGACCTCATATCCTTGTGGCTGCTGCATATATATTTCTTCCTCCAAATCCCCATGGAGGAAGGCTGTTTTTACATCTAACTGTTCAAGATGCAAATCTTCTACCGCCACTAGACTTAAGATAGTCCTAATTGAAGTCATCTTAACAACAGGAGAAAATATTTCATCAAAATCTATACATTTCTTCTGTGCAAACCCCTTTACAACAAGTCTGGCCTTGTACCACTTCTTACCTCCTTCTTCTTCCTTCAACCTATAAATCCATTTGTTTTGCAATGCTCTTTTACCAGCAGGAAACTTAACCAAATCCCAAGTCTGGTTTCCTACCAATGAGTCCATCTCCTCATTCATGCCTTGCTCCCACTTCTTTCTAGTTTCCACCTACATTGCTTCTTCATAACATTCTGGTTCACCAGAATCAGTCATCAATAAATAATACATTGAAGGAAAGTATCGTTCAGGGAGTCTACTTAAACTGGTAGATCTTCTTACAGTTGCAGGAGTTTCAGGTACTTGCTGCTGCTCTTGATTTTCTGGCACCTTCGGAACTTCATTTTCTTTAACTTCATCAAGCACTATGTACTATGTGCTTTCCTTTTCCTGTTTCTTTCCCTGCAACTGATCTTTATACATTACCTTTTCATTGAATATCACATCTCTACTCTTGATGATTTTGTTATTTTCATAATCCCATAAACGATAACCAAATTCATCAAACCCATATCCAATAAAGGTACATTTCTTGGATTTAGCTTCAAGCTTTGTTCTATTTTCTTTATCAATATGGACAAATGCTTCACAACCAAATGTTCTCAGAAATGAGTAGTTTACCTTTTTATCTGTCCATGCTTCCTCTGGAATACCACCATCCAAAGCACTTGAAGGTCCTCTGTTTATTAAATAAACAGCAGTATTTACAGCATCTGCCCAAAACTGTAAGGGCAACCCTGCATGCAGTCGCATACACCTTTCACGCTCCATGATCGTTCTGTTCATCCTTTCTGACACACCATTTTCCTGTGGTGTTCCTGGGACTGTCTTCTCTCTACGAATCCCATGGTATGAATAGTAACTATCAAACTCCTTGCCGCAGTACTCACCTCCATTATCAAATCTGAGACACTTCAATCTTTTTCCTGTCTCATTCTCAACCAAAGCTTTCCACTTCTTAAAAGTAGCAAACACATCAGATTTCTGTCTAATGCAATAAACCCAAGTTTTTCTAGTTGCATCATCAATAAATGTAACATAATAATGAGAGCCACCAAGAGATTGTACCTAAGCCGGTCCCCATACATCTGTATGCACAAGCTCTAATTTTTCATTCTTCTTCTGTTTCCCAACCCTGAGAAATCTGACTCTCTTCTGTTTTCCATAAACACAGTTTTCACATAATTCCAAACTTACCTGCTTCAAATCCGGCAGCAACTTCCTTGAGTGGAGAATCTGCATCCCCTTCTCACTCATGTGGCCAAGCCTATGATGCCACAATGCTGTATCTGTTCCTGTGGAAGCTAAAGAGATAGAATGGTCAGTATTATGAGGACATAAATACAACATACCTACTCTGTCTCCTTTTGCTATCACCATTGATCCTTTAGTGATCTTCCACCACTTTTCTCCGAACGTAGATAGACAGCCGCCATCTCCCAACTGCCCTGTTGAGATCAGATTTCTTTTCATAGCAGGAATATGCTTAACATCTTTCAACAACCAATCAGTTCCATTCTTAACTTTTATCCATACCTTACCCATTCCAACAATTTTACATGGCTCATCATCACCCAATAAAACATGTCCAAAGTTGCCAGGAACATACTCATGAAAGTATTTCCTATGGGGTGTAGCATGACATGAAGCTCCTGAATCTACTACCCAATAATCACTAGTATTATCTAATGCAAGAATCAAAGCATTTTGTAACACATCACCTGCTACATTTGCTTCCTGGGTAGTTTCCTTCTGTGCATCTCCTTTCTTCTTTAGATATTTGCAGTCTTTCTTCAGATGTCATTTCTTTCCACAGTTCCAACACTCTATCTTTCCCAGTCTGGACTTGGATCTGCCCGTTTTAGACTTTCCACGATTACCTTGGCTCTTTCCTCTCTCCTTTTGTCTTCCTCTGCTCTCCATGGTCAACGCATTACCTGATGTCTCACCTATGCTTTTTCTTCGCATTTCCTCGCTAAGAATAACACCAATAACATCATCAAATTTCAAGGTGTTTGAACCAGAGACAGAGTTACTTACAGCCATGACCAAGCTATTCCAACTTTCTGGCAATGAACACAAGATTAGAATTCCAACTTTCTGGCAATGAACACAAGATTAGAAGAGCCCTAACCTCATCATCAAAGTTCACACTTACAGAACTTAGCTGATTTGTAACCGTATTAAACTCATTTAAATGATCAGTAACAGATCCACCTTCAGACATCTTCATATTAAATAAACGCTTCATTAGAAATACCTTGTTGGAAGCCGAGGGTTTTTCATACAGCTTACCCAATGCTTTCATCAAACCCTCTGTTGTCGTTTATTTTGAGATATTGAAAGCCACCGACGAAGCCAGGCTCAACCGTATTGTTCCCAGAGCCTTTCTATCAAGAACCACCCATTCTTCGTCCTTCATAGTTGCTGGCTGCTTTGCTTTTCCTCCCAACGGTAGGAATAGATCCTTCTGGTACAGATAGTCCTCCATTTGCATCTTCCATAACCCGAAGTTTTGGCCATTAAACTTCTCGACGTTAAACTTTCCTTCTTCTGCCATTGCTCCCACTCGAACCAGAAACCCTAGCTTCCTGCAGGTTTATCTGCCAAATATACCTTTGGCTCTAATACCAATTGTTAGAAAAACAGGATCGCAGAGCAATAATAATAAACAGAAATGCAAATATAATCACACATACACATTACAAGAGAGACACAGATATATCGTGGTTCACCCAACTTGGGCTACGTCCACACTGAATTTGCCAGTCCTTATTATTATTACCGTCCAGCAAGTCGAAGGGATACAACCTGCAGCACAACTACTACACTTCCTCTTCTCTGTTTCACAGTCTCTCTCCTGATCTCAAAGATCTTTACAATGCATAAAACCTAACACATCAACAACCCTATCCGTATTACAATGTCTTTCTTTTATAAGGAAAATACAATGGGAAAATACCACGGAATACCCAAAACCATGGGCCCGCAAAACAGCTAGCGAAAACAGCCCCAAAAATTTTCTTCGGGGGTGCTGCCCCCAAACCCCCACCAGGGGACTGCTAGCCCCCAGACCCCCCAGCCAGGGGGGATGGGCCCCCCTGGAACCCCGTGGGGCGGCACTGCCCCCCCACACCCCCCCCGCTGGAGTGAGTGTACAGTCCACCTACATATCATATATAACTGGGGTACAAACACGGCTGATACAATATCATCTATGATACTAGAATATCTAGCTCCACAACCAACAGAAATGATCCCAGAGCTTGGTAGGGGTTCACTCGGCATAGATACAGTTCCCCCATTTTCAGAGACATCCGAACTGGTAATGAAGAAGACTTCAAGGATAGGTGCATCGGTCTCCGAAGGACTGATGGTATCGGTCGAAGATTGCATCGATTTGATCACTTCACTCTCCAAAGGAAGAGTGGGGTTGACCAAAGATTGCATTTGTTCAACCACTTCATCAACCAAAGGTTGATCAGGCTGTTGGGAATCTATAGACAGTTCAGGAGCAAAGGATCCTTCAGGCATCGACCACACTCTCCACACCTCTAGAATAGCAGGGCACCAATGAGTAAGGTGATCTCCCTTACAAAATTTACAAGGGAACTTTGGCTTGCATCCTATAAGCTTAGACTCCATAACAACAACAGTACTCTCAGCATGACTAGCATTGGCTAACAGCTTGCCCCCAGCATGAATTGCATTGGCTGGTTGCTCAGAAGTAGAAGCATTTTGAACTATGGACCACACTCTTTGCACCTCTGGAATAGCAGGACACCGGTGAGTAAGGTGGTCTCCCTCGCAAAACTTGCAAGGGAACTTAAGCTTCTGTTTATTAGGTTTGTCGACAATGTCAACTTTCTCAGCATGATTTCCAGTGGCTGATTCAATGTCTCCAGTATGACTCACAGGAACTGGTGACTTGTCATTAATATGACCAGTAGTGATCAATGATGTGTCCTCAACATGAGCAATAGTGGTTGTAGACATGCTTTCAGTATGATTCGTAGTGACTGAAATTTTTCTCCTGGCATGACCTCCAGAGGCTGGGTAGGTGCCCCCAGCATGACCCTTAGAGGTTGGATGGTGAGGTTCAGTATGATTTCCAGTGACTGAACAAGTTCTCCCAACATGACCACCAGAGGTTGCGTGGGTGCCCCTAGCATGACTTTTAGAGGCTAGGTGGCTGCCCCCAGCATGACCTCTAGAGGCTGGGTGGCTGCCCCCTTTCTTTGGCATCTTCTTCCTATTCTTCCTCTGTCTATTCCTTTTAGACTGCTGGTTACTAGTATTACTACTTTCACCGCATGAGGTAGAAGGAGGAGGAGAATTTGCTACTGACGAAGCAAACATAGGTTTCTAATGCTCTTGATGTGAGGTACTTACTTGAGAAGCATCAGGAGCATGCGAGAAATTCGGAGTGGAAAACAATGAAACCGGTAGCCCTATAGTGAATCCATAAAGCTTCAAGGTAGCCATTAAGGGAGTACCAATGTTCCCAATGAATGGAAAAGAAAAAGGATCCCCTTGAACAGGGGTCCCTTGATTGGTGCTCACCGGGATGCTATCCATAGTTCCAACTCAATGGGCCAAAAATATCTAAGGCCAGCTAAGGGTGAGAGGCACAAAGAGCACACAACTACAAAATCCTAAGTATCCAAAACTAGGCAAATAAGGATGGTGAATACTCTCAATAGAAAGTATGGGATGATCAGGGCCCAGAAAAAGCTAGTAGAGCATCAAAGAACAGTTATATGGCATCTAGTTCAGGTCCTCTGGGTGCAAGCATTTGAGTCACCAAACTGCCCTCCAGGTATTACTAAAAAGGGTTACCTTCCATATCTGTCCTAAGTACAATGAAAATAGCCTTTCACTACCACCTATGTAAAAATCCCTAAAGTCAAGATACTAAGGCTACCATTAACATGAAAGAAGCTCTGGAGGACAGTCGTAGGTCCGACTAGAATGCATGGGTAGGGTAGCTAAGCCCGAAATCCAAAAGGATCCCTGTACACGAACCAGCCTTGGTGTATGATCCGAATGAAAAGTGAAGGGGTATCCTCACTATTTCACCTTTGCAAGACCTCTTGCTTAACTCCAGTTTCAGTGGAGCTTCCAGAACAACTTTGCTGTCAATGGGTTTACCTAAAAATAATCTCACTACAATTATTGAGTAATGAAAATGGTTTTGGATAGTTAAAGTGTGTTCTAATCCGAAACCCTCCTAAGCTAGTTGGTGTAGTGACATCCCTAGAAAGAAAAGTTGCTAATAAATTTTATTAATTATTCTTTTTAAGGGTTGTTCTTTACTCAAAGGTTGCAGTGCATTGTGTGGCGTGGTTGTGACAGAAATGGAAAGTACATAAAAGTAAAAAACTTTCACTAAAATTCCTCATTCATTGTTTTCCAAAACTAAAGATAAGCAAACCTAAAACAAGTATCTTTTTATTTTCTTTTCAAATTCAAAACAAAGTAAACTATGCTACTTCGAAATGATCATAAGTCTTACTACTTTAAACTACGAAACTCATTTTTTTCCTTTTATAATATATGTTAAAAAAAAAAGAACTCAAAAATGGAAGCAAGTAAGACCTAAAAGAGAAATGTGAGTAAGAAAAAACAACTCTAAGGCTCACAACAATCAAATCAATGACTTGACAAAGACTTGTCCTACAAAGTTTTTCAAAGGAAAAATATTTGGGCTTGGAAACAAAGTGAAAAGAAAACAGAAATAAGAGATGCTTGTAATGGAAAGGCAAACCTCATAGGTTGCTCCAAAGCACAAAAAACCCTAAGAAAACACTAAGCCAAACAAAAGGTAGGCAAGTGAACCAAATATGACCTTAAAATCACAAACACTCAAAAGAAAGCAAACTAAAGGACTTCAACTTACTTGGACCAAAACTGACAAAGCAATCAAAAAGTGTCTAGACTCAAAAAGCTTTTGAAAACACCCTAAGGACTCTGACTTGGGGTCAAACCCTAAATCAAAGGCCAAGACACCGTCAAAGTGTGCTAGTTTTGCCACAAACAACAAATGTTATAAAACAAAGGTTTGTATACCTACAACAAGCATCTAGGGTACAAGAGTGCAGTTATGTCCAACAAGGAACAGTACACGCTCTTCAAAAAGAGTCACAAACAAGCAAGACACCTTAAAAAGTACTCAAGCAAGCAAAGATGAATTAAGGGACTTAGGAGAGGTTAACAAGACTCAACAAAGGCTTACGTCAAACCTCAAGGATCAGTTAAGAAGGAAAAGCAAGAGGATGAAAATCAAACCAAACAAGTGGAAGTCAAATCCCAATAGCAAATAGAGAGTTACAGGAAAATGCACTACTGTGTAGTACAGAAACTAGCACACACATCAGAAAATGCTCTACTTTATACACTAGAGAGTCATGCACACATCAAAAAATGTTCTACTTTATACACTAGAGAGTTGCGCACACATCATAAAATGATCTACTATATACACTAGAGAGTCGCGCACACATCAGAAAATGCTCTACTGTTCAGTGAGGAAACTAGTGCACAACAACCAGTATGTGCTACTGTTACTAGGGAAGACCAATGCACATGTCATAGAAAGACAAACGAAATATTTGCAACAAAAAACTGGGATGATTCAGGCAAGGAAAACAGGTAACAATGACCTACAGGGCCTCTCAGGAAGCAAAAAATGTTTAAAAAGTACTGGAATAAAACCTAACTAGGTCTCCTAGAGCATAAAACAACCGGTCCCCAGCGGAGTTGCTAGTCTGTTGTTTAGTATTTCTACCTTATAGCAAGGAGAGGGACACTACCAACTTCTGGGGTGACAGGTAAATACATTGACCATATCACACGGGCTTCTACAAAAGGAAAGAGATCAAGATCTTAGAAGGCATACCTTATTAACAACATTCGATCCTAGATTTTTCTTGATCTTCCACTCATCCTTCACTTGATCTTCCGTCTGATGAACCTGTAACATAAAATATACCTTCCTCAGCATATCTTGACTGATATAACAATGATGAAATTCAAACACAATTTAGACATCAAATACAATCAAGCATTAAACCAAACAAATATGCAATCCATTAGACATTTGATTGGGACAGGAAGGGCATTTCCGCCTTTATTGTCAAAAAGCAATAATCAATACAATTATACCTGATCATTCAGAGTGCTTGTGCAACCGGATTCTGGGCTCCTGCTCTTCACACTAACTTTGGAATTCCTCTAGCATAACAACCCTTAATGCCTAGTTTCTCCTCTAGTTCTCTAATTGAGTCTAACTAGTCTAACTAGTCCTCTCTCTCATGCATCCCCCTTGTATTTTTGGGACAAGGTAGGTAGTTTGGATTGAGAGGTAGTTTGATTTGGAGGTTAGGGAAGTTGCAGACCAACTCAAACTAATCCCAATTCGTCAAATTAATATATTTTTTGATTTCATCTTAAGATGTGCACGATTTTTTCACAATAGAGTAGCGCACAATATGAAACTTCAGTGCTTTACAACCAGCATTTGCAAGAATTTTTGAGGTGTGCGCTACTATGCAAGAGGTAAAGTAAGGCATACTAGCTGGTGTGCGCCCCTCTTATGCCTATAGAGTAGGGCACACTTCCTGATGTGCATTGGTTTGATGTTTGTGGAGTAGCGCACATGTCAAAATGAAAGTAAAAATAGGGTTTTGTCAGCTACAGAGGAGTAAGTCTAGTCCATACATCACCTAGGCTAATCTAGCTCTTCACTCCAAGTTGTCCTTTTGTGTGATCGATAGCTCAATGTGATCATGGACGGAGAAGTGCAGATTTGACCTATAACATTAGGATTAAAATCACTTTTAATACATCATACTTGAGCCAAGAGACTCCTCAAATCATTACAAAAGTTTCTCTCCATTCCTATTGAAAAATATAGCACTAGAAATCAATGAAGAACTCTGAGATTCGAATCACATACTTGATGGAGCTTTATGAAATTAGACCCATACTTGTTTTAGCTACAAGACCTGAAAATAAAATCAATGAAAATGGCTTAATTCCAACATCCTCTCACAGAAAGCTGGGGCACATCTCCCAAGTCTCCAAGGAAAAATTGATCTCATACCAATTCACAAACTGTCAAGAAGAATTAATGTGGTGTGCACTCGGTTATTTATCTAGAGTGGGTGACTTGATGAACAAGTAACCCAAGCTAATGCACCCTCCTTGAGTGGATGAGGAAAACTAACTTTCCTTCTTTTTCCTTTTTGCCTTGCTTTCCTTATTTTCTGTTTTTGTTTGCTTTTCCTTGCTTTTCCACTTTCTGCCTTTGCTTTTTCTACTTTTTCTGGAATTTCCTTCTTTTCTGAACTTTCCTGCTTTTCTAATTTTGTCTGCTTTCTACCTTATGTTGCTTTTGCTGCTTTTTTTATTTGCTCCACTTTCTTTCATTTTCTTTGATTTTCCTAGCTTTGGAATCTTTCTCTTTCCTTCTTCCTCAAGCTAACTCCAAGTCAACCTTATCCTCTCATGCGCCCTAGTGGAGCATTATCCTCATTTTCTCCACATAAAAATATTAAATGCATGAAAAATAAATATTCCAAGTGCATAATAAACTTTGGATACAAATTAATTCAAACTCCTAATTAATTAAATGCCTCAACTTAACCCCTCATTAATTAATTAATTCAATCTGTCACTAGGATCCATGGGGTTTGATTTGCTTCATGGTGACAACAAAATAGGAACATGACAATCCTCCCCTCCCAATATTGCTTGTCCTCAAGCAAGAAACCAACTCCAACCATATATGAAGCCAACCAGTGATCTCACTCCTCAAAATACGTTGTTGGTTGTCTAGAATAAAAATCCTCAATTCCAAGCAAAATAGCAAAAGAGCATCGTGTTTCTGTTGCACCACTCTGATTATATCTGGATATTCAAGATTGATCTCAGGGTCCCATTGCTTATGTTGCATTCCTCCATACATCAATGCAAACTTAAATTACTCATCAATTCCTGGATCCCATTGCTATTGATTCATGTCTCCCAATAACATTGTTGCTTGTGAAAAAATATCATCCCAAGGAATTCTAGGGTCCCATTGTCTTAACTGCATCCTCCCAAACATCAGTATCAACAAAAAGAATATATCATCATGTGGGATGTCTAAAACAATATACCAAACTGGAATTTCATCACTCCCAAGGGAACATTGAATCTCCTCATAAGTCATGTGCAAACTAGCACTGCAATCCCCATTCCTAATACATAGATGGAAATCCCATGTCCAACCAAGTATACTAAAGACATCACATAGCATCCATAAATTCCTATACATCTAATCACAAAATATGGATGAGGTGTCCATAAACTTTCCACTAATGCAAGCAACAAACTTACCTCTTGGGGTACTCAACTTCTTTATGTAACTATCCACCCAATCAGTGGATGAATGCATACTCCAACTTGGTGATCTGGATGGAGAATGGTGAATCAAATCTCCATAATAGTCATACATCATGGTTGTCTCAACCGAAGGGAGATCATGTGCCTCCTTGACCTCAAACTCCCCAAGCACATGCAACTCATATTGTACTTCAGATGCCCAGTGCACACAAGTACCAAAAAATAAAACATTGTTGTTCCAATGAAAAGGGTGAAAGTCCCATGTCTAATATTAAAGAGGATAGGCATCATCACAAGTCCATGGAGGCCCTTGCTGCTCACAAAAAGTGTAAAATGTATCCAATAAGTCTCCATAGATGCAAGCAAGAATATCACTCATGTGTATTTTTTCCAAAATAGGGAAAGAAGAGACACTCCAACCCAAAGCTCCAACTGGAAAGCAAGATGCTTCCCTATGTGAGTTCTTCCAATGGCTCCACTCTCTGCCATTGGTCCAAAGATGACCCAAATTTATGCAACAAGTATCCACCAAATATGTGGATGCATCAACTCCATCAAAGGCTGGTTCATCAACCATGAACTCCTTTCATTCCCCATTGGAGGAATGACTCACTCTCGGAAGAAGCTCAGTTTGGCTCTGGAAGGTAGTATGTTCTTGGAGCTGATCATATATATCTCTAAAATCCTCATGCACATGCATGTAATCATGAATATCATGAACCACCATATCATGAGGTTCCTCCATAGAACTCTGAATGTCATCAACTGAAAGAGGATGGATGATTTGAATGTAGGAGGGAGCATGTGATTTTTGCAATTATTGGTGAAAGTGTTCTATCTCCATCTTGGATTCCAAAAGGGAACTTTGATTGCTTCTCAAAGAATCTTGGGTGGCCATCCACTCATCATTGGGCCTGAAAATATCTTCATCATCCTTCAAGTATGATTCCTGCAACATATGAAGAATATCATGCAAGTAATATATGTCAGAAAGCATATGTGAAAATTTACCTTGCGTTGTAGTCCTTGCTTTTTGAATCTTCTCCCTATTAAGGACTTTGTTCCTTATGCACATGTACTCTATTATGAACTTCATCTTCACTAGGACCATAAGAAATGCAAGAGGAATTGGTTTTATGTGTCTCCATTCAAATAAACTCTTAAAGCCCCTTTCATCTCCTTCCTTGAACCTTTTCAGCTGCTTGTAATGAAAGATATTGATGTATTTCACATCCATCATCAATTCAGCCTCATGCTTCTTCACCCTGTCAGGTGGTCTACCCGGTGGGTTGTATTCAAGAACCTTATCATGTTGTTGTGGTGAATTCCATATGAACTCAATCTAATGTAAGTAGTCCATACTTGTGCCTTGAATGGTGGTGAGGCCCTCAGTAGCCCCCACGTTGTCGACATGATTTACTATGGATATCATGCCATGGGATAACTCTTCATCTCCTATGTAATTTTTCCTCTCAGGTATGAATGGAAATGTATGATAAGCATCATGTGGCATCCATGTATGCCTTGCATGCTTCTCATTAGTCATAACCGTTGGGATTTTCCTATACTCCATCCTAGTCCTACCAGCATTATCTTTTTTTTCATTTTAGTCATGCATGCATCCTAGTCATCAGTCCTAGCACCTAGTCCCCATTATGCTAGCCTCGGGAACTTCTTTCTGATCATTTATATCCCTCCTAGTGCTTAGTGCACCCTCCTTTCACCTACCACATGTGAAAGGCGCCCTCTCTCACCTACCACTCAGTTAGTTCCTTGATTTATGGATCTGTGCCTAGTTAACTCACTGAAACACTCTGATGGACCTCCAGAGAGCCTAGATTGACTATTTTGACTCCAGTTAGATCCTCATGACTTCAGTTAGCTCCTCATGGGCCCTCCATTAGTGCTCCATGCATCAGTTACACCTTCTACACCCAGTTAGACTCAGTTTGACCCATGGTTGATGGTTACTTGTGCTTTAATGACACTCCAATCATCTTTTGATATATCCATGCAGGCTAATTCGAATGACACCCTTGGTATTCCAATATTGTGCATTATATCATTATTGTTTATTATACATATTAATGAAACATGTGTGATTATTCTGCTCCTATCTGAGTTCTATTGCATCTATGTTTTGTTGCTCCATTCTGCACTCTTCTTCTATTTTCTGCTTAATTATTCTTGTGAGGTATAGAACAACTCTTTGATCTGCTGTGAAGATTTTCACATTGTATTAGAGCCTGTTGAGAGTATTGTCTATCTCCATTCTTGAGAGTTTTTTGCTAGTAATTCGAAGTTCCGCAGTTCCAGCAGTTTCACCTTGTATTCGCTCCAATAGTTGATATCAGCAATTCGAACACTCCTCTCACTTCTAGAATCCTGACTCCTTTCAATTACTTTGATTGGAAACTTGATATGAAAATGACATTGAGAAGCAAATCTCTACACAGGATAACAATGGGATGGGAGACCGAACCAACTTTAGCTGTGGAGAAAGTCAAGCATATGAATAGATTAGATGAAGCATTTGGTTACATGTGTATTCATATTTCTAGAGATCTATTGTTTCATCTCGAAGGGTTGAGAACTCCAAGAGATTTATAGTTGAAGTTAGAGGCCTTCTTTGGAAAACAAGATGAGCTAAGAGGCCATGCTATGGAGAATGAATTGGTTTCCCTACAACCAAGCAGTTTTGAGACCATTCAGGAATTTTTCTCAAAATTCAACAAATTAGTTATGCAATGCAAGCAGTGTGGCATTGATAAGAAGGATGAGAAATTGGTGTTATCCATTTTGAGTAATCTAGGATCCAAATTTTTTGTCTTTGTATCTACCTTCCACTCTGGGCGAATGTCAATCCCTGGATGGAAGATGCCCTCCTTAGAAGTTTTTACTGCAACTCTCCTCCAAGAACAAGACAAATTGATCCAAATGGGTGCCATTAAGTCCTCCAAAGATCAAGCTCTTCTCGTTAGAGAAGCAAATAGTGCGAATGTGAAAGGGAGACATAAAATCAAGGACAAGAAGCCATCTGAATCTAAGCTGAATACCAAGTCAAGTTCATCAAAAGGATCCTCTAGCTCCAAGAAGGAAAAACATAAGAGATCTGATGGATCTAAGTGTCCCTACTGCAAGAGAGGAAACCACCCAGAGATATCTTGCATGCACAAGAAAATAGATCAATTAACCAAGCTTCTTGAATAGAACAACATTGCACTTCCAAAAGATTCAAAAGTGCCTGATTTTGGAAGTGGATCTGATGGTCATGAGGATTGCCATGCATTGATGGCTAGATTTTCGAAATCAAAGGCCCTCCTCATAGATTCTGGAGCCTCCAACCACCTGGTCATCTCTGAAGAATCATTTCATTCTTGAGATCTCAAATATGGGCCTACTATTCACATGGGAGACAAATCTCAGATCTCTGCCAAAGGGATGGGTACAGTACACATGGAGCGTGGCAAGTTCAAAAATATTCTATTCATCCCCTCTCTGACAGCAAATTTGTTGTCTATATATCAGATGACTCACACTGGATCACCAAAGTAGGTTATCTTTGGTCCCAACATAGTTGAGATTACAGAGATCTCTACTGGGAAGACTATAGCGAAAGGGTTTGAAAATCATGCCTCCAAGGCATATGAGTTCTCACATTTTCTACCCTTCTCTCTTCGTACTCCTTCGGAATCTGATGTAGATGTGAGTCACTCTTCTTCTAATGAATATGAAGATGAAGATATTGATGTTGAGATCAAAGTTGAAGAACATTGAGATTCAGATCCAGAACCAACACATGTTCCCAATCCAGGGCCAAGGCCAATATGGGATCACACAGTCCTTGCAGCTGCTGGGAACACATTTGAGGATTCATATGGTCACAGAACTACCGGATCTCAGTATCATGCTAACCTTGAATTATGCCATCTACCTCTTCCTGAGAGATGTTGCATGATAGTGGGGTTCGACCCAAAATATTTTGGAAAGACTCATCATGAGCCATTCGTTCCAGTAGCAAAAAGGTTTCCTGAAAGACTTGCTTCAACCAATACATCTTCTACACAGTGGGAAGCACATCAAAAGACCAGATCTAGATCTAGCACCTACATTAACATCCTATAGAGGATCAACTTGCCAAGTTTTTGGAAAAAAATTTCGCTAAGGAAAACTTTTTCCTTCTCTGCTTAGTATGATGGTTCTTTGAGTTCCTTACTGCTCTTTTGAATAGGGGTATTTTTCCCATTAGGTTTTCCCCATTTCCTCGGTTTATGGACAGTTCTTATTTTTTATCATTGTATGGGTGACCTTTGGTCCTAGTTACCAGGGTCTAGGATGGATTAAGGGGGGGGTGTTGGTATTTTCCTATACTCCATCCTAGTCTTACCAGCATTATTTTTTTTTTCATTTCAGTCATGCATGCATTTTTGCATGCAGTCATACAATTGCATGCATCCCAGTCATCAATCCCAGCACCTAGTCCCCATTGTACAAGCCTCAGGAGATTCTTTCTGATCATTTCTAGCTCTCCTAGTGCTTAGTGTGCCCTCCTTTAACCTACCACATGTGAAAGGCGCCCTCTCTCACCTACCACTCAGTTACACTCAGTTAGTTCCTTGATTTTGTGAAAATCAGATCACATCCAAGAACTATTCAAGAAATTACACTCTGTCATATGAAAAATATCACACAACTGGTCAAAGGCACAAACATTATGCACAAGAGTAGATTTCTGTATTACTTCTCATGAATAATAGTTACATCAGCCAACATATTAATGTTGTAGGCTGTTATTAAATAACATTACAACAATAATTCGAATGGCTAAAGATGCCAAAAGAATCTTCTATCCATTAGACTTTCTAAAACTGCCCATCCCCCCTAAGTGGCAAGTTGGCTTTCCAAAACTGCTCAAAAGCTCACGAATTGCTAAATTAGTGAGTTGAAGGTGAAATATAGGTAAAATCAATGCCAAATACGAAATTGGAGTGGAAATGGTGTTAAGGAAAGTTTTTGGTGAGAAAAACACTTTCCTAGATTGACTAGCTCTTTCCTTTGGGGGAAAAAGCAGTAAAAGCAGGAGCTTTCTTCACAATAAATGATAGTAGGAGTACTGAAAGAAATATCAAACTCAGACAAAATCCCCTACAACTAGACACACTGTGTAGCAGCATTCATTGCTCCTCTGTACTCTTCCTCCACTAAAGATAGTGCTATGGCATTCTGTTTCTTGTTGGACCAACAAACAGGGCCACCTCCAAGCATGAAAATAAATCCTGATGTGGATTTCCTGTCAAGGCTATCACCAACCCAATCCGAATCTGTGAAACCCAAGAGATCTAAGCTAGAATCTGCCACATAGTGAATCCCATCACTCTTTGTGCCCTGCACATAATGAAGGATTCTTTTTGCAACCCTCCAATGTAACTCATGTGGCTGCTCCATGTATCTAGATTCCACACTCACAACATATGCAAGATATGGATGAGTGTGAGTCAAGTAGAGTAAGCTACCAATCAACTGTTGTAGAGTATACTGTCAAAAAGCGGTGTAGATTCTGCTTCTTCCATTCTGACTCCAGAAAGGAATGGAGTCTTAGCCATATTAAACTTCTTCAATAGATCAGAAGCATACTTTGACTGACATACCTTGGTTCCTTCTTTTGTTTGAGAAATTTCAAGCCCCAAAAATTGCTTGAGAATTCCCAAGTCACTCATGGAGAATGCTTGGTGCATTGCAGTCTTAAGAGCTGCTATTTTTTCAGTGCTATCACCTGTGATCAGTAAATTATGAACATACAACACTATTAACATAATAAAACCATCAGCAAACTTCATATAGACATTTGGATCAGATTTACACCGAACATAGGATTGTGACAGCAAAAAACTGCCCATCTTCGCATACCAAGCCCTGGGGGCTTGCTTGAGTCCATACAAATATTTTTTCAACCTACAAACAAGGTTTGGATCTGATGTGTACCCCTGTGGATGCTGGATATATATCTCTTCTTCAAGTTTCCCATGGAGGAAATCACTTTTCACATCCATGTGATGTACATCCCACCGCTTGGAAGCCGCCACTGCCAAAACTAGTCTAATGGAGTCTTTCTGAGCTACCAGTGCAAATGTTTCATTATAATCAAGTCCTTGGACCTAAGAATACCCCTTTGCTACCAGCCTTTCCTTGTACTTAATGGATGTACCATCCGCTGCACATTTAGTCTTATAAATCCATTTGCATCTTACCAACTTTTTGCTTGTGGGGAGCTTGACTAGCTCCCAAGTTTCATTCTTCTACAATGATTGAAACTCCTCATACATAGAAATCTGCCATCTAGGATCATGAAAGACATCCTCATATTTTTTTGGATCAGAATCTATCATCATATATCACTTCTTAGAAAGATAAGGATCATTCACATTGAGAGCAGTCTCAAACTGTGATCTAGTCCTCCTTTGGTCCTGAGGGTTGCCTGCTAGTTCACCTGCTGCTTGAAAAGTTTTTGCAGCCCACTTAGGCATTGTAGGTGAGCTTTCATATGTAATAAATTGATCCTCATCATCATAAATACCAGAATAAAAAATATCCAGAACATTACTTACTTCTTCTTCAGTCGGCGGTGAAGATGAATCTCCAATTTCTGCGCTCTAAGAGGGCTCTTCCTCAAACTGCACACTTCTTTCGATGAATGCTTTATGAGTTGTCATGTTCAGAAACTTATAAGCTTTGGAGTCCTCTGAATATCCCACAAACAAACATGGTTTGATTTGGGGCTGCATATCCCTCCTCTTCTCAATCGGAATCCTAGCCCAAGCCTTTGAGCGAAAAATCCTGAAATGAGAGATATCCGATTTTTTACCTGTCCAAGCCTCGAAAGGAGTGATACCTTTGAGAGCTTTGTGTGGCACTCTATTCTGAATATAGGTGGCACAATTTATTTCTTCAGCCCATAGCTTAGGAGACAAACTTTTTTCCTCAAGCATGCATGTGGCCATCTCCTTGAGAGATTTGTTCTTCCTCTCAGCAACTCCATTTTGCCAAGGTGTATATGGAACTGTATGTTGCATCTGCATGCCTGATGAAGCACAAAATTGCTGAAACTCTGATTTCACATACTCACCACCATTATCAAACCTTAACACTTTAATATTCCTACCATACTGGTTCTCAATTGAGGCTTTGAATAGCTTGAAAAACCCAAAAACTTCTGATTTAAGCTTGATGAAATAAACCCAACAGTACCTGCTAAAATCATCTATGAATGTGAGAATGTATTTTGCTGAATTCAATGACTCGGGAGGAAATGGACCTGATATATCAGTGTGTATAAGTTCCAATGGTGCAGTGGTTCTCTCAGTGGTAGATTTCCCATACTTGTGCTCAGGGTGTTTTCATAGGATGCAGGATTGACAAACACCTTTGGAAAATTTGATATTGGGCAGCCCTATAACCATCTCTTTCTCATGAAGTTGGGAAAGGTATTTGCAGTTTAGGTGGCCAAATATTTCATGCCATAGCTTTCTAGACTCATTATCATGGGTCAATAGAGCAGAAGGTGAGGAGTTTGGCACAAAATGAGAAAACTTGTAGATTCTAGAACAGTCGTCAGCAGTACCAAATGCAATAATTTTTCCTGTTGAAATTTCTGCTATCTCAACATCATTGGGGGTAAAGGTGACTCTCTTGGGAAGCCCTGTATGGGTCATCTGATAGACAGACAGTAGGTTTGCAGCAAGTCCAGGGACATATAAAACATTATTGAATGACCCAAACTCGAGATCTATGCTACCTTTGCCTTTGTTAGAAGTTTCAGAATTGTCTCCCAATACAATATTCGGATCACTGGAAGAGTCAAGTGAAGTAAAATACTTACTTACAGACACCATGTGTCTTGAAGCACTGGAATCAATGATGAATGATGAAGATTGGGAAGTGCCAGCCATCAGTGCATGAACTCTCTCTTTGTCATCGAAATTTGATCCTCCATCTTTTCTTCTTGCGCTCTCTGGGAGAGGGATGTTGGCTTTCTCCAATGCCTGAGTTAATTGGTCGATGGTCTTCTTCATACAAGAGATTTCGGGATGAAAGCCCTTGCTGCAATAAGTGCACTTTGTCTTCTCATTCTTCTTGTTCGGATTTTTCTTGAAGTTTGATGGCTCTCCATTAAAATTTTGCTTGTTTTTCTGCTCACCAGTGGGCTTCTTCAAGTTGCCTTCTTCTTGCCTTTCAAATTCTTTGAGTCTCCAACATTTAGACAATGGTCTTTGGATGGATTTTTAATGGCTCCCATTAAGACCATCTTGTCTTGTTCTTGAGTTAATGACTCCATGAATTCTGAAAGTGACGGGCTCTTCCAATTTTTAATTGCTTTCCGGGTGGAATGGAAGGTGGAAACAAAAATTGAATAGTCCGGGCCAAGCTTGGAGAGAATGGCCAAAACTAATTGCTCATCTTTCTTGTCTATTCCACATTGCTTCAGCTGCAATACAAGAGACTTGAATTTGGAGAATAAGTCTTGTAGATTATCGAAATTTTGCAAACTCAAAGAGACTAGCTCGTTATCCAATTGGTGGCCTCTCAATTCATCGGTTTTGCCAAACAATTCTTTAAGTTTCAGCCATACTTCATTGGGTGAAGTGAGGCCGTCAAGATGAAATAAGAGTTCTCTGGATGTAGTGAGACATAACATCCCATAGGATTCATCCCTTCGATTATGCCATTTAGATTTCTCCACTGTTGAGGTTGGCTCAGCTTCTGTTGCCATGGTCACCTTGTAGAGCCCTTTGCTCCTCAGTAGAATCTCCATCTGTGCTTTCCAATCAAAGTAATTGAAAGGAGTGAGGATGATCTACTGTGTATGATCCATTGCTGCAACTGATATAACTTTTGGACTGAAATTAGAAAACTTCTGGATTCCAAAATGCACCCTGCAGAGAATAGAATTCACCTGGTGAATTGATCAATGCATCCTTCCTGAGACTATTGGATCCTGCAAGACAATCAATAGATGAAAGGAATATCTTGATGGCTCTTATACCATGTGAAAATCAGATCACATCCAAGAAATATTCAAGAAATTACACTCTCTCATATGAAAAATATCACACAACTGATCAAAGGCACAAAAATTATGCACAAGAGTAGATTTTTGTATTACTTCTCATGAATAATAATTATATCAGCCAACATGTGAATGTTGTAGGATGTTATTAAATAAAATTACAGCAATGATTCGAATGGCTAAATATGCCAAAAGAATCTTTTATCCATCAGACTTTCTAAAACTACCCATTCCCCCTAGGTGGCAAGTTGGCTTTCCAAAACTGCTCAAAAGCTCATGAATTGCTAAATTAGTGAGCTGAAGGTGAAATATAGGTAAAATCAATGCCAAATACGAAATTGGATTGGAAATGGTGTCAAGGAAATTTTTTGGTGAGAAAAACACTTTCCTAGGTTGACTAGCTCTTTCCTTTGGGGGAAAAAGTAGTAAAAGCGGCATCTTTCTTCACAAATGCGCCTTCCTTCCTAAATTTTATCCAGAAATGTTTAGGAATGCGCCCAAGTGGCCTAGGAGACTTGTAGAACACACCTTGCATGGAATCTTATCCTCCCATATTGCCTTGTGGGCCACACCGTGACAATTTCCTCAATTATTACATAGAATTAACCAACAAGTGATTAATTAATGCATCTTATGTAATTAAATAAATGGTAGGAAGGCTTAAATATGCCGACAGATTTATGGATCTGGTCCCTGATTTAGGGACATATGCCTAGTTAACTCACTTAAACACTCTGATGGACCTCCAGAGAGCCTAGATTGACTATTTTGACTCCCGTTAGCTCCTCATGACTTCAGTTAGCTCCTCATGCACCCTCCATCAATGCTCCATGCATCAGTTACACCTTCTACACCCAGTTAGACTCAGTTTGACCCATGGTTGATGTTTACTTGTGCTTTGATGACACTCCACTGATCTTTTGATCTATCCATGCAGGCTAATTCGAATGACACCCTTCGTATTCGAATCCTGTGCATTGTATCAATATTGTTTGTTATACAGATTAATGAAACATGTGTGATTATTCTGCTCCTATTTGAGTTCTATTGCATCTATGTTCTACTACTCCATTCTACACTCTTCTTCTATTTTCTGCTTAATTCTTCTTATGAGGTATACATCATCTCTTATATCTGTAGTGAATATTTTCACATTGTATCAAATCCTGTTGAGAGTATTGTCTATCTCCATTCTTGATATGTTTTTGCAGGTAATTCGAAGTTCCAGCAGTTCTAGTAGTTCCAGCAATTCCAGCAGTTTCACCTTGTATTCGCTCCAGCAGTTGAGATGATAAATTTGAACACTCCTCTCACTCCTAGAATCCTGAATCCTTTCAATTACTTTGATTGGAAACTTGATATGGAAATGTCATTGAGAAGCAAATCTCTACATAGTATAACAATGGGAAGGGAGACTGAAACAACTTCAGCAGTGGAGAAAATCAAGCATCTGAATCGATTAGATGAAGCATTTTGTTACATGTGCATTCATATTTCTAGAGATCTATTGTTTCATCTCGAAGGGTTGAGGAATCTAAGAGATTTATGGTTGAAGTTAGAGGCCCTCTTTGGAAAACAAGATGAGCTAAGAGGCCATGCTCTGGAGAATGAATTCGCTTCCCTACAACCATGCAGTTTTGCGACCATTCAGGAATTCTTCTTGAAACTAAACAATTTAGTTATGCAATGCAAGCAGTGTGGCATTGATAAGAAGCATGAGCAATTAGTTCTATCCATTCTGAGTAAGCTAGGATTCAAATTTTCTGTCTTTGTATCTACCTTCCACTCTGGGCGAATGTCAATCCCTGGATGGAAGATGCCCTCCTTAGAATTTTTTACTGCAGCTCTCCTCCAAGAACAAGACAAATTGATCCAAATGGGTGCCATCAAGGCCTCCAAAGATCAAGCTCTTCTAGCTAGAGAAACAAATAGTGTGAGTGTGAAAAGGAGGCATAAAAGCAAGGACAAGAAGCCATCTAAATCTAAGTTGAATACCAAGTCAATTCCATCAAAAGGAGCCTCCATCTCCAAGAAGGAAAAACATAAGAAATCTGATGGATCTAAGTGACCCTAATGCAAGAGAGGAAACTGTTGAGCCCAGAATTGGCCCTTTTTAGTCATCATTAATCACCTTTCCTGCCCTGTCCTACACCACTTATCATGGCAATCAGACCTATTGTCCTTACCTTATTCCCCAAATTACCAAGGTATGGCTGATCATTGTTTTATTTTATTAATGCTTATGATTGTGATAATTAAAGCTGTGCATCTCTCAAATTGTGCTAACATGTTGCGATTTATAAAGGAAGTTGAGACAAATCGACTGCAGGAAGATCGAGGCTGAACAAGTCATGAAGGAAGGAATGTTCGTTGCTTGTAGAGGAATCCTTGGGGTGCGAATCATCAATCCAAGCACAGCTGTGACAAGGCAGCTGTAACAGAATTCGCTATCTTAAGTATGTTGCTGCTCGAGTCTAGCTGTGAGCTGGAAGGACCGCCACTCTTGGGTCAATTAATGACTTTCTCATATTTGGATGTCTCTGTTTTGCCACGCATTGTAACAGCTATTTGTTTAAGGTGCCTGAAGATCAGAGATCTTCATGGCTGCCCAATTATAGGATTAGATGTTATGATTTGTATGTATAAATATGGGGAGTTGCCTCGACCCAAGGGGTTGGACAGCAGACAATTAATTTGTTATATTAGCAGCTGAGCAAAACTGTGTACTGATTCTTCTGTTAATATAAGGGGTTACTTCTGAGCTAAAGAGTTGTGTTGTTCAGCCAGCGTCTCTGTGTGAAGGCTGGGCCCGTCTTCCACAGAGATTGCTGAGTTAGAATAGGATTTTTAATTCATTGTGTGTGATGCTTTGTTCTTTTCTTTTGTACGCAGCAGCAATATTTATTGTGTGGATTTTCAGTCAAAGATTATATTTCTATGAGATTGGTGAATGGTGTAGGATAACAGTCGACTGAGTAAGGTTTGCTTTATGTATTTCAATTGTTGTTATACACAGCCGTGTTCATCTTACAGCTAAGTCATGATCCCATGAACCCTTACAATTTATCTTTCCTGTTGTGTGTTGATTGATTTCCATTATGCAATTCAATTTCTTAGAATAGTTGATTCAATCTTTTGCAATTGAATTTCTAGATTAATGTTCAGCTTATGCTTTATGATTCCCAGATTGATTAGATCAGACAAGTGATTGTTATAGAATACGAATGAGATTTCTTTTCTACAATTGTTGATTAGATCTGGTACTGTTTCTTATTGATGCATGATAGAGAGGAGTCGAAGTATAGCAGTTAAAGGCAATTGGGATTGCATAGATTTTTGGGGATGAACATGGATGATAGAAGATAAAAATATTCACTTCTAATGGTTTGGTGTTTAAGCATATACTGTGCACTTATCCTTTGAAATAAAAAGACTTTCTCGGGTTGACAATAAATTTCATATGCTCTGTGTGTATTGGTAACAATTTATCTGCATATCGAGTGCTTGACAGAAACCACACAGAGAGATCTTGCATGCATAAGAAAATAGATCAATTAACCAAGCTTCTTGAACAGAACAACATTGCTCTTCCAAAAGATGCAAAAGTGTCTGATTCTGGAAGTGGATCTGATGGTCATGAGGATTTTCATGCATTGATGGCTGGATTTTCGAAATCAAAGGCCCTCCTCATCAATTCTGGAGCCTCCAACCACATGGTTGCCTATGAAGAATCATTTTCTTCTTTAGATCTAAAATATGGGCCTACTATTCACATGGGAGACAACTCTCAGATCTCTGCCAAAGGGATGTGTACAGTACACATGGAGCATGGAAAGTTCAAGAATGTTCTATGTGTCCCCTCTCTAACAGCAAATTTGCTGTCTGTATATCAGATGACTCACACTGGATCACCAAAGAAGGTGATCTTTGGTCCTAAAATAGTTGAGATTACAGAGATATCTACTTGGAAGACTATAGTGAAATGGTTTGCAAATCATGCCTCCAAGGCATATGAGTTCTCACATTTTCTACCCTTCTCTCTTCCTACTCCTTCGGATTATCATGTAGATCCGAGTCACTCTTCTTCTAATGAAGATCAAGATCAAGATCTTGATGTTGAGATCAAAGTTGAAGAACATTCAGTTTCATATCCAGAACCAACACATGTTCCCAATCCAGGGCCAAGGCCAATATGGGCTCACACAGTCCTTGCAGCTGCTGGGAACACAGTTGAGGATTCATCTGGTCACAGAATTACCAAATCTTAGTATCATGCCAACCTTGCAATATGCGATCTACCTCTTCCCAAGAGATGTTGCATGATGGTGGGGTTCAATCCAAAATATTTTGGAAAGACTTATCATGAGCCATTTGTTCCAGTAGCAGAAAGGTTTCGTCAAAGACTTGCTTCAGCCAATACATCTTCTACACAGTGGGAAGTACATCAGAAGACTAGATCTAGATCTAGCACCTGCATTAGCATCCTACAGAGGATCAGCTTGCCAAGTTTTTTGCAAAATTTTTCACTGAGGAAAACTTTTTCCTTCTCTGCTTAGTATGATGGTTCTTTGAGTCCCTTATCATTCTTTTGAGGTGGGGTATTTTTCCCATGAGGTTTTCCCTATTTCCTTGGTTTATGGATAGTTATTATTTTTTATCATTGTATGGGTGACCTTTGGTCCTAGTTACCAGGGCCCAGGATGGATTAAGTGGGGGTGTTGGGATTTTTCTCTACTCCATCCTAGTCCTACTACCATTATTTTTTTTGCATTTCAGTCATGCATGCAGTCATGCAATTGTATGCATCCCAGTCATCAGTCCCAGCACCTAGTCCCCATTCTGCTAGCCTCGGGAGCTTCTTTCTGATCATTTCTATCCCTCCTAGTGCTTAGTGCACCCTCCTTTCACCTACCACATGTGAAAGGTGCCCTCTCTCACCTACCACTCAGTTAGTTCCTTGATTTATGGATCTAATCCCTGATTTAGGGACAGATGGCCTAGTTAACTCACTGGAACACTCTGATAGACCTCCAGAGAGCCTAGACTGACTATTTTCACTCCAGCTAGCTCCTCATGACTTTAGTTAGCTCCTCATGCACCCTCCATCAGTGCTCCATGCATCAGTTACACCTTTTACACCCAGTTAGACTCAGTTTGACCCATGGTTGATGCTTACTTGTGCTTTGATGACACTCCATTGATATTTTGATCTATCCATGCTGGCTAATTTGAATGAAACCCTTGGTATTCGAATCCTGTGCATTGTATCATTATTGTTTGTTATACAGATTAATGAAACATGTGTGATTATTCTGCTCCTATTTGAGTTCTATTGCATCTATGTTCTGTTGCTCCATTCTGCACTCTTCTTCTATTTTATGCTTGATTCTTCTTGTGAGGTATACATCAGCCCTTAGATCTGCTGTGAATATTTTCAGATGGGATCATAGCCTTTTGAGAGTATTGTCTATCTCCATTATTGAGAGTTTTTTGCAAGTAATTCAAAGTTCCAGCAGTTTCACCTCGTATTTGATCCAACAGTTGAGATGAGCAATTCGAACACTCCTCTCACTCCAAGAATCCTGAATCCTTTCAGTTACTTGATCGAAAACTTGATATTTAAATTTCATTGAGAAGCAAATCTCTACACAGGATAACAATGGGAAGGGAGACTGAACCAACTTCAGTTGTGGAGAAAGTCAAGCATATGAATCAATTAGATGAAGCATTTGGTTACATGTACATTCATATTTCTAGAGATCTACTATTTCATCTTGAAGGGTTGAGGAATCCAAGAGATTTATGGTTGAAGTTAGAGGCCCTCTTTGGAAAACAATATGATCTAAGAGTCTATGCTCTAGAGAATGAATTGGTTTCCCTACAACCAAGCAGTTTGATACCATTCAGGAATTCTTCTCGAAATTCAACAGTTTAGTTATGTAATGAAAGCAATGTGGCATTGATAAGAAGGATGAGCAATTGGTGCTATCAATTCTAAGTAAGCTAGGATCCGAATTTTCTATCTTTGTATCTACCTTTCACTCTGGGTGAATGTCAATCCCTGGATGGAAGATGCCCTCCTTAGAATTTTTTACTACAACTCTCCTCCAAGAACAATACAAATTGATCCAAATGGGTTCCATCAAGGCCTCCAAAGATCAAGCTCTTCTATATGGAGAAGCAAATAGTGCGAATGTGAACGGGAGGCATAAAATCAAGGACAAGAATCCATCTGAAGCTAGTTGAATACGAAGTCAAGTCCATCAAAAAGATCCTCCAGCTCCAAGAAGGACAAACATAAGAGATCTGATGGATCTAAGTTTCCCTACTGTAAAATGTTAAGATTTAATATGCTAAGACAGAAAATAGCAGCATTTCATTCCATTTCACAATAATAGCATATACAAGATCACTGAAGAAACAACAAGCACAGCATAAACACAAGAGACACAAATTTATCCGGGGAAACCCTCATGGGGTAGAAAACCCAGTAAAGCTTCCTCAATATAGATGACTAGCAATATACAAAGATGTAACCCTGAGCATAAGCTCCTCCTTCTCCATAGCAGACCTCTCCTCCACAAGTGCGCCACTCTCAAGTGAGTGAGTGTGTAATGAGGAATACACCTCCTCTATTTATACACTACTTCGACTTGTCTTTTACACAAATCATGTAGGCTCGTATTTAACCAATGGGTTAAATACCCCACTACAATTGACTGGGCCGACCCCTCTAGGGTGGTCTAATAACCCTTTGACCCACATAACACATACAGGGCCGACCCCCACTAGGGAATTCTAATAACCCAAGTTACCACCTTCCGATGGAGGAATAAACATCTTCAGATATACAATAATATCTTCAAGGAGGAATGAAACATCTCCAGAATAATAAAGTACAAATATAATATTCTTTGAAGTTACAATATCTCAACACTCCCCCTTAACGAGAAGGATATTATAACAGCATCTGCACGAGCAAGGAATCATCAACATCATACATGATACATCTATAAATCATTGGAAGCTTTCTCAACACCATCAGTAACTCAAGCAGTTACTGGAACATCTTCAATACTGGAACATCAACATCTTTAGTACTGAGTCTTTATCTTCTGCAGCACTCGAACAACTACAACAACATCAAAATCTGGATCCTCACGATCATCAACATCATCATCATACGATCATCAGCATCGGGATCATCTTGATCTACAGCATCTAGATCATATCTATCTACAGCATCTGGATCATCTCGATCTATAGCATCTGGATCATCACGATCTACAGCATCTGGATCATCTCGATATACAACATCTGGATCATCAGTATCTGGATCATCACGTTCTACAGCATCTGGATCATCTCATTCTACAGCATCTGGATCATCACGATCTACAGCATCTGGATCATCTCGATCTACAGCATCTAGATCATCTCGATCTACAGCATCTGGATCATCTCGATCTACAACATCTAGATCATCTCGATCTACAGCATCTGGATCATCTCGATCTGCAACATCTGGATCATCTCGATCATCATGATCAACATCATCATCATCTAGATCATTATGATCAACAACATCATCAATACAAGTATAAATATCATTAATACAAGTATCCTCATCAATACAAGTATACATATCATCAATACAAGTATCCTCATCAATACAAGTATACACATCATCAATACAAGTATCCTCATCAATACAAGTATACATATCATCAATACAAGTATCCTCATCAATACAAGTATACACATCATCAATACAAGTATCATCATCAATACAAGTATACACATCATCAAATACAAGTATCCTCATCAATACAAGTATACACAATAGCAGCATATCCTGCAATACACATGATCCAATTATGGGATGATCAATCCCTATCACTTTAGGACATAGGTCCAAGGATGATGCAATCCTAATCCACTTAGGGGATGATCAGTCCCTCTCACTTTAAGACACCTCACCATGGCTAGGGACGAGGCAATCCCAATCTATTTACAGGATGATTAGTCCTTATCACTTTAAGACATCTCACCATGTCTAGGGACGAGGCAATCCCAATCTACTTATAGGATGATTAGTCCTTATCACTTTAAGACATCTCACCATGTCTAGGGACGATGAAATCCCAATCTACTTACAGGATGATTAGTCCTTATCACTTTAAGACACCTCACCGTGTCTAGGGACGATGCAATCCCAATCTACTTATAGGATGATTAGTCCTTATCACTTTAAGACACCTCACCATGTCTAGGGACGATGCAATCCCAATCTACTTACAGGATGATTAGTCCTTATCACTTTAAGACATCTCACCATGTCTAGGGACAATGCAATCCCAATCTACTTACAGGATGATTAGTCCTTATCACTTTAAGACACCTCATCGTGTCTAGGGATGATGCAATCCCAATCTTCAATTCTCGGAGACATTAGTCTACAGATCAATTCTGGGACCTAAGTCCGAGGAAGATACAATCCCCTACCTATTCATTCAGGACTTCATTATCGGAGACCCAGTCTACGGATCAATTCTAGGACCTAATTCCGGGGAAGATACAATCCCCTACCCGTTCATTCAGGACTTCATTATCAGAGACCCAGTCTACGGCTCAATTCTGGGACCTAAGTCTGGGGAAGATACAATACCCTACCTGTTCATTCAGGACTTCATTATCGGAGACCCAATCTACGGCTCAATTCTGGGACCTAAGTCTGGGGAAGATACAATCCCCTACCTGTTCATTCAGGACTTCATTATCGGAGACCCAGTCTACGGCTCTCTTTTAGAACATGTGTTCAAGGATGATACAATCCCTCTTCTTTCTCGGAGACATCTGTCTACGGCTCACTTTAGGACTGAAATCTAAGGATGATTCAATCCTCACATGTCCACGAAGGACTTCATTCTCGAAGACATCTGTCTACGGCTCCTTTTAGAACATGTGTTCAAGGATGATGCAATCCCTCTTCTTTCTTGGAGACACCTGTCTATGGCTCCTTTTAGAACATGTGTTCAAGGATGATGCAATCCCTCTTCTTTCTCGGAGACATATGTCTATGGATCCTTTTAGAACATGTGTTCAAGGATGATGCAATCCCCTCGTCAACTTAGACCCTGTCTAAGGACCATCCACCAACCTCTCTGTCGGCATCACCAATATAGGTATCCACATCATCGACCCAATAATATGTCTGTACAGAGTTATATACACTAACTCTGATGAGTCATTCACTAACAACTTCAAGTTGGAATCCATGAGAGTGGTCATTCCAACACATCAAGTCCTTTTAATATTTCTCGGCATACTTTCCCTGGTTGAGAATGATTCCTTCTGAGCCTTTCCATACTTCTAGACCTAGAAAGTAATGCATCAATCTGAGATCTTTCATTTTCCTTTCTGCAGCCATCTATCTGTGCCATCTCTCATCAGATGGGTCTACTGATATGAGCCTCAACATCATTCGAACTTTGTGGTGAGTTCCTTCTTGCATTTGTGTATAGAAATCATATTCAACCTTGTAGCAAAGGTTGAGATCCACATCACCCATGGTGATCATTAAGCTCATCAATTTACTATCGATCCTAGAAACCCATACAGAACCTGATTCACACTTCTTCTTTAATTACACCATTAAGAGAATGGTCTTATCTAGCCACTTGGAGCAAACATATCATCATGATTTTTCCTACAAATCAAAATTAAGCACATGATTAGTAATACTTCATAATCATCAAATCATATTGACATGATAACCTATTATGCATACAGATATCATTTACATAGTTATGCAACTATTTTGACCAATACTTTGGCACAACACTTTCCCATATCCTGTATGCATACAGTGGCTATCTAGATGCCTTCCATCTCTACCAGAACATACTATCGAGAGTGTGCACAGCTCTCAGCATGTCAGTAAAGAGGTTTCATTCTAGACAAGCAACAATGGAATGTTTGTCCAACTTACCAATCATATGCATATTAGTAGTATACTATTCAATGCTCTATGAATGTTTACACTCAGCATCATATATTCTAGGAATACAAATATGCATACAAGCAATATCATTTACTATTTCAAATAACAACTGAAATACTTATCTTTTATGTTTGTGTGGTTGCCTCTTGTTTGATCTTCTATATGTATTTTGAACTTCTATTCATTCTGTAACACTATGCATGCTCAAGTGTGCACTAGTGTCATCATCATGATCTCATACACAAACATACATTCATTAGTATATTCTCAATATTATCAAAACATTCTAATTCTAAATAATTTTGAATATGTATAGTCATGATCATTAGTATTCAGGGTTTCAAGGAAGTCTTCTTTTACTCATGCATATTCTTGTTTGATCATAGTACTCTTCTGGTTAATTAAATCATCAAGATAAGAGACATAATATGCATAAACCCTTGATTACTAACTTTATGAATAAGCATAACCAATCATACCAAGTATACTTATATAAGGGATCCTAACGCAAGGTAAGATTCTAAATTGACATAGGGAAACATACCTGGATTAGTAAACCTGCTTAGTTATGTACAACATGCCTAAACAATCTCTTCAATGATTTAGAGATCCTGAGCTAGAACCTGCATGTCTCATAGGTTAAGAATAATATAACAAAGTCATACATACCTCGTAAGTAGAACAAAGATTATGGATGAGTCTTTGTCTTCATGTTGTCATGGTCATGGAACTTGATTTGTCTTTTGTGATGTACCTGTATCTTGTTAGCAAACATCAACCTCACACAACACCATAATGCATTAGTACAATCATATAGCCCTAATCAATGAATGTCTTCGATCATTCACATGTATTCATATTGTTACTATGGTGATAAGACAATTCTAACTTTAATCAAGATTGTACTAATAAATAATATGAAAACAAACACATTATGAACTTAATCAAAAATCAGATTTCAAGACATACTTGAACCTACTTAAGTCATACCTGTCGATACTTCTTGTAGTCTTCTTATGTAAGGCCTTAGCCTCAACTCCTCCTGAAACTTGATCTGGAGTTTGATTAGGGTTTGCTAGAGAAACCCTAAAAATTCAATCTTTGAGTTTCACACTTCTGAATGGATGGAAGGATGTGTCTTGCTGAGCTGATCAAACTAGCATACTTCAATTTTGAAATCTCCAAAATTTGACCCCTCAAAATTGCCTTCGAAACTTCTGGATCTTCTGGACAGGAACCCGAACTAGGGTTGTCCAATCAAAAGGTTTGATCTTGGTCTCTAAATTTTGATTTTCTTGAGTAGCATTCAGCCGTGGATTCCAATTCCAAAAATTCTAACTTTCTCGGAAACCCTAAATTCCGGAAGCCATGAATGAAGGTGCTCCAAAAATAATTTTGTTTTGACAGAAATATGTACTTGATTGTTTCTACTGTAAATCCAAACTTTTCGCTCCACAGGGTCTGAAAACTTTTTATGTGGTAGCCTGACCTGTCATCTTTCCATCTTGATAGTTCTAACCTCAATTGGATTTTCTGAGAGAGAGTTATGCCAAGTGTCGCAATGTGACCTGTTTATGGGATAAAACAGGAGAGAGAACTTGTATGGTGTGCCACATGTCACTGGTTCAACTTCGGCCTCTAAAAATGTTTCTTGAGATAGTACAGTCTGTGTACTACCTGTCACTTTTTACGAAATTTCATTTGGAGCTTCCTATCCCACGTTATGCCAAGTGTCACAATGTGACCTGTTTATGGGATAAAACAGGAGAGCGAACTTGTACGGCATGCCACGTGTCACTGGTTCAACTTCGGCCTCTGAAAACGTTTCTTGAGATATTAAAGTCTGTGTACTACCTGTCATATTTTATGAAATTTCATTTGGAGCTTCCTAGCCCAGGTTATGACCTTTTTTCCTAGGTCACCTGATTTTGACTGAGATCTGGAAGAGGCAGAAACCCTAACTTGTATTGATCATAACTTACAAAGTATAGCTAATTTGAGGGTTCCCTTTGGACACAAGATACCTGGAGATGTTATCTACGACTTGTAAAGGTTTCAGATCCTGAACCTTCTTCGAAATGCATTTATGGTGAAATTTCCACGATGACTGGTTTTTGCTATATAAAACCCTAACCTTCAAATTGTCGTAAGTAAAGCAAGTGTCGTAAGTGCCATACATTGCCTTCCTTCAGGTTAGCTCTGATACCATGTTAAGATTTAATATGCTAAGATAGAAAATAGTAGCATTCCATTCCATTTCACAATAATAGCATATACAAGATCACTGAAGAAACAACAAGCACATCATAAACACAAGAGACACAAATTTATCCTGGGAAACCCTCATGGAGTAGAAAACACAGTAAAGCTTCCTCAATATAGATGACTAGCAATATACAAAGATGTAACCCTAAGCATAAGCTCCTCCTTCTCCATAGCAGACCTCTCCTCCACAAGTGCGCCACTCTCAAGTGAGTGAGTGTGTGTAAAATGAGGAATACACCTCCTCTATTTATACACTACTTCGACTTGTCTTTTACACAAATCATGTAGGCTCGTATTTAACCAATGGGTTAAATACCCCACTACAATTGACTGGGCCGACCCCTCTAGGGTGGTCTAATAACCCTTTGACCCACATAACACATACAGGGCCGACCCCTAGTAGGGAAGTCTAATAACCCAAGTTACCACCTTCCGATGGAGGAATAAACATCTCCGGATATACAATAAGATCTTCAAGGAGGAATGAAACATCTCCAGAATAATAAAGTACAAATATAATATTCTTTGAAGTTACAATACCTCAACATAAGAGAGGAAACCACCCAAAGAGATATTGCATTCACAAGAAAATAGATCAATTAACAAAGCTTCTTGAACATAACAACATTACTCTTCCAAAAGATGCAAAAGTGTCTGATTCTAGAAGTGGATCTGATGGTCATGAGGATTGCCATTCATTGATGGCTGGATTTTTGAAAGCAAAGGCCCTCCTCATAGATTCTGGAGCCTCCAACCACATGGTTTCCTCTAAAGAAACATTTTCTTCTTTAGATCTCAAATATGGGCCTACTATTCACATGGGAGACAACTCTCAGATCTCCGCCAAAGGGATGGGTACAATACACATGGAGCATGGAAAGTTCAAGAATGTTCTATTTGTCCCCTCTCTGACAACAAATTTTTTGTCTGTATATCAGATGACTCACACTCACCAAATAAGGTGATCTTTGGTGCTGACATAGTTGAGATTACAGAGATCTCTACTGGGAATACTATAGCGAAAGAGATTACAAATCATGCCTCCAAGGCATATGAGTTCTCACATTTTCTATACTCCATCCTAGTCCTACCAACATTATCTTTTTTTGCATTTCAGTCATGCATGCATTTTTGCATGCAATCATGCAATTGCATGAATCCCAATCATCAGTCCCAACACCTAGTCCCAATTCTGCTAGCCTCGGGAGTTTCTTTCTGGTCATTTCTATCCCTCCTAGTGCTTAGTGTGCCCTCTTTTCACCTACCACATCTGAAAGGCACCCTCTCTCACCTACCACTCAGTTAGTTCCTTGATTTATGGATCTAATCCCTGATTTAGGGACAGATGGCCTAGTTAACTCACTGAAACACTCTGATGGACCTCTAGAGAGCCTAGACTGACTATTTTCACTCTCGCTAGCTCCTCATGACTTCAGTTAGCTCCTCATGCACCCTCCATCAGTGCTCCATGCATCAGTTACACCTTCTACACCCAGTTAGACTCAGTTTGACCCATGTTTGATGGTTACTTGTGCTTTGATGACACTCCACTGATCTTTTGATCTATCCATGCAGGCTAATTCGAATGACACCCTTGGTATTCGAATCCTGTGCATTGTATCATTATTGTTTATTCTACAGATAAATGAAACACGTGTGATTATTCTGCTCATATCTGAGTTCTATTGCATCTATGTTTTGTTGCTCCATTTTGCACTCTTCTTCTATTTTATGATTAATTCTTGTTGTGAGGTATACATCAGCGCTTAGATCTGCTGTGAATATTTTCACATGGTATCATAGCCTTTTGAGAGTATTTTCTATCTCCATTCTTGAGAGTTTTTTTCAAGTAATTCAAAGTTCCGACAATTTCACCTCATATTCGCTCCAGTAGTTGAGATGAGCAATTCGAACACTCCTCTCACTCCAAGAATCCTAAATCCTTTCAGTTACTTTGATTGGAAACTTGATATTGAAATGTCATTGAGAAGCAAATCTCTACACGGGATAACAATGGGAAGGGAGACTGAACCAACTTCAGCTGTGGAGAAATTCAAACATCTGAATCTATTAGATGAAGCATTTGGTTACATGTGCATTGATATTTCTAGAGATCTATTGTTTCATCTCGAAGGGTTGAGGAATCCAAGAGATTTATGGTTGAAGTTAGAGGCCCTATTTGGAAAACAATATGATCTAAGAGTGCAAGCTCTAGAGAATGAATTGGTTTCCCTACAACCAAGCAGTTTGATACCATTCAGGAATTCTTCTCGAAATTCAATAGTTTAGTTATGCAATGAAAGCAATGTGGCATTGATAAGAAGGATGAGCAATTGGTGCTATCCATTATGAGTAAGCTAGGATCCAAATTTTTTGTCTTTGTATCTACCTTTCACTCTGGGCAAATGTCAATCCCTGGATGGAAGATGCCATCCTTAGAAATTTTTACTGCAACTCTCCTCCAAGAACAAGACAAATTGATCCAAATGGGTGCCATCAAGGCCTCCAAAGATCAAGCTCTTCTAGATGGAGAAGCAAATAGTGCGAATGTGAAAGGGAGGCATAAAAGCAATGACAAGAATCCATCTGAAGCTAGTTGAATACCAAGTCAAGTCCATCAAAAAGATCCTCTAGCTCCAAGAAGGACAAACATAAGAGATCTGATGGATCTAAGTGTCCCTACTGCAAGAGAGGAAGCCACCCAAAGAGATATTGCATGCACAAGAAAATAGATCAATTAACAAAGATTCTTAAACAGAACAACATTGCTCTTCCAAAAGATGTAAAAGTGTCTGATTCTAGAAGTGATCTGATGTTCATGAGGAATGCCATGCCTTGATGGCTAGATTTTCGAAATCAAAGGCCCTCCTCATAGATTCTGGAGCCTCCAACCACATGGTTTCCTCTGAAGAATCATTTTCTTCTTTAGATCTCAAAGATGGGCCTACTATTCACATCAGAGACAACTCTCAGATCTCCTCCAAAGGGATGGGTACAGTACACATGGAGCATGGCAAGTTCAAGAATGTTCTATTCGTCCCCTCTCTGACAACAATTTTTTTGTCTGTATATTAGATGACTCACACTCACCAAAGAAGGTGATCTTTGGTCCTGACATAATTGAGATTACAGAGATCTCTACTGGGAATACTATAGCGAAAGGGATTACAAATCATGCCTCCAAGGCATATGAGTTCTCACATTTTCTACCCTTCTCTCTTCCTACTCCTTTGGAATCTGATGTAGATCTGAGCAACTCTTCTTCTACTAAAGATGAAGATCAAGATCTTGATGTTGAGATCAAAGTTGAAGAACATTCAAATTAAGATATGTTCCCAATCCAAGTCCAAGGCCAATATGGGCTCACATAGTCCTTGCAGTTGCTCAGAACACAGTTGAGGATTCATCTGGTCACATAACTACCAGATCTCAGTATCATGCCAACCTTGCATTATGCCATTTACCTCTTCCTGAGAGATGTTGCATGATGGTGAGGTTCGATCCAAAATCTTTTGGAAAGACTCATCATGATCCATTTGTTCTAGTAGCAGAAAGGTTTCCTAAAAGACTTTCTTCCACCAATACATATTCTACATAGTGGGAAGCACATCAGAAGAACAAATCCAGATCTAGCACCTGCATTAGCATCCTACAGAGGATTAGCTTGCCAAGTGTTTTCCAAAATTTTTCACTGAGGAAATTTTTTTCCTTCTCTGCTTAGTATGATGGTTCTTTGAGTTCCTTGTTGTTCTTTTGAGGGGGGGTATTTTTCCCATGAGGTTTTCCCCATTTCCTCAGTTTATGGACAGTTCTTATTTTTTTATCATTGTATGGGTGACCTATGGTCCTAGTTACTAGGGCCCAGGATGGATGAAGGGGGGGTGTTGGGATTTTCCTATACTCCATCCTAGTCCTACCAGCATTATGTTTTTTTTGCATTTTAGTCATGCATGCATTTTTGCATGCAGGCATGCAATTGCATGCATCCTAGTCATCAGTCCCAGCATCTGATCCCCATTCTGCTAGCCCAAGGAGCTTATTTCTGATCATTTCTAGCCCTCCTAGTGCTTAGTGCACCCTCCTTTCACCTACCACATGTGAAAGGCACCCTCTCTCACCTACCACTTAGTTACACTCAGTTAGTTGCTTGATTTATGGATCTGCGCCCTGATTTAGGGACAGATGGCCTTGTTAACTCATTGAAACACTCTGGTGGATCTCCAGAGATCCTATATTGACTATTTTTACTCCATTTTTCTCCTCATGACTTCAGTTAGCTCCTCATGCACCCTCCATCAGTGCTCCATGCATCAATTACACCTTCTACACCCAGTTAGACTCAGTTTTACCCATGGTTGATGGTTACTTGTGCTTTGATGATACTCCACTGATCTTTTGATCTATCCATGCAGGCTAATTTGAATGACACCCTTGTTATTCGAATCCTGTGCACTGTATCATTATTTTTTATTATATAGATTAATGAAACAAGTGTGATTATTCTACTCCTATCTGAGTTCTATTGCATCTATGTTCTGTTGCTCCATTCTGCACTCTTCTTCTATTTTCTGCTTAATTCTTCTTGTGAGGTATACATCAGCTCTTAGATCTGCTGTGAATATTTCCACATGGTAACAAAACCTGTTGAGAGTATTGTCTATCTCCATTCTTCATAGTTTTTTGCAGGTAATTTGAAGTTCCAGTAGTTCAAACAGTTCCAGTAGTTTCACCTTGTATTCGCTCCAGTAGTTGAGATGAGCAATTTGAACACTCCTCCTACTCCTATAATCTTGACTCCTTTCAATTAATTTGATTGGAAACTTGATATGGAAATGTCATTGAGAATCAAATCTCTACACAGGATAACAATGGGAAGGGAGACCAAACCAACTTTAGTTGTGGAGAAATTCAAGCATCTGAATTGATTAGATGAAGCATTTTGTTACATGTGCATTCATATTTCTAGAAATCTATTGTTTCATCTCAAAGGGTTGAGGACTCAAAGAGATTTATGGTTGAAGTTAGAGGCCCTCTTTGGAAAATAAGATGAGATAAAAGGCCATGCTCTAGAGAATGAATTGGCTTCCCTACAACCAAGTATTTTTTAGACCATTTAGGAATTCTTCTCGAAATTCAACAATTTAGTTATGTAATGCAAGCAGTGTGGCATTGATAAGAAGGATGAGCAATTGGTGCTATCCATTCTGAGTAAGCTAGGATATGAATTTTATGTCTTTGTATCTACCTTCCACTCTGGGTGAATGTCAATCCTTGGATGGAAGATGTCGTCCTTAGAATTTTTTACTACAACTCTCCTCCAAGAATAAAAAAAATTGATCTAAATGGGTGCCATCAAGGCCTCCAAAGATCAAGTTGTTCTAGCTAGAGAAGAAAATAGTGTGAATGTGAAAGAGAGGCATAAAAGCAAGGACAAGAATCCATCTAAATCTAAGTTGAATACCAAGTCAAGTCCATCAAAAGGAGCCTCCATCTCCAAGAAGGATAAACAGAAGAGAACTGATGGATCTAAGTGTCCCTACTGCAAGAGAGGAAACCACCGAGAGAGATCTTGCATGCACACGAAAATAGATCAATTAACCAAAATTCTTGAACAGAACAACATTGCTCTTCCAAAAGATGCAAAAGTGTCTGATTCTAGAAGTGGAGCTGATGGTCATGAGGATTGCCATGCATTGATGGTTGGATTTTCGAAATCAAAGGCCCTCCTCATAGATTCTGGAGCCTCCAACCACATGGTTGCCTCTGAAGAATCATTTTCTTCATTAGATCTCAAAGATGGGCCTACTATTCACATCGGAGACAACTCTCAGATCTCTTCCAAAGGGATAGGTACAGTACACATGGAGCATGGCAAGTTCAAGAATGTTCTATTCGTCCCCTCTCTAACAGCAAATTTGTTGTCGATATATCAGATGACTCACACTGGATCACCAAATAAGGTGATCTTTGGTCCTGACATAGATGCGATTACAGAGATCTCTACTGGGAATACTATAGCAAAAGGGTTTGCAAATCATACCTCCAAGGCATATGAGTTCTCACATTTTCTACCCTTCTCTCTTCTTACTCCTTCGGAATCTGATGTAGATCCGAGTGAATCTTCTTCTAATGAAGATCAAGATCAAGATCTTGATGTTGAGATCAAAGTTGAAGAACATTCAGATTCAGATCCAGAACCAACACATGTTCCCAATCCAGGGCCAAGGCCAATATGGGCTCACACAGTCCTTGCAGCTGCTGGGAACACAGTTGAGGATTCATTTGGTCATAGAAATATCCCTCCCTTTAGGTTTAAAGAACGACAATCGCTATTACTACATGTGGAACAAGTATCTAAAACCATAGGCGAACAAGGGTGACTACAAAACTTAGTCAAAAAATTAATGGGACAAGCAGCACGATGGTGGGATATCCTATAGTAATGACTGGAGACTTGGATGATCACTTCGACATATTTCATTGAAAGAGTCGGAGGACACAAGCTGATGCCACAACTATAAATTCATAAATTTGTACAGGGTATGGACCTCGCCATGCATAAAGAGAATTGTCAAAAAGAATGGAAACGAGCAGGATATAGAAATGAAATAATTTTGCCACATTTTTTTCCTACTACCTTAGACAACCTACCTAACAAATGGTACAAAATGGAAGAAACAAGAGGAGAAACACTTAACCGAAAAAGTCTTAAGGAAAACTTTATTAAGGATTTCTCCTTCTCCCCCACAAAATAATACCTTCACAATGTGGTACAAGAGTTGCACCAATTCATTAAGCCAATGGAATAAGAAAGAAACCCGAGTAGTCAGTTAGTCTCATACTATAAATAAATTTCTATTAAAAGGAAACAGTCGGACCAAGTGAAAACCTAACTAGAAATGGAGAATGATCATTCTGATGGGAAAATTGTTTGATGGAAAAGAGACCACCCACAAGTAATTCAACCATTAAAATGACTTTCAAAATTGCCATCAAAGAAAAGGAGGATGAAGATGATGACAAACAATTTCCCCTAGCTTTTACATAATTTAAAGAAGGTGAAAAACTAATCAATGAATCAAAAGCACTTGAGTGGATGGATGCTAATATTAAGAAATAGGAAGTCAACATATCTATCGATGGGTGACCAACATGGCAAAGATAGACGACTACTAGTTAGAGCAACAGACTGCCGAAATATCAAATCTACTTAAAGAGTATCAAGATTATTTTTTCTCGAGACTACAAATAACTGAAAGGACTAGTACAAGAAATGGGAGAAATGAAAATTGATATAATTCCTAATGCTAAACCCGTCAAGGAATGACCATATAAGTTAGCCCACAAGTATAAGGACATAGTTAAGAAAGAGTTTAAAAACATGTTAAATGCAGGAATAATATATCTAGTAGATCAATTTGATAGGGCCAACCCCATGGTAGTACATCCAATTAAGCATGACCCAGAAAGAATCCATGTCGGTGTCGACTTCAAAGGCCTCAATAAAGTAACCTTAATAGATCCTTTACCGACTCCTTTTTCCAGATGATATCATTAACAAAGTCGCTAAGCATGAATGCTACTCATTCACTGATGAATTTTTTGGGTATAACTAGGTCCCAATTGCAAAAGAAGACCAAGAAAAAACTACATTTGTCTATGAATTTGGATCTTTTCCTTACATAGAAATTCCATTTGGCCTAAAGAATGCCACTGTTGCTTTCTCTAGAATAGTTATAAAAGTCTTTCAAGAATTTTTATATAAAACAATGGTTGTCTACTTTGACCACTGGATCATATACTCAATGTTTAAAGACCATATACAATGCAGTTATATTTAAATATAAAGAAATCCATATTTGGCACACCAATAGTAATACTATTGGGTCATGTTGTATGCAAGGATGGAATAAAAGTGGACTTAGCTAAAATAAAATTCAGCATGGACTTAAAACCACCAGTAAACCCTAAACAAGTTAGAATCCTAATAGGACATATTGGCTATTATAGAAATTTCGTCTGACATTATTTTGACATTATATTTCCATTGGAAGGATTACTTAGAGTATAGGTTGAATTATCATGGACATGAGAATGTGAAGAATCATTTGAGCTACTTAAAAGGAAATTATTTGAAGCTCCAATATTTAAAATTCCCTGACTAGTCAAAGAAAATTCACGTCCATACTGATGCATCAGGTGTCGCAGTTGGATCCATATTAATACAACCTGGAGATGACGAACTTGACTACCCTTATGCATACACCAGTTTCAAGCTAAATAAAGCTAAAACAAACTACTCAATGACTAAACATGAAGGATTGGGAATGATAATCACACTACAAAAATACTGACACTACCTACTGGATAATCCATTTGTATTTTACGCAGACCATCAAGCTCTTAAATATATGGTGAATAAACCATTATACCATGGTCACATATTTTGATGGCTCCTATTGTTTCATGAATTTGAATTTGAAATTATAGTTTGACCTGGAAAATCAAATGTCAACCCTCACCACTTGTTGTGCATTGAAACCGAAGAAGAACTAGTCGACATTGATGATGAACTACCTGATGCACACCTTCTTAGTATAGAAGAAGTACCAAAATAATTAGCAGAGTATTGCCAATTTTTTACAAGAAGGCCAAGCACCTCAAGGAACATAAGGGAAGAATAAAAAAAATTTAGCAATGAAAGCAGCACCATACACAATAATCAATTGCTACTAATAAAAACTTGGGCCTAACGACATGCTCCATTATTGTGCACTTGAGCATGAACGAAAAGATATCATAGAAGAAGCACATTCAGGGCCTATAGAAGGAAATTTCCATGATTACACTACTGCCAAAAAAATCTTACAATTAGGACTACGGTGGCCATCTCTATGTAGAGATTGAAAGGATCATGTGAATAAATGCAAAAATGCCAAAGAATGGGCCAACACATTAGACGACATGAAATTCCCCTAATATTTGTTAACCCAAGCTTGACATTCGAAATTTGGTCAATATATTTTGTCAGACCCTTTCCAAACCCTAGGCGTTGAACCGAGGCATGATATATTATTACTGTCATAGAATATGTAATAAAATGGGTCAAAGCAGAACCCATTGAAGCTTGCACTAGCAAAGTTGCATCTCGATTCATGTATGAAAATATAATTACAAGATTTGGATGTCTACTAACACTCAGCAATGATGAATTCATGCAATTTATTATAAAAACTATCAATGTGGTAACCATAGAGTTCATGATAGATCATCATAAAAGTTCATCTTACCATCCTCAGTCAAATGAAGTCATTGAGTCATTTAACAAAACATTAACTAAAGGATTAACAAATATTTTCAACATCAATAAGGATGACTGAGACGAGAAAATACCTGCCATACTATGAGCATATAGAACAACATACAAATGATCGACGGACCAAACACCTTTAAAGCTATTATTTGGATAGGAAGAAATCGTCCTGTTACATTTCAAACAATAAGGACCAGCCATTGCTCAAGTATTACATCTTGACATTACTCAAGTGACTCAAGATAGAATATTTGACCTATAAAAGATGGAAGAGGACAGGCTGATTGTTATACATCACCAAGAAGTTCAGAAGACACAACAAAAATATAGTCACCACTGTAACATTGAAAGCAAAGACATCTCTATTGGTGACTTGGTACTATTATACAATAGTCGGATAAAGGAAAATCGAAGAAGCTTGAGACTGCATGGTTAGGACAAGACATAGTCGAATAACTCAGCAACAATGGATCGGTAAGGTTAAAAACACTTCAAGGTCGCTTCTTCAAGAAAGTCTTGAATAGTGCACGACTAAAATGTTACCGACTATGAAGGAGGCACAATGTCGACTAGTGTTCATATAAAAACTAGTTGGTCATGTCCCAGGTTTGTTAGAGGTAGGACAAACTAATTAATTTATGTTATAATTAAGCAATAGTTACATTAACTAACCAAAAAACATTAATATAAAAAGCACTAAGACATGAATTGGTTTAGCAAAATGCATACAAAACAAAAAATATGGGCTTAAAATGGGTAGAAGAGGCTAAGCATGGGAACATAGAAGGACATCACCTTAAAAGCAATGACAAGAATATATTTGATGAAGTGAGTACCAATGGCTCTATCAAGGAAAACAAGGTCAATAAAAATTCACTCATCTAACTCTAAAGATTTATTGCTTAATGAGGTCTGCCAAGATTCAGGCACACTCTTATGGACCGGCATGCAGAAAATTATGAAAGAACCAATGCATATTAATCTCATTCAAATTTTAGAAATGACCAACCTAAAAACAAACATCAAGACCATCCTAGAAAAATGGGATGACTTCCAAGACTGACTAGCGCTATCTTCTCTAACAATCACCAAAGCCTGTGTTGACTGCACACCTCCAAAACAAGCATCCATGCCGCAACAAAAGCAGTAGCATTTATTTTTATGAATTATGTAAATTTTACTTCCCCCCTAAGTCTCTTCGGGGTAAATAAATGTTTTAGGGTGGCGGAGATGTTGGAGGATCCTATTTGGCCAGCAAACTAGGTCCTCCCGACCGACTAACACATAGTCGGCTCAAGATAGTCGTGTTGATTATGATATCCGACTAAATAGTTATGTAACATAATAACTGTATGTATAAAATATATACCAGCATAGATCCATCTTAAACCCGTATTTATCAAGCACCGATAGGGATCCAATTTCTTGAGGTGTATTTCTTTTTTTTTAAATTTAAACTCAAGAAGTTTGATATCTCTTGATTGATAGATCCGGGTATAAGTTTTAAGTTTTTGTTTTATAAACTAACATCGATATTTTAATTACTTTTCATAATATTTTATTTTATGAGCCAACATGGTTTTTTTTAAATACTTTCCATAATTTTTTATTTTATGAGTCGACATGAATTTTTTAATGGCCAACATAATATGGTACTTCACTTTTTACTATCACTTTTTACATTTTATTAGATGACATGAATTTATTAATGGCCCACATAATATGGTACTTCACTTTTTACTATCACTTTTTATGTTTTATTAGGTGTAAGGCTACATGTAACGGGACACATACACGTTACAAGATCTCCCTCATATTATCATTTTTTACATTTTATGTTTTATTAGGTGTAAGGCTACATGTAATGAGACACATACACATTACAAGATCTCCCTCATACTGGGTTGTAGAGCGCCTCTCGGCGCAATTAGGCCAGTGAGCCAAGGAAAAGAGAGGATTTTGTACATATATGGTCTATTGATAATACAAGATACTTGTTCCTTGGGTTCTCGTTACCCATTCTCCTGCTCTCTCATGTATGTATGATTATGCATGTATTGTATATTTATGTGTATGATCGATGTGCTACTAGAAACTCCATGTAATCCCACATATTGCAACACATCTTCCACATTAATTCTTCAAGATTTTAGTGGTTCCATTGGACCTTTACCTGTTCGATGGCCTTGTTCCTTAGCAACATGACTTTCCAATCAAGGATATGTAGTGGTTACACTGGAATATCTCCTTTTGGTTCCACCTGGATCACATCCCAATCAATTATGTCGTTAGGATTAGGCACATATTTCTTTAATAAAGACACATGAAATACATTATGAACATGCAGAAATGTAGGGAATGCTAATGCATAGTATACATATCTTGTATTATCCAAAATTTCAAAAGGCCCACAAAATTGGGCTACAAGTTTTGGACAATTCCCAATGTCATGGAACTTTACTTTGTCCCGACTTTCAATATACATTATCCTTGGTCTTGAATTCTTCTAACATTCTTCCTTTGTATTCATGATTGTTCTATCCATCTTATTTTATTTTCAAATTCTTCCATATTTTCACTATCTTCTATTCCATTTCCATGAGTAAATTTGTCCCAATTATTATTCTATCAACTGGATTATCACAACTGATTGGAGTATTGCACTTCCTTCCATACAAGGCTTTAAATGGACTCATATTTAGAGAAACATGATATCCATTATTATATACAAACTCTACCAAATATAGGTAGCCTTATCATTTTGATGGTTGATCCATCGCATACATTTGTAGCATATATTCAATAACTTGATTGGCTCTCTCAGCCTTCACATCTATATATGGATGATATGTTGTGATTGGGTTCAGATCTATTCCAAATCCATTGAATAAGTCTTTCCAAAATTTGGAATTAAATTTTGGATCTATGTCGAAAACTATTTCTTTAGGTATCCCATGCAACCTAGCAATCTCTTTCATATAAATAACTACTATATTAGTTTCCTTATGAGTTGACTTGACTAGTATAAAGTTAGTAGATTTTGTTAACTTATCCACCACAGCCATGATGGAATCGTGTTTCTTTCTTGTTTCACGAAGCTTAATGATGATGTTAATGCTTACCATATCCCATTTCCACTCAAGTATTGGAAATGGTTGAAGCAATTGTGTTGGATGTTTATGCTCAACTTTTACTCTTTGGCATTCCATGCACCTTTCTAGATATTCAACAATATCCTTCTTCATTTATGTACAATATTATTTTATTTTTATTGCTGCAAAGGTATTTTGGTATCCACGATATCTTATGTAAGGAGCAGTATGCATCTCCTTCAATACCAATTTCCTTAATTCCATTGAATTAGGAACATAAACTCTGCTTTTGTACATAAGTATTATGTCATCTTCCAACCTATAACCTTCATATTTATTATGTACATTTTCCTATTGCAATTCTTGTTTTACCTAAAAGGTAATGTTGATATAACATGGAAGACTCAAGAATTATGGTTTTTAAATCCGATTTACACAAACTAATGGTTGAAACATGCATGGAGTAAACTCTTCTACTGAGTGCATTAGCAACCTTTTTGTCCCCTTCTTTTATATGTTTGATATCAAAATCAAACTCAAACAAAAATTCCATCCATCTTATTTTTCTTTCATTCAAATTTTGATTTTCAAACAAATAATTCATCCCACTATGATCTATTCTCAACTTAAATTTTCTTCCCATGAGATAATGCCTCCACATCTTTAATGCATGCAAAATAGTATCAACATTGTGTTTGATCTTCTGGATTGGTATTATTTTAAAATTTGCACAATCAAAGCGTTTTGAGTGGACACTCCACCCATCTTCAGGATCTAGTTGAGGCTTGAATGATGAACTGCAAGAATGGTATAAGCTTGAAAGTTTAATTTTCAAGGATGGTGAATAAATAGGTTGGAGGGAAAAACAAGCCATTTGGAGATTAAGGGACAAATTAGGAATAAATGAAAATCTTTTAGATAAGATATTTTCGCTAGATAAAGAAAATAATAATTTAAGGGTTAATGAAGGTATTAGGACCAACGAAGTGGTTATAAGGTTAAAATAAAATATGCAAACAAATTAATTAAATGGAATAATTAATTATATATATATATATATATATAGAGAGAGAGAGAGAGAGAGAGAGAAATTGGATTATTGAAATAAAAATATAATTGTAAATTAAGATAAAATAATTAACTTAAAATTATAGGGTGGAAATTGTTAATAACAATAAAAGAAGACGAACCAGAGGGTTTAATTAGAGGGTTTGGGGACCAAAATAATAATTAGGGGTTAGAAATTACAAAATTAAATAAATTAAATTAAATAGAGGAACTATTAGAAAATTAAAATAATAGCAAGAAGGAGGGGGTAAATTGAGGAGGCATGGTATGAACAATATTGATAAGAAAAGAGGCATTGCAAGGAGAAGAATCAATGATTAATACAATGGATTAGAGGTTTCAATGATTGTCTTAGCTTATAGTGATCCTCGTGATTGGAGTTCATGGGATTTTTTTTAATCTCTAAGGCTTCCCTAACCAACCAAGAGGAGTAATGAGAGGTGGAGGCTAGAATTTTAGCTTGATCAAAAAAATCTTGGTGCTTGGTTTTAAATGAATGTTCAGATACAACAAATATTTTGAGGTGATTATGATAGGTGTCAACAATGTGCTCTTTTAGATGGGTTTTGATGGATCTACTGGTTTGACCAATGTAGGATTTTCTACAAGAACATGGAACTTGGTATTGGGATAGAAATGGATCTGATTTATCTTTGACGCTTCTAAATAATTGTTTGAGTGTCTTATGGGGCTTGAACATAGTATTTATATCATTCTCATTCCCATAACCCTCCAAGTCATTCAAAAAATCCTCAATCTTTACCTTTTCTTACCTCCACTGTAGTCACCCTCTCTTCATTTAATCTTGATTCCTCTTCATTATCTTTACTCTAGAAATGCTTTAATTATTCTATTACCCATCTCCACTTTCCCATTAAAGAGATTCTTTGCTCAATTGAATCTACTAATTTTAATCTCCCTCCCCATGAAGCCGAAGAAATCAGGAAGGAGTGCTCAAGGATTCTCAAATCTACCAAGAATTTGAATCCTAACCTTTGCATGGATTAATTTTATGCCCTCAAAATGCTCAATTCTAATAATGATATAGTAATCCTAAAGCTAGATAAAGGAAACACCATTGTTGTCATGAACTCCTTAAATTATGAATCTAAATTATTGGATCCATTATCATCCTCATCTTATAAACTTCTCCCTTATAATCCTGTCATCAAAATTACAAATCAAATTTCTAAGGATATTCATTCCTCATCAATTAACCTCTTAATTAAGAAATGTATCCTTCCTCGTAATCCCCTTCCTCCTAGAATTTTTGGCCAACCTAAGATTCATAAAAAATATATTCCTCTCTTACCCATTGTTAGTGTTACAGTGTAATTTTCCACCATGTGAGCATCAGCATTCTTTGGCCTTCAGGATCCATTTTACTGACTCAGAACTATCATTTTCCCTCTAGGAACACACAAATCCCTATTTTTTGTTCCTATACACTAGCTGTTCCACTATAGCCAACGTACACGCAGGATGTTCCACTATAGCCCATGGACACCAAGTAAAATGGTAAAAATCAATAGAAAATTACTTTTTACTCCAAAAAGCGGTCTCAGGGTGACCTTTGGCCCTCCATGTACCCCAGAAATGACTCGATTCAACCTTTCACCTACCTTTGAGAGGTTATATATTTAGCTCTTATGGTGCATGGAAGGAGGAGAAAGAGAGAGCAAGATAACTCTAGTGTATTTTTCCCGTGACTTAAGTCTACACTCATTGATCCTTATTGTTGTGAACTCCTTATGTTCACCTACCAAACTCCTTTCATAGTTTTAGTTTGCCATTGCATGGGGGATTGAAGTGGTAGAGGCACAAGTGGATAGACCTAGTTCTTGGTTTAGATTGGTTGCCAGCAAGAGGTTGTATATTGTACTTCTCGTTATTCATTAATGGAAATACTCATTTTATCATCCAATTGATATTGTGAATATTGTTAAATTACATTGGGTTATATTTGCTTATGATGTCATGGATCATGCTATTGATTATGCACATGTCTCTACACATATACCTATAACTACGACCACGACTGCTAGCCAGCATGTACCTCCTAACGCTGGGGGTGGGCACATTCCTCATCCTTGGGGTGGGCATATTCTCAACCCTGGGGGTGGGCATATTCCTCATTCTGGGGGTGGGCACATTCCCAACCCTGGGGGTGGGCACATTCCTCATTCTGGGGATGGGCACATTCCCAACCCTGGGAGTGGGCACATTGCCCACATTAAGGGTTGGCACATTCCCAATGCGGGAGGAGGGCATATACCTTACACTAGGGGTGGACACATTCCCAACACTGGGGGTGGGTACATTCCCAACATTGGAGGTGGACACATTCCCAACACTGGAGGTGGGAACATTCCCAACACTGTAGGTGGGAACATTCCCAATGCTGGGGGTGGGAACATTCCTAACACTGGGGGTGGAAACATACCTTATAATTATGGTCATTACTCAACTGCTCCTTCTACAACTAGCACATATATGCCCCATCAATATGGTGGAAATCCTCCTTATAATGTAGTTAGCTCTGGCCCTTATTACAACCCTCCTCAACATGGTACTCATAGCATATATATTCCTTCATACCCTTATATAGGTCAAGGTGGGGGTGATTATCAGCCATATGGTCATGGTCATGGTTCATATTATCCTTACGGTCCACAAGGTCGGCCTCTTTTGGGAGCCTTTAATCTAGTTTCACAACCACCGCTCCTGTTTCTTGCTCATCTGAACTTGACCGATCTTTCGAAGCTTACGAATGATCCGATGTGTCACGATCCTTCTTGGCCTCTAGTCCCTACCAATCTCCCTTCCGACATTTCAAAGTTTGAAGGGAAGAATGGTGAGGATCTGGGTGATCACGTTACGACTTTTCATCGTTGGTGCTCCTCGAATTCATTAAATCACGATTCTATTTGTCTGAGACTATTTCAACGCACCCTCACGAGGGTAGCCACGAAGTGGTATGTCGAGTTTCCTGGGGGCACTTATAAAGGTTTCAACGAGATAGCTTTGGTTTTCCTAGACCAATTTTAGTTGTCGGTTCCCTCTGATACTAGCACCAATATTTTGTCTACCTTCCACCAATAAAAGGCCACGCACATATCTGACCATGTTCAAGAGTGGCGTCGACGGAAGAAGATGGTGAAAGCCAACATTCCTCCAGATTTTCTATTGGAATAGTTTCTCAAGTCTTTGCTTCCATATATTTCGAAAGACATTTCCGTATCTGGCATTATGACTGAGGAACAAGCTATACTTAAAGTCCAGCAGCTAGACCTAGTCTATGCTCAGTCTGGCATCCTATATGATATTATTCCTGATGCACCGCGGTCATGACATGAGCCCAAACCAATTTCTGGACCACATGCCAACGGCATTGTGGGATCTGCAAGTACTCGACCCATGGATTTGGTCACCACCCAAATGCAAAATTTGTCTATTGGCCAATCCACACCCAGATAGGCTCGCGCATCGTCCACTCCTACCAAGTCGTCCAATGTTCATTCTATACAGATGGCGAACCCATCAGGTAACCAGCAACCTGGTGGTAAGAAGAAGGGGATAAATAACTGTAAGGGTGGGAATAATTTGAACAATGGAAGTAATCAAAAAGCTCCTAGGAAGGAGAACACCAACCCTCCTCCGGATGGAGGAAATGCTGGTGGGGACCGTAAGCCAAGATGTAAAGTGAAATTCCTTTGCAAACTTTGTGGAAAGGACCACCTGACTCACTTGTGTCCTTTAATTGAAGAAGCATTGAAGCATCTTGCAAAAATCCCAGCTATGTTGAAAGATCCCCTTCTGCATCATCAGAATATGGCATCGAATACTCCCGCTGTTGGCTATGGGACTAATGAAACTACAACGTCTTCTTCCCATGCCGGTGGCTGCAAATGCGTAAACATGGTCCAATCTCAAGTTAGTGTTGCTACTCGTCAATGCAATTATGGTGCACCACAACCGAATATGGGGAATGAGCCTCCTCCTCCTCCTAACACTTCACTGCATATTGAGAATCCCACTACTGTGCCACGGATACCGAAAGGTGTTAAGTGCTTGACGTACAAACCCAATGCTCGAGCCGCTCATAACTACTCTATTGTAGAATATTTGGGTCAAACTCCATGGGCTATGTCGGCTCTTGAGGTGTTATAGGCATGCCCTTCACAATGGCACGCCCTTTTATCTGCTTTGGGAGTTCAGGATGTGAATATCCCTAGCGTCATTAAATTCGACACTATTGACATCTAGCCTCGCTTACCTTACCATGTTGCTTTTCAAATCCATGTAAGGTTCTTGGATAAGTTTTTTAAACACACGATGGTTGACGAAGGTGCTTCCAACTCGGTAATGTCGTTGGATTACTAGAAATCTCTTGGCTCTCCTCCTTTGTCTAAATCTATGACTATGATTACTGCATTCAATGGCTGATCATTTAGGCCGCATGGTATTATCCCTTCCCTTGAGGTCCACTTAGGTGGGAAATCCATGCCTATTGAAGTTGAGGTGGTTATGCACCCATCGACTACAACCTTCTTCTAGGAAGGGATTGGATCTACACAATGAAAGCAATCGTATCCTCCCTATTTAGAGTTATCTGCTTTCCTCATGAAGGTAGAATCATGACGGTCGATTAGCTAGACTTCCCTAGTTCTAATTCCGTAGCATCGTCAGGAATTGTTGTTCCTCAGATCAATGATTCTCAGCCGGCAACTGGGAACATTGGTGTAGGATTGTACTGATCCTTGTTGGGAACATTCGACTTTGTTGCACCAATTGCTTTTATTGGAACCATTTCCGATAGTGTGTCCTCCTCATTGAATAATGTACCATTACAGACCTCGTATTTTAATGATTCATGGATTGTACCATCCACGAGTGCATCATCTGGAGACATTTCGCACGTTGGAATGGATATTCTGGTATCTGCAGCTGAGCTTGCTTCTCAAGATATTCAACAAGTCACTGCAAAACCAAATCTCTCTTCTTCATAGACAGGGGAAGAAGAACCCGTTATGCTGCCCGCGTGTGCAGTCGACCCATTTTGTTCACACGATTTTCTCGATGGTATTTTACCTTCAGATGAAACTTTTATTGAGGCCATGAATGGTGATGACAAACTGTGGGGGGGTATTTGTCATAGATTTCATTCCCCTCCTACCCTTGATCTTATTAAACAAGATGAGTCTCGAATACAGTCTGCCATACATTTAGATTTTGATCCAGGCATAGTTTTGTCTAGCCCCAGTTTGGCATTAAAGTCTGATCTCCCTAGTGGTGAGTCTTTAGACTCTCCTATAGATATGCAAATCGGTGATCTTGCTGAGTTCGATTCTACTTCTAGAATTTCCAACTCTCGTGATGATGAATTTGCTAGTGTAGATTCCTTCGCATCCTTCAGCTTTGCTCTTCATTCTAAAGTTGATCATTTTGATCCTTCAGGCGTTGGTACTATGGCACCTTCAGTGGTTATCTCTACTTGCATTATGTCTAAAGTTGATAATAGTGAAGTTGAAAATGTTTCTACCACAGTGACTTGTATCAGATATCTCTTTACGTACGTTTTAGAGGTGATTTTGGTACTTATGTTTCTTGGAGACAGGATACTTAGCTGGACTTATTCTTGATTACTGGTCCTTTTTGTAATGTCCCCATTTTGACCCCCTTCGCATTTAAATCGTAAATGATGTAAATATTGATATTTAATCATGGTGAGGAGCTCAAGGCCAAGGCCCCACCATTGATTTATCATTTTATGTATTGACAATTAAAAATAGATGCATGTGGTTCTTGTGCTAGATAAGCACAATGTAAATAAGACATCATGTAAATACGGATTTTAATGAAATACCCACAACTAGCTATGCAATGCAACAAAGAGATGGGGGCATGATTCTACAAGGAATAGGGAGGGAAATTATTCAAACCCTTGAGCCAATGGTGTTAATCCATGTGTCAATAAGAAAACCCATGAACCACCAACTACCCATTTTGGGTTATGCACCCAATCATTTAATTCTTCCAAGAGTTGGTTGAGGCAATTAATGCCTTGAGAATGAAGAGGCATGGTAGCAAATTTCATGCATGGGAAAGCCATCAACCTGGGAATTCGTATTTTTGCTTCTTGGGAAAGAAAACACCCACGAAATGGTGCCCAAAGCCATTCAGAACGGATAGTTTTCCCTCTCTCACGCAGATTGAGATTGTTGGAAGTTACATTCCTATTTTTCATCAAAAACACAGGGTTTTCCTTGCCCAGAAACTCGTTTGTGGTTTTGGATAGTAGCTGGGAAGAAGGGGCTGCGATTTGGGATCGTATGGAGGTTGTTTTGTCCCAGAATTGCCATGGGCATTTTTCCTAAAAATGATTTCTGCTTCCTGTGGTTTTCCCAAAACCTCCATTGTTCACTTTTAGCCTTCCCACGTTTTTCTGAAGCTCAGGGAATCACTTTTATGCTTATCACTGTACAAACATTTTTCTCCTATCCAGCCATTGTAGTTAGCTGATTATCTGCATCCATGTTTGATTTGGAGACTGTAAGCAAGAGATTGGAGTGGTAGTGGGCAGAGAGGGCTTGATAAACCTAGTGGGGGAGATAACCTCTCAGGAAGATCAAGAGGGCTTTGGCTACTCTTCTATGCACACCCTGAGAGCACTAGATGGGGAAGGTATGGCCTGAGGGACTGTACAGCAGTGAAAAGAATACTTCATTGTGCTGGGTGTGTAGGTATTGTGGGTGCCAAGCTAGATAGATCTTGTAAGGTTACCCCTGGCTCTGTGCTTGAGCTCACTATCTTAGCTACTCTTCCTTTCCATTTCCTAGCAGCCTGATAAAACCAATTATAGATTGGCTTGGCTCATCTTGGCGTATGCTTGGCTATGTGTGAGTCTGTTGTTCCCTGATTCCTTGTAGAGATCATGCCCAGCTCGGGGGTGGTAGTGTGTGGAGATATTAATGATCACAACTGGCTTATGGTTGGGTAGAACATTGTAGTTGCATAGTCAGTTGCTTGGGACTACTTTGTTATAAGATAAGTACTCTCTTGTGTTAACTTTGCAATTATTGTTTAATGAATATCTTGAATGTATGATGGAGGTGTTATTGAAATTACTTCCACTATGTTTTCTTATAATTATACATTCCATATGTCTTTTTATACTATGTGAATGCTTACTTAAAAGTTCAGGGGGCTAGATGCCCGGTTTTAGCATCACGATCATCTCTATCATGCTAGTATGATAGGAGGGGACATTACATTTTGGTATCAGAGCTACTGGTTGCAGCATTGGACCTCTATGGGCCAAATCCAATTACAGTCACAAGGGAAGATCCCTTCCTGATCACCACAGGTCTCAGCATCGGGCCTAAACTGGCTAAGTTGGATAGTTTGCAGAGGTAAGGTTACCTCCTGCTGAGCAACAGTCATCATAGGAAGAAGGAAAGAAGAATTCAAAATTGTTTTAAGAGTTTTTGGAAAAATTTTGTTTAAGTTTGTTTTGGGAAGAGTTCAAAAAATCGTCCCGCAATTGCGGAAGAGTTCGGCGAATCGTTCCGAAATTGTGGAAGAGTTCGGTGAATCGTTCCGAAATTGCGGAAGAGTTTGGCAAATCGTCCTGCAATTGCAGAAGAGTTCGGTGAATCATTCCGAAATTGTGGAATAGTTCGGCAAATTGTTCCGAAATTGTGTAAGAGTTCGGCGAATCATCTCGCAATTGTGGAAGAGTTCAGCAAATTGTTCCGCAACGCAGAAGAGTTCGAAAAGTTGGCTTGAAACTGTGGAAGGATTTTGCGATTTGTTCCGCAATTGCGGAAGCACTTGGCAAATCGCCCCACAATTGCGGAAGCATTCGGCAAACCGCCCCGCAATTGCGAAAGCACTTAGAAAATCGCTCTGCAATTGCGGAAGCATTCGGCAAACCGCCCTGCAATTGCGGAAGCACTCGGCAAATCACCCCGCTATTGTGGAAGCATTCGGCAAATCACCTCGAAACTACGGAAAGAATTTCCCAGTGTCTTCTGAAACTGCAGAACGAATTCTCTTCCGAAATTGCAAGCCCCCTTGACCCCCGTCGTTCCCCCCCATATGTCGTTGATTGTGAGAAAATTCTATGATTTGACAAATTGTGAATATAATATTTTCCCATGTGCATGAAAGTAATTATTAATTTCTGAGAATATAATGCAGCTAACAATTGTGTTGATGAACACATTTTGCAGAATCACAGTTACCTCAGGGCAGCACTCTAGATAGTACAGTTGGAAAGTTTTGGATCTTGGTTGGGCCAAGAAAATGAACATCATGGATGATGTATAGGATCCCTATGAGCCTGAGACAGATGCCATGGGGGAGAACATACATGTTGAGAATGCTGAAACAGAATCTAATGGGAGAAGAAATCAAGAGACTCCTCCAGGTATTGCAGCCACCATGAGAAGCCTAAGGGTGGAGTTGCAAAGCTGTAGAGAAGATAATGAAAGGATGATTAAAGCTCAAGAAGAACAAAATCAGTTGAATGCAGCCATGCTACAGAGTTTGACAAACATCCAAAGGAAAATAAACTCTGGGCATCAGACATCAAATCCAGAAAGGGGTGGGAGTAGTTCTAGAAGGAATTCCCGTAAGAGGTCCAGTAGCTCAAGAAGAGTTTCTATAGACAGAACGTATACTCCAGAAATCTCTTCTAATGAATCATCTAACTCTGAAGAATCCATTGAGGGTTCAAGCTCTTCATCTTGTAGGAGTAAGAGAAAGAAGCACTACAATAACAATTCACATGGGGAATTTAAGAAGGCGAAACCTCCTACATTTGATGGAGAGATAAAGTCTGGTCAAGTAGCTGAAGCTTGGCTTCTTGGGATGAGAAAATATTTCCAAGTCCAAGACTACTTTGGGAATATGAAGGCAAGGGTTTCCATCTTCAACTTGAATGGAAGAGCATCTATATGGTGGGAACACATCAGGCAAGTGAAGAAGATCAATGAAAGGAAGATTGTGTGGAAGCAGTTCAAGAAATACTTCAAGCAGAAGTACCTCTCTGACAGGTACTATGATGATAAGATAAAAGAGTTCCATGAGCTGATATTGGGTCAATTGACCATGGAAGAATATGCAAACAACTTCTTGGAGCTACTAATATATGTCAGGTACATTCGAGATGATAAGGTGAAAATTCAGCGTTTCCTAAGTGGACTACCACAGTAATATAAAGACAGAATTGAGTTTGATGAACCTCAAACTCTAGAGGAGGCCATAAGAAAGGCCAAGTATTGCTTTGATCAAAAAAGAAGCAAACCAAAATTCCATAAGGCATGGAAGGATAAGAAAAATGAAAAGTTTGATCAAAGGAAGAAGGGGTTCAAGCCTCCTCAATTTCGGAATCAGCAAAGGAAACCATCACAAGTTGTGACTAAGCCAACTAGGATGATGAGAGACAAGCCAAGAGATCCCAAGGAACCAAGAGAACCACTTCAATGTTGGGGTTGTGGAGGGGACCACATGCTTAGGAACTGTCCACATCGGAATGGGAATCCAAATCAAGTTCACAACATCCAAGGAGATGAAACTGTGGGTCAAGTGGAAAGGACAATCCCTAGAATCTATGCAGCTCTAGATGACCATCAGGAAGATCATCAGTCAACTGTGGTTGAAGTTGAAGGTAAGATTGCTAAGCAATCTGTTTCTATTTTGATTGATCCTAGATCTACTCACAGTTATGTTACTCCTATAATTGTTGAGATTTGTGCTTTTAAGAAATTAAAGCATAGTAAATCATGGTTAGTTCAACTAGCCATTGGAACCAAGAGAAAAGTTAGTGAAATAGTAGAGAAATGTCCATTAGAGATGGATTGGCTATTCACTTATGCAGATCTGAATATTTTACCACTGGGTTCCTATGATATTCTCATTGGAATGGATTGGTTAGAAGCACATAGGGTTAAACTTGACTGCTACAATAAGACATTTGAGTGCATGGACGAAGAAGGAAACCCGAGGGTTGTAAAGGGCATTCCAAAGGTGACTTCTGTTAGACAGATTACAGCCATGTAGCTGAAGAAGTTTTGTAGGAAAGGATGTTAACTGTATGCAGCCCACATTTTAGAGGCAACAGAGAATGAAACTCTTAAATTGGAGGACTATCATGTATTGCAAGAATTCAGGGATGTTTTTCCTGATGAGATTCCAGGACTTCCTCCAAAGAGAGACATTGACTTTACAATTGAACTTGTGCCAGGAGCGGCACCAGTGTATAAGACACCCTATAGGATGAGTAGACCGGAATTGCTAGAATTGAAAATGCAATTACAAGAGTTGCTGGAAAAGAAATATATTAGGCCAAGTGTGTCCCCGTGGGGAGCACCTATTCTATTTGTGAAAAAGAAAGATGGAACACTCAGGTTATGTATTGACTGCAGGCAGTTGAACAAAGTCACTGTGAAGAAAAAATACCCATTGCCCTGAATTGATGACCTTTTTGACCAAATAAGAGGAGCAAAGGTATTTTCAAAGATTGACTTGAGGTCTGGTTACCATCAAATAAGAATCAAAGAAGAAGATATTCATAAGATAGCCTTTAGAACAAGGTATGGACACTATGAGTTTGTAGTGGTACCATTCGGTCTCACAAATGCACCATCTACATTCATGTGTCTCATGAATAATGTTTTTAGCAAGTATTTGGACAAGTTTGTTCTTGTATTCCTAGACGACATTCTCATCTATTCTAAGAATGAAGAAGAGCATGAAGAACATTTGAGAATGACAATGCAATTACTAAGGGAGCATAAGTTGTATGCAAAGTTGAGCAAATGTGACTTTTATAAAGATAGAATTCATTATTTGGGTCACATCATCTACGACGAAGGAATATCTGTAGACCCTGAGAAGATTGAAACCATTATGAATTGGCCAACTCCAAGGAATGTGACTGATGTGAGATCTTTTATGGGCCTTGTTGGTTACTACAAGAAGTTTATCGAAGGATTCTCCAAGGTTGCAAACCCGATCACTTCTTTGCAAAAGAAGGGGATAAAGTTTGAATGGTCACCAAGATGTGAAGAAAGTTTTCAACAGTTGAAGAATCTTTTTACAAGTGCACCAATTTTGAAAATTGCAGACCCAAAAAAAGACTTTGTGGTATGTACCGATGCATGCAATCAAGGACTTGGAGGATTTCTTATGCAAGACAAACACGTGATATGCTATGAGTCAAGGAATTTGAAAGAGCATGAGAAGAACTATGCCACTCATGATATAGAGCTTGCAGCCATAGTACATGCTTTAAAGATGTGGAGGCATTACTTAATGGAAAGAAAATTTGAGTTAAGGACAGACCATTGTGGTCTGAAATACTTGTTTGATCAGCCAACTTTAAATGCTAGGCAAGCTAGATGGTTGGAATTTTTGTGTGAATTTGATTTTGAAATCAAACACATAAAAGGGAAAGAAAACAAGGTGGCTGATGCACTCAGCAGGAAGGTGCATGAAATGCATCTGACAACGCTTAGTACTTGCCAACCAGATTTGAGACAGCAGATTGTTAACCATACGGTTGAGGATGAAGTGTATGAGCAGATAAAGGACAAATTGTAGCAGCAAGACCTTGGTAAGAAGTATGAAGGCTATCATTTGGAAGAAGGCAGACTTCTTACTTATAAGAATAGAGTCTATATTCCTAATGCGGCAGATTTGAGGAGGATCGTTATGGATGAAATCCATAAAGCTCCATACTCTGGTAACCCAGGATATCAGAAAACAATTGCTACAGCAAGAAAATATTATTTCTGGCCAGGCATGAAGAAGGACATCACTAAATACATTTCTAAGTGCATGGACTGTCAGTAGGTGAAGAGTGAACACCAACATCCAGCAGGTTTATTGCTCCCAGTGCCAATTCCAGAATGGAAATGGGAAGTAATATCCATGGACTTTATTATAGGATTGCCAATGACTGTGAGACAACATGATTCCATTATGGTTATGGTGGACAAGTTAACAAAGGCAACACATTTTATACCAGTTAAGTCCACACATAAAGATGATGCCATTGCAAATATTTTCATGAAGGAAATTTTCAGATTACATGGGTTTCCTACGGCAATAATTTCTGACAGGGATACCAAGTTCACTTCCAATTTTTGGAAAGGTCTCTTTGCGGATTTGGGTACACAGCTAAGCTTTAGTACTGCATACCATCCTCAAACAGATGGGTAAACAGAAAGAGTAAATCAGGTGCTTGAAGACATGCTCCGCATGTATGTAATGGACAGACCATCCAAGTGGGAGGATTATCTACACTTGGTAGAATTTGCATATAACAATGGGCAACAAGCATCATTGGGAATGAGTCCTTATGAGGCTTTGTACGGCAGAAGGTGTAGGACACCAGTGACTTGGGACAATCCAGTGAATAGAATTGTACTTAGGCCAGAATTGCTTAAGGAAATGGAGCAAGAAGTTGCCAAGATCAGATAGAATTTAAAAACAACCCAGGATAGATAAAAAATCTATGCAAATAAACATAGGGTGCATAGGGAATTCAATGTTGGGGATCATGTGTATCTTAGAGTGAGATCAAGGAAGAGTTCCTTGAAGCTTGGGAGTTGTGCCAAGCTATCACCTAGATATTGTGGGCCATTTGAAGTGCTTGAAAGAATAGGGCCAGTTGCATATAGACTTGCATTGTCTGCTAGCACTAAAGATCATAATATTTTTCATGTCTCTTTGCTTAAGAAATATGTACATGATCCTAACCATGTGATTAATTGGAATGTGATCCAGGTGGAACCCAAGGGAGAATTCCAAACCGATCCATTGTGCATCCTAGACAAGAAGGTAACATTGCTCCGGAACCGAGCCATCAGACAGGTAAAGGTGTAATGGAAGCACTACGGTCCTGATGAGGCTACATGGGAGCTGGAGGATGCCATGAGGGTGGCATATCCATTTTGTTCAATTTTGATGATCACTAAGGACAGTGCTAATGTAAGGGGAGGGGAATGTAGTGTCCCCATTTTGACCCCCTTCGCATTTAAATCGTAAATGATGTAAATATTGATATTTAATCATGGTGAGGAGCTCAAGGCCAAGGCCCCACCATTGATTTAGCATTTTATGTATCGGCAATTAAAAATAGATGCATGTGGTTCTTGTGCTAGATAGGCACAATGTAAATAAGACATCATGTAAATACAGATTTTAATGAAATACCCACAACTAGCTATGCAATGCAATAAAGAGATGGGGGCATGATTCTACAAGGAATAGGGAGGAAAATTATTCAAACCCTTGAGCCAATGGTGTTAATCCATGTGTCAATAAGAAAACCCATGAACCACCAACTACCCATTTTGGGTTATGCACCCAATCATTTAATTCTTCCAAGAGTTGGTTGAGGCAGTTAATGCCTTGGGAATGAAAAGGTATGGCAGCCGATTTCGTGCATGGGCAAGCCATCAACCTGGGAATTCGTATTTTTGCTTATTGGGAAAGAAAACACTCACCAAAATGGTGCCCAAAGCTATTCTGAACGGATATTTTCCCCTCTCTCATGCAGATTGAGATTGCTGGAATTTACATTCCCGTTTTTCATCAAAAACGCAGGGTTTTCCTTTCCCAGAAACGCGTTTTTGGTTTTGGATAGTAGCTAGGAAGAAGGGGCTACGATTTGGGACCGTATGGAGGTCGTTTTGTCCCTGAATTGCCATGGGAATTTTTCCTATAAACGATTTCTGTTTCCTGGGGTTTTCCCAAAACCTCCATTGTTCATTTTTAGCCTTCCTATGTTTTTCTGAAGCTTAGGGAATCACTTTTATGCTTATCACTGTACAAACATTTTTCTCCTATCCAGCCATTGTAGTTAGCTGATTATATGCATCCCTATTTGATTTGGAGACTGTAAGCAAGAGATTGGAGTGGTAGTGGACAAAGAGGGCTTGATAAACCTAGTGGGGGAGATAACCTCTCAGGAAGATCAAGAGGGCTTTGGCTACTCTTCTATGCACACCCTGAGAGCACTAGATGGGGAAGGTATGGCCTGAGGGACTGTACAACAGTGAAAATAATACTTCCTTGTGTTGGGTGTGTAGGTACTGTGGGTGCCAAGCTAGATAGATATTGTAAGGTTACCCCTAGCTCTGTGCTTGAGCTCACTAGCTTAGCCACTCTTCCTTTCCATTTCCTAGCAGCCTGATAAACCCAATTTTAGATTGGCTTGGCTCATCTTGGTGTATGCTTGGCTATGTGTGAGTCTATTGTTCCCTGATTCCTTGTAGAGATCATGCCCAGCTCAGGGGTGGCAGTGTGTGGAGATTTTTATGATCACAACTGGCTTATGGTTGGGTGGAACATTGCAGTTGCATAGTCAGTTGCTTGGGACTACTTTGTTATAAGATAAGTGCTCTCTTGTGTTAACTTTGCAATTATTGTTTTATGAATATCTTGAATGTATGATGGAGGTGTTATTGAAATTACTTCCGCTGTGTTTTCTTATAATTATACATTCCATATGTCTTTTTATACTATGTGAATGCTTACTTAAAAGTTCATGGGGCTAGATGCCCGGTTTTAGCAACACGATCCTCTCTATCATGCTGGTATGATAGGAGGGGACATTACACTTTTCAACATTTGGTTTGGTCATGGTAGGCATATTCAGAACCTTGCATATAGGTTTAGGCCTCCCCATTGTTATGATGCATTTGAACCTATTGGCATCCAAATTCGTAGGCACCCCCTAAGTGTCCTTATCTTGCTTATGTTCCTTGCATTATGCATAGCTTTGTTCCGTACACTTGGAACTAGTCTCGCATGTCCCTGACACTCGTCTACTCCTATTACAAGCATTCTTCCACCTTTGCTTTGAGCTCATTAAAAATAGTAAGGAGGTTACGAGCATTCTTCCATCTCTCCTTTGAGCTCGTTAAAAACAGTAAGGAGGTTACGAGCATTCTTCCATCTCTCCTTTGAGCTCGTTAAAAACAGTAAGGAGGTTACGAGCATTCTTCCATCTCTCCTTTAAGCTCGTTAAAAATAGTGAGGTCATGAGTTTACTTTTTTGGGCTCGTTAAACATTTACGGAAAAGATTTTTATAGTCTTTTTTAATCCCTTGTTAGACTTTTTCAAATCAAACAAGATTGCCGAGTATACTTGTCATTTCAAACTCGTTAAAATATTTGAAGTGGCATCCACTTAGGTATAAGTTTACCCCTTTTCCGTACCTTTGTGGATTAATTACGAAAAATGTATACTCTAGTCATACATGACTACAAGAGTTCTTCTCTCATTGTTTTACACTTTTTCGGGTGAGGAGACTAACTTTACAAAAGAGGACTCCCTCATTTTTAATCAAGTTGTGATTGGATTGCATCATCCTGCTTGTCGCTTGAACCTTGTGCCGGCTCCCATCTACTCAATAATTAGTCATGTTCCTGAGCACTTTTCCTTTTGATCCAAGTAGAGCTTTCATTTACCCTTCACAATTTGATGACCCTTTACCGTGAGGGAACACCCCCCGAGTGTCCACATCCTGCACATGCTTCCTTGCATTGATCATAGGTATGTTCCACTGCTTGGGACTAGTTTTCTCGCTATTTGACACTCGTTTCCTCACCTGTTGTACTATAAGCAATTTTATTCTTTTTCAAGCTTTTCCAAATATGAAAAAGACCAAAAAAATTAAATATTCCAAAAAGCCGGACGGGAAAATATTTAGTTCTTTTTGTTGGTAGATGTTGTGTCACCTTTGAACAGAGCATTCATTCCACTCCATCCATCATGAGTTGGGACTATAGTAGGACCTTAGGAGCTGTACTCATTTCTCATAGTTTACTCCACCAATTGGTTAAGCTTCCAGTCGCTACGGAGCCATTTTTCGATGCCTTCTACATCGCACAGTTGTTGTTATATTAAATCCATGCTACCTGAGTCTATCCATCTACTCATGCTCTTACTCAAAGGAAGTTCTGAAACCAGAGTCGGCCACTCCTCAGATCTCTTGACTATTGCATGTTGGCCATCCTTATTGAGTCAATTCATTCGTTCGAGTTCTTCCAAATCTTTCAGCGTAGCTGTTACCATGTGCTAGTTGATGGGGGATTCCTTAATGCCCTCCTTCTAGCGAGTTTCGTTCCATCGACTTCAAATCATTTATTCCGGAATTGAGACTTAGATTCAGTTGAGTACCTTGAGGCTTGCAGTCATTAGTGGTAGGTTCTCTCGCCGTCGACAGTTTTGGGAATACATCAATGTCCCTTGGTCGATGGATTCATTTTAGTGTTTGACTTCAACACATCTATTCGCACTTTGATGATTGTACTCTATGCCTTGATGCCCATTTTCATTATTGGTGGGTTATCTCGCGTCTGTTAACGGTATACATCATTGACCTATAATCAGATGATGTCACATCAGGTTTGACCTCAACACCTTTATTTACTTGATGGGACTTGCACTGCAGACGATTTGTGTAGAAGACTCTAGATGTTAGTAGCATTCAGTATGCTAATCTTGACAATGACTATACTCATGAGAGCTTACTCTCATATGTCAGCAATTTGTACCTCCAGTATTGCACCAGTTGTTTCCTTTTCAGCAAAAGACCATATCTTACTATATGGGTCAAGGCTATGACCACTCATTACATGTATTCACTATATACTGCCTATCATGGTCACTATATCAGATTGTTGTATTGTACCGACATGTATTCAGAGACATTATTGTATTATGAAGAGTGAGCTACTCTCTCCATTTGTGTCTCCATCACTCCACTTCTGAGATTTATAATGTATTTAGGCCATCGTAGTACCTTCTCTGACCTCACACATTAGGGGGCATCTGTTACATCATAATTTTCCACCTTGTGAGCATCATCATTCTTTGGCCTTCAGGATCCATTTTACTGACTCAAATCTATCATTTTCCCTCTAGGAACACACAAATCCCTATTTTTTGTTCTTGTATGCTAGCTGTTCCACTATATCCAGCGTAAACGCAGGCGGTTCCACTATAGCCCACGGACACCAAGCAAAATGGTAAAAAAAAATAGAAAATTACTTTTTACTCCAAAAAGTAGTCTTAGGGTGACCTTTGGCCCTCCATGTACCCCAGAAACAACTCGATTGAACCTTTCACCTACATTTGAGGGGTTATATATTGATCTCTTATGATGCATGGAAGGAGGAGAAAGAGAGAGCAAGATAACTCTAGTGGATTTTTTCCGTGACTTGAGTCTACACTCATTGATCCTTGTTGTTGTGAACTCCTTATGTTCACCTACCAAACTTCTTTTATAGTTTGAATTTCCCATTGCATGGGGGATTGAAGTGGTGGAGGCACAAGTGGAGAGACTCAGTTCTTAGTTCAGATTGGTTGCCAGCAAGAGGTTGTATATTGTACTTCTTGTTATTCATTAATGGAAATACTCATTTTCTCGTCCAATTGATGTTGTGAATATTGTGAAATTACATTGGGTTATATTTGCTTATGATGTCATGGATCATGCTATTGATTATGCTAATGTCTTTCACATGTTATATGCACTTGCTTGTACTTGTTGTTAAGACTAATCTACAGGTTCAAGTGTAGAAGTTTAAAGCCCAAAGACGATCTGCTTTGAACATTCGGTTGAAGGTTGGTCTTTTCTCCATTATCTTAGCATTGTCATTTATATATCATTGCATTGGGGATTGAGTTATTTTCCGGTAGTCAGCTGTCTGTTGTGTTCTACCCCAAGCCATAGGAAGTTTTCTTCGTAACAGTTAGTGCCATATAGGATCCTTGACCTATGCCCTTTCTTTTTTCTTAGATAACAAACTTTATCCATTTTCTAATCAATATCCCTCCTTTATCAAAGACTCTTCTGATTTTATTAATAAGATAAAGAACCTCTCCCTCAATGATCATGATCTTATAGTAATCTTTGACATAGTCTCCCTTTTTACTAAAATCCCATTCCTGGAAGATCTTGAAATTATCTCCATATTAGTAGATGATGAAACTCTTAAGCTAAATTTTGCCTCTCATCCAATTATTTTTATGTTTTAAAGTAAAGTTCTATGAGTAAACTAAGGGCAATACCATGGGATCATGTCTTTCCCCTGTAGTAGAAAACATATTCATAAACCATTTTGAATCTTAGGTAATTAATTCCTTTCCTCTTAAAACCAAATGTTGGTATTGATTCATGGACGAGACCTTTGTCATATGGCCCCATGGGCATTCCTCCCTCGTTAACGTTTTGCATCATCTCAATAGTATTTCCCCTCTTATGGAAATAGTTATGGAAATCGATCAAAATGGTTCTCTTCCCTTTCTGGATGTCCTAGTTTCTCGATAGTAGGATGGATCTTATCTCAACAATTTTACCAAAAAAAAACCCAAATTGATAGATACCTTCATTCCCAATCCCACCACCATCCCTCTCAAAAATACATTATCCTTAAAACTCTAGTAACTAGAACTATTCACATTTTTTATCCTCAACATCTTTGATCCTCAGCATCTTTCTCAAGAAAAATCTCACCTTACCAGATCTCTCATGAACAATGGATACCCAAGACACCTAATTAACAAGACCTTTCATCAAGTTCTTCATCCTAAACCTCAACGCCCCAGGTAATCCTCCTCATCCCAATATGTTGTCTCTCTCCCATTTATCCATGATATTACTGATTGCATTTCCAAGATCCTTAATAAAAAGAACATAAAAACTATCTTCAATCCAAACAACATGCTCAAACAATTATTTAGAAGTGTCAAACATAAATCTAATCCATTTCTATCTCAATGCATCTACCAAATTCCATGTTCTCGTGGAAAATGCAACATTGGTCAAACCAGTAGATCCATGCAAACCCATCTAAAAGAGCACATTGCGGAAACCTATCACAATCGCCTCAAAAATCAGATATAGCCAAACATTCATTTAAAAGCAAGCACCAAATTTGTTTCGAACAAGCTAAAATTTTAGCCTCCACCTCTCAGTACTCCTCTTGGTTGGTTATGGAAGCCTTAGAGATTGAAAATCATCCCATAAACTTCAATCGTGAGGATGGATATAAACTAAGCCAATCATGGAAACCTCTAATCCATCATATTAACCATTGCTTCTTCTGCTTGCATCACCTCTTTTCTTATCAATCATATTCATACCATGCCTCCACAATCTACCCCCCTTCTTGCCATTATTTTATTTTTCTAATAGTTCATCTATTAAATTTAATTTAATTTGTAATTTCTAACTCCTAATTATTATTTTGGTCTCTGATCCTCTAATTAAACCCTCTCGTTCATCTTCTTTTCTTGTAGTTCTTAACCATTTCAGCCTTATATTTTTAAGTTAATTATTTTATCATAATTTACAATTATATTTTTATTTCAATAAGCCAATTTCTCTCTCTTTATATATATATAATTAATTATTAAATTCAATTAATTATTTCGTTTAATTAATTTGTTTGCATATATTATTTGAACCCTTATAACCACTTCATTGATTCTCTTATTCTATTTATACAAATTTCTAAATTGTTTTAAATTCAAATTATTAAATTTCAATTTCAAAATAAAAGTTTTTAAGATTACTTTACAACCATTTTGCCTTCTTTACCGTCTTTTTTACTATAATTATTTCAAATTCAATTTTTTTTAAATTATTTCAAATTCAAAAATCTTAAAATCTTATTAAACTAACTTTAAAACCTTTTTTTACTATAATTTAATTTAATATATTATGACTTTCCTTCTTATTGAAAAATCCCCATTTTTCAATCCTTTTCCTTTGGTCCTAATAACTTCATTAACCCTTAAATTATTATTTTATTTATCTCACTAAAATTTCTCATCTAAATTTTTTTTGTTTATTCCTAATTTGTCCCTTTATCTCCAAACGACTAGTTTTTCCCTCCAACCTATTTATTCGCCATCCTTGCAAATTAAACTTTCAAGATTCTACAATTCTTGCAATTCATATTTCGAGCTTCAGCCGGATCCTAAAGATGGGTGGAGTGTCCACTCGAAACATGTCGATCATGTAAACTTTAACATAGTGCCAATCCAGAAGATCAAACACAATGTTGATACACTGTGTAAATATTCATGCTCAAATAGTATCAAGTTCCAATTCATGTGTGACATGCTTTTCCTCATGCTATTTAATATTTCTAGATTCATAAAAAATAACATGTCCATTTTGCATAAGTACTCCACCAATTCCTTCTCGGAAAGCATATGTACATACTACAAAATCTTCATTTGGATCAACTATCTTGAGAATTGGTGTACTAGTGGGCAATCTCGTTAACTACTGGAAACCTTCTTCACACTGTTGTGTCCATTGAAACTTGATTCCTTTCTTTAGCAATGATGTAATTGTATGTGCTAACTTTGAAAATCCTTCAACGAATCTCATGTAATACCCAGTCAATCCCATAAAGGATCTAATTTCACATACATTTATGGGTGTAGGCCATCCCACGATAGCTTCTATCTTATATGGATTCACTAATATTCCTTATTTAGAGATATATCCTGAGTACTGATATTTCCTTTAATAGAAAGAACATTCACTCATCTTATCATAAAGTTGATTCTCTCTTAACATTTGTAATACCAACCTCAAGTGCTCCTCATTCTCTTCTTTTGACTTTGAATAAATAAGAATGTCATCCAAAAATAAATGAAATATTTGTATCTACATACTCTTTGAATATCCCATCATTAGGAACATAGATGTACCTGGTGCATTTTTTAACCCAAATGGAACCACCACAAACTCATAATGACCACACTTGGTCCTGAATGATGTCTTGCTAAGGTCTTCTTCTTATATCCTCACTTGATGGTAACCATATCTAAAATTTATCTTTGAGAAAATATTTTCTCCTCTTAATTGATCAACCAACTCATTGATTCTAGGAAGAGGGTACTTATTCCTCACAGTATCCTTGTTCAACTATCTAAATTCAATACACAACCTCATATTTCCATGATTTTTCTTTATAAATAGAACTAGTGATCCTCAACGAGACACAATTTGGCATTTATACCCTTTCTTCAACAATTATTCCATTTGCATATGTAACTCTTTCAAATCAAGTGGACTCATTCTATATGGAACATAACTGGAGCATCCCCATGCATCAAATCACTAAAGAAATCAATATCTCTTTTCAGTGGTAAACCTGGTACTTCTTCAAACACCTCTACAAATCCTACAATACTCAAAAGTCGTCTAAATTTGGGCTTCTACACTTATTGGGTTCTTGCACATGAGCTGCATACATCTAGAATCCTTTTATGAAGCATCTCTTCAATTTCAAAGATGAAATTTATCTTATAGAAATAGGTCTTGGAATTCCTTTCACCATCTTTTGTTTCCCTTCTTCATCAAGACAAGTAAATGACTAGTTATGACAATCTAATACCACATGGTGTCCATCTAGCGAGTCTATCCCAATAAATACATCATATGAACCAAGTTGTATCATGTTCAACTATGGAAAAGTGTACAGTCCATTTGTAATGTCCCTTTTTTGAAATTATTTAAAATGGTGAAATTTTCAGCTTTTTCCACTTGTTCGACCCTTGACTAGTCTTGGGTTCTTAACCTCCAAATGGCTCCAAATGATCCCAAATTGTCTCAGAAGGTGTATGAATGGTTTTATTACATAAATGTGATGTTCAAGGATGCTTTAGAGTCAACAATAGGGTTCTTCAACTCTCCTTTAAGTTCTGTCCAAAGTAGGGAATTTGACTAGTATTGGTCTCTTAGTCTCCAAATGACTCCAAATGTTCCCAAGTCCTCAGAGAAGGTGTATGAATGATATTAGGACTTGATTATGATTTTCATGGATTATTTAGGGCCATAAAAATACTTCTGCAAACCCCTTTAAGATTATGTCCAAGATAGAATTTTTTACTAGCAATTTGGGGTTCAAATCCCCCCAGGGTAAATGCTGAATATGGCTCTCCAAACGCTTCCAAACCCACTCAAATTTATGAACTAAGGTAGAGTATGTCTAAGGTAAAATATTAAGGTCTCATTTTCATAATTATTCAGTTTGGGAATTCTATTATAACCCTCTCCCGATAGCTACAAAATCACTAGTTTCAACCTTGGGGGAAATGGCATTAAATCTTCTTCAAATGGTATAAAACTGAGAAAGATGACTCCAAATGCTTAAGTACTGAAAATTAAAATTGTGAATATCATTAATTACAATCCATTAATCATAAATACATCATAGAAATGCTCTTCCATTCTAATTCATCAATATTTCATTGCTATACATCAAGATAGTGGGGAAATAGCACCATTTGTTCATTAAAAATCAGATTTACAGAATTCCAATTGGATTTTAGACTTGGTTCATTTTTTAGTGTGAATAACAGAGAATATACATCTTATTACAAAATAAATAGGGCATTAGAAGCTCCCCCAAAGAGAACAATAGCTCACCAAAAGCGTCCTTCCTCAAGGATCAAGAATATGCAAAGAGAACTGGAAATGGTTGGAGGAATGAGATGCACTAGAAAAAACCACGAGATGTCATGTAGCTTACACCTGCAAATAAAGAATCCATTAAATCTCCAAATGAAAGGTCTAAATGGCATTTCCAATTACCAACTAGGATGGGAATCTTTCACCCTTGAAATTGGTGCTAAAGCAAGTAGAGTAGCACTCCACTAGCTCTCCTCTCCCAAATGCAAAATGCAAATTCTAAAAATGATCAAAAGCTATTCTTATTCCTCATGAAATACTTTTATTAACTTCATGAGGCCTCCTAAGGTCGAATTTCCCTTCATGGGCTTCCTCCAACTCATCTTTGTGGTTTAGTAACTCATATGACACTTGTCTTGCCTCTTCATGCTCCAAATATTTCCCCAAGTAGAATGCCTGCCTCTAACTCGCTAATGCACCCTCTTGGTGGCTATATTTATTCCTGACATGTCAGATTTTTCATAGACTGCAATCAGGTCTGAATATGTCATAGAATATTTATCATTGGTTGTCATAGAGTATAGGGAATCTCCTTCCAAGTGGCACGCATTGTCTTCCTAACCTCTTCCTCTCCCCATGGGAGTTACTCATATTCACCAATTTGACTTCCTTAGCTCATGAACTTCCATATGAAACCTCATCATCCTCCAAATACATTTCCTTACCCATAGATTCGAATTGGATGAAGTGCATGCCAAGTGTGTGGAGGGAATCTAGCCACCTAAGGACTCCATAAGCCTCCAATTGTCTTCATGACCCAATGCCACATTATTTTCTCAAAATTTATTATTTATGTGACCCATTTTAATGTGAATATGGTAAACCAAGGTTATTTTGGGTCCTATATCTCCTTCACTCCAAATTTTAATGCTTCCACCCCCAACCTAGGAAACTAGTAATTTTCCTCCTTAGCAATTATTTGACCCTTAACATCAATTTGAAAAAATATCATGAATATGGCCAATGGGCTTACGCCATTGTGACCCAATGCAAAATTTGGGACATGACAAATCCTCCCTTCCCAATATTGCTTTTACTAAAGCAATTTCAAACATGGGTGTTGAAGAACCCGCTTTTTGTATAATTCTTTGAAGTTGCCACTAAGTTTCCCAACTTTGAGTATTCGAGATTCCATGAAGATTTTAGAGAGGAACCACCATGCTTGCTGGTACACTGCTCTGATTAAAATCACTTTATTAAGTGGGGAATCCATCCCCCATACTACTTTTTTCCCAAAAAATTGAAACCAATGAGACTAAGAATTATCCCAGGGTCCCATTGCTTGTATTGTACTCCAACAATTAGGAGTGCTATCCAACTCATACCATTAGGTAAGAGAGTTCCTAGATCCCATTTTCTTGTATGCATTCTTCCAAACATCATGAGTACAAAATATATATCATCAAAGTACATAACAACATAATGAAAATGTACATCAAGGAGATGCTTCATCAAAGAATCATGAAAGTGCCTATACCTCCAAGTAAGTAGACCACCATTTGCCAAGTGCATACAAGCTTCAAGTGACCAATCAAATATAATCCAATGACATAGGTGAGGATCCCCTATCCTATAATGCTTCTCCAAAAGGATGTAATATGCATCAAAATAATTAGCAATGTGTTATTTCATCGAAGAAGTGAATGAAGAACCTCCACTAAAATCTGAGCCAAGTAGGGAACAAGGAAAACAATAAGCCTTCGAAGGACTCACAGAAGTACCATTTGTGCATCCATGAACATGTGTATCATCAAGAAATAACAAAGGATGTTGCTGCCAATAATAATTTTCTCCACTCATATATCTCTTCACCCAAGTAGTGGATGAAGTTCCTCCAATATAAATTGAACTAAGCAAGGAGCAAGGAAAATCATGAGTATTCAAGTGACTCAAGTGAACATCATAATTGCATACATGTAGATGTGTTTCATCATAAGGTAACAAGGGATGCTGCTTCAAATTTAACTAATACATGGCTCTAATAATGTCATCATATAAAGGAGAGATAGGATTTTCATGCTCCCCATGTGGCACCATCAAAAATAAAACTTTCACCCATACTTCATTAGGATGAATGCTGCAAAATATGGAAGTGTAGGATGTAGGAGAATGAACCAACTCCCCCAAATGATCATAAAGTGCAGAAGTGTCCTCATGTGAATGATACATAATGGTAGGATCATGCACCTCCCTCAAAATTGCAAAAACTTCCTCATAGGTTGGTTCCAAAGTAGTGGAATAATACACTTCTTCAAAAATTGTGTCACCATTTCCAAGAGGAAACTCAAGTTCCTCTTCCACCACATCAAGTGCTTGCATCTCATCAAGCTCATCTTCAAACACATCAAGCACATGAAAATTTCCATGTTGCTCATGATCTACCATGTCATGAGAATCCTCCATGCAATCTACCATATGACAATTTGAAAAATAGGAGGAAGAACAAGTATATTGCAACCTTTCAAGAAGTTGCTCATTTTGAATTTTGAGTCTATGAATATCCTCATTATTCTTCAAGTATGCATCATGTAATGATTCATTAAACTCAACCAAATTGTTTCTATCAAAAGGAAAAGACATGAAATTACCTTTGATTTTGCACATTGCTCTTTGGATCTTCTTTTCATCCATATTCAAAGACCCTTCAAGAAAATGAGGCCCTTGCAAATGAACCTCCTCATCTTCTTCCTTATTGCTTGGACCAACTTCATGAAGCTCAAGTGGTTATGGGGAAGTTGATCTTGGTTCTTCTTCAACTGCTACAAGGTCTTCATTCTCATGCTTAATGGAACTTGGGCTTGTAGAAACACTTTCAAAATTTATCTCTATGTCACCAACATAGAGGTGTGAGCACCCATCAGTAGGTACTCCTTGATAGTTCAAGCATCCATCAATAGATGCTCTTTGTTTTATTTCCAAGGTGGAATGTGTCTCGAAATGATCTTAAATAGTTTCAATAGAACCTTCTTCATGTTCAGGTGATGTGTCTTCATCTTTTTCATAACTAGGTGGTTCATGGGTCTTCTCCTTTTGCTCCTTCAAGCAAGCTGATGCATTTTTCCCTTTGGTTTCCTTAAGATCAATATATTTGGAATCTCTTTTTGAATAAATCCCAAAAACTCTCCCAAGTTGGCTAGCCAACAATTCGAATTCTTTCATCATATACTTGGTCATGTATGCAAATATTGGTTTCATGAGTTTCCTAATCTTCTCACCATCATCTGAGGTTCCCTTTTCATCCCTAGTCATAGTTTCCTCAAAAAAATTGCTCTTGTTTTCCTACTTTTTCCTATTCAACAAAAGAACTTTTGATTTCAATATCTAATGGTGGTCTCTGAATTCTTTTCCTCATGAATATCAGACCACATCAGGTTCCAAGATCATGCTTTGATACCACTGTAATGTCCCTTTTTTGAAATTATTTAAAATGGTGAAATTTTTAGCTTTTTCCACTAGCTCGACCCTTGACTAGTCTTGGGTTCTTGACGTCCAAATGGATCCAAATGATCCAAAATTGTCTCAGAAGGTGTATGAATGGTCTTAATACATAAATATGATGTTCAAGGATGCTTTAGAGTCAACAATAGGCTTCTGAAACTCTCCTTTAAGTTCTTTCCAAAGTAGGGAATTTGACTAGCAATTTCTCTTTGACTAGTATTGGTCTCTTAGTCTCCAAATGACTCCAAATGCTACCAAATATTCAGAGAAGGTGTATGAATGATATTAGGATTTGATTATAATGTTCATGGATTATTTAGTACCATCAAAAGACTTCTGCAAATCCCTTTAATATTCTTTCCAAGATAGGAGTTTGTACTAGCAATTTGGGGTTCAAATCCCCTCAAGGTAAATGATGAATATGGCTCTCCAAAAGATTCCAAACCCACTCAAATTTCTGAACAGAGGCATAGGATGTCTAAGGTACAATATTAAGGTCTCATTTGAATCATTATTCAGTTTTCTAAGTCTGTTATAACCCTCTCCCAACAACTACAAAATCACTAGTTTTGACCTTGGGAGAAATGACAATAAATCTTCTTCAAATGGTATAAAACTGAGCAAGATGACTCCAAATGATTAAGTACTGAACATTAAAATTGTGCATATCATTAATTAAAGTCCATTAACCATAAATACATCAAATAAATTCTCTTCCATTCGAATTCATCAATATTTCATTGCTATACATCAAGATAGTGGGGAAATGGCACCATTTGTTCATTAAAAATCCGATTTACATCATTCTGACTGGATTTTCGACCTGGTAAATTTCTAAGTGTGAATAAAGGAGAATATACATCTTATTACAAAATAAATGGGGCATTATAAGCCTCCAATTGTCTTCATGACCCAATGCCACATTATTTTCTCAACATTTATTATTTGTGACCCATTTTAATGTGAATATGGTAAAACAAGGTTATTTTGGGTCCTATAACTCCTTCACTCCTACTTTTAATGCTTTCACCCCCAACCTAGGAAACTAGTAATTTTCCTCCTTGGCAATTATTTGACCCTTAACATCAATTTGACAAAATATCATGAATATGGCCAATGGGCTTAGGCCATTGTGACCCAATGCAAAATTTGGGACATGACACCATTCATATCCAATGGAAAATCCTTTACCAATTCACTAATCTTTCTTTTTGTCCCAAAATCCAACTGAACCATTTGTGTTCTATTGTGCTTACTTTTCTTTAAATGAAATATTCATTTAAATTAGGACCACTATAGCTATGACATGCTCTTGAAGCAATGAAAATAGCAATAGGTTGATTGGCAATTTTGCCTTCAACCTCAATCATGTTGGACTATTGATCTACCTGTAAAGTGCCTACTATGAAATGCCTAATTGGGTTTCTACAATATAATGGAATTATCTATTGGGAGTTACACTATAGATAGAGAAGAAAAAAAATTCAATATAATTCTTTTACATTCGTGTACATCATAGAATTAGGGTTAATTACTTCAAACTAAAATGATACTTACCTGGAAAATGCAGTAGTAGCTTGAGCTCTTAGTGTGGAGTCCGATCATCTCCTTGAGTGTGCACAGTCACCATCCATTCCCAACTGAATTCGTGGGTACCATTATCCTCCCAACTAATACCCTCAGCTTTGTGTGAGAGCCCCCCAATCCCTCAACTAGTAGGCTATGCCCAGTAATCTTCCCCCTTGTCAATTTCAAGTACTCTCTCTTTTCTAACTGTTTTCCCCCTCCAGTCCATTATTCCCCCAACTTCCCCCTAAAACCTCCATCCATATCCCCCACCACCACTTCTCCTCTCCAACCACTCCTTTATTTCCCCATCTTATCTCACCCTTTGCGTGGGTCACCCCCACTTGTCATCCATGCAGGGGGATTTTTCATGCACTAATCATATTTAATTAACTTTTAATTAATCATCACCTATTTTAATATCATTATTAATCACTTTATGTAAAATTATGATATATATACATTTTTATATTTACTATTATTATATTAATTATATTCATTGAATAATTTGGGCATTACATACCTTCCCCCTTTAGTAAACTTCGTCCCAAAGTTACATCGCACATAACAACATGATATGCTTAATCAAGACATTGATATCCACCTAGATAACTAATACTATTGTGTTAGTGAGGGTGTTTACTTGTGTGGCTACCATGGGTAAATCCATAATTTGCACTAATAAAATGTGAGGGCCTAGTATAACTTTATGTTCTCCAAAATCTTTTTAAGTGCTTATATTTCATAATATGCATATAAAGGTGGGGGGTTAGCTCTGCCAAATTTTAATTTAATTCATATTGGTTAATTAATTAATAGGGGAACACCGATACCTATCTAGGAGCCACCTATGCATAGATAAAATCCTAGGGTCTACTTCATCCTCACACACTCACCCCACAATACTACCATCTCATCAACCTCCAAACTATTAATTGTTTATCTTTAATTTGGAAATGAAATAGTACTTGAAATCAAATAACAATCATACACATAAGCAATCACATTCAACACATGAATTTACCCTGGGGAAACCCTCTATGACTTGAGGGAGAAAACCCTAGCAAAAGCTTCCTTAGTATATTGATAGATAGCAGAGAATGTCTTTTACATCAAGCACCCCCGGTGCAGTTACAGAGCAAGAGAAATATAAAGAAGAGAGACTCAAAATAATATCTTGCACAAATAGAAGTGTCATTCCTTCAAGGAAGAAGAGAATTCACTTCACATTGAATTCATCAATATTGTATAGAATATTTATACATTCTTCACATGCATCGGATTCTATTTTATATTCTGAATTCATGATGAACTCACCCTCCATCTTGATGTATCAATATTGCATGAAGAAGAGCACCACAATTCTCATGTAGTGCATTTACTCACTAAACTAAGTCTTAGGATGAACTTTCCCCATAACTGAAAGCTTTCCCACTTCGTTAGGTGTCTAACTTAAGTGTCTTCATGGAAGTGTCGCAATTCAAGTGTCGTCATTTAGCATAACATAAGTTTCGTCATGCAATAACACTTAGTTAACTAGAACTTCTTTGCCATCACTTAGTTAACTCTCTTAACTAGTTATTTCTTGTTAACATCACTATAGTGATCAATTTGAGTTCTCCTTTGATTTACTGAAGTCTTCATTGAAGTTCAACAATTCAATCTCTCTTAATTAATTATTTTATGTGCAATTCGAATTCTCTCATATCTTATCACACCTTATCTTTATCTCTTGTCTTATCTGCATCGTACACATGTGCCAGCTTAATTATCATATCAATTATACTAAGGATATTTTCCCAATGATGTGATCATATTGTCCTACTATCATTCCAAGTGGTTATATGCTAAATTAATTCACTCTAGAGGTGGCCAGTCTCTAGAGGAGACTTAATAGCTCAACCATGGTTAGTAATACATCACACACCATACATGCTTTGACATGTAAAGCATCACCTCAACACATGAGGCACCACCTCAACACATGAAGATATGTCTTTAAACACAAGACCTTATCCTTGACTAGAAAGACTATACAACATCATCACAGCTTTGAAAAACAAAGCACTTGCCTCAACACATGAAGCTTAGCCATTCTTGAGTCCAACTCAATATTCTTCTGCAAGTTTCCTGAGTCTAAATCAAGTTCCTATTAGGCACTACCTCAACACACTAGGCTCAATATTGACACACAAGATTGACTTGGAGAATGACTCATGATGCTAAAACTTTAACATTCCCTCTCAGCAAAGGATGCATTCCCTACCATGACAAGCTTGTCTCAGAAGTACCTATACTTCATCACAGATAGAGGCTTAGTCAACATATCTGCAATCTACTCACCAGTAGCAATGTATTGAAGTCTTACAACACCTCTCTTGACCATGTATCTGATGTAGTGATACTTCATCTTAATGTGTTTCGATATGTCATGAAACACGAGGTTTTATTAGATCTTACTGCAGCTTTGATTTTTAGAGCGAATGATTGTAGTATCAATCTTCTCACCGAACATCCCAACAAGTAGATTCCTAAGCCACATAGCTTCTTGGATGAGGTGCTACTAGATGCAATATACTCTGCTTTTGTAGTACTATAGGATGCAGAGCCCGACTTCCTACTAGACCAAGAGATCATAGTTGATCCCAAGCTAAAACAAAATATGGATGTACTCTTTCAATCCACAATACTACCACTCCAATCGGATTTGGCATATCTAAGTAACATCACTCCACTACTGGAAGCATATATGAGTTCATAAGCAATAGTACCTCAAAGGTATCTAATCACATGTTTGTAAACAACCCAATGTCTATGTCTTGGCTTATACATGAACTAACTCAAGATACTCACTCTATAACATATGTCTAGTCTACTATGTATCAAATACATCAAGGAACCAATGAGATGTCTATACATGGTAGGATCTGCTATATCTAATCTGGAATATGGCTCATGTAGCTTCTTTAGATTATACACCATTGGAGTATACATGGATTTACAATCCATCATACCAAATCTCCACAATACATCAACTGTGTACTTTCCTTGAGAAATAAAGATCTCATCTTTCCTTTTCCAAACTTCTAGACGAATAAAATAGTGCATAAGACCTAAGTCTTTCATTTCGAACTTAGAAGTGAGCTCCCTCTTTCACCGAGATGTATGTTTCTCCTCTCCAATAAGGAACAAGTCATCAACATAGATAACCAAGATCAATGGTTGGTTCTTCACAACCTTGAAGTATAGGTTTGGGTCAACTTTGATTTTGGAGAATCCCAAGCTCAGACGATAGCTGCCAATCCTTGAATAGCAAGCCCTTGGGTCCTACTGAATCCCATACAAGGATTTATTAATTTTGCATACATGGGACTCCTTCCCATGAATTAAAAACCCATCAGTTTGTTGTATGTAAACCTCTTCCTCAACATCACCATTGAGGAAGGAAGTCTTCACATCCATCTAGTGAAGTTTCCAACCCAAAATTGAAGCAAGGAAAATTATGGTTCGGATAGTAGTGTACCTGGCCACAGGAGTGAATATCTCATCATAGTATATTCCTTCTTTCTCTGAGAAACCATGGGCCACAAATATTGCTTCATACTTTTCAATACTTCCATCAGCTACATGCTTGATTTTATAAAGCCACTTGGAAGTTACTATTGACTTCCCATCAAGTTTAGGAACCACTTCCCACACATCATTCTTCATGATAGATTTGTATTATTCTACATGGAATCTTTCCATACTTGTTTCTTTGAGGCTTCCTCAGAGGTAGAGGGTTTTGAATCACTGATATGACTCATTTGTGCTACATATCCTAAAAATATTTCAGGTCTCTTTCGCTCTCTGGATGATCCTAGAGGTGCTCCATGCTTTTATGCCTCTTGCAGAATGTATCAACACCATGTAGATCTCCTCTTAGCAGGAGGTTCATCAAGAGATATTTAAATCATATCTTCTAGCTCTTTAGGATCAAGCAGGTCTACGAACTCATCTAGATTATCCCTCTCACCATTTGAAAGGGGAGAATCATAAACTGAATCCTCCATCATAGGAATATCATGTTCCTCCATATTTGAATCACACTAGAGTTATTTGGAGCGTTTGAATGAATCCTCTTCATGAAATGTTACATCTCTATCGAATTCAATGTTTCATTATCCTGGAACATATATTTTGTAGGCTTTGGAAGATTCACTGTATCCAACAAATTTTCCTTTATTTCCAGATGGATCCATCTTTTTCCTCTTACTTTTTGTATGTGAATGTAAACATGACAACCAAAAATATTCAAGTGTCCAATATCTGGTTTTTCACCAATGGAGACCTCTTCAGGAGTCTTTTCTCCCAAGATAACATGGGGGCTTATGTTCTGAATATAAACAACAATGATGGAGGCTTATTCCCATAAGGATGTGAGAAGATCCTGATCACACATCATGGATTTTGCAGCCTCACGTATTGTTCTATTCTTTCTTTCAACAACCCCATTTTTCTAGGGGTTGTAGGGTACAGTCAGTTGTCTTTTTATTCTTGCATATTGACATAATTCATTGAATTCATGGGACTCAAAATCTCCTCCATTATTAAATCTCAAAGAATGAATGTGCTTCCTAGTCTGGTTTTCAACCAATGCTTTAAACTCTTGAAACTTGTTGAAAGTTTCACTCTTTACTTTCAGAAAATAAACCTATGACTTGCAAGAGAAGTCATCTTTGAAAAACACATAATACAAATAACCACTCAAGGAGGGTGCAGACATAGGACCACATAGATTGAAACAAATCAATTCAAGGATCCCCTTGGATCTTTTGGTAATACTTGGAAAATGTTACAGGGAATTTTCGTCAGCAGCACAAACCTTGTGACCTCATGTTGCCACAATCCTTGAAGTCATTTTCATGGTGGATGATCCTTGATTTCCATGTCCTATAACTTGATTTTTTTTGCAAACTCAACACGCTTTGTTATGCTAGTAACTTGCGTCAAAACCCTCTCGACATAGTATGTCTAACTGCAACAAGCGCCGCTGACATGCCTTGCCTTCAAAGCAATCCGTGTAAACCATGATAAATGAATGTTGCTCCACTCCAAGTTGCGTTCAGGTCTATTTAGGCAAAAAAATAGGTCTTTGAGAAGCTTCTAAAGTGAAATCTCATTGGATATCCTTTCCTACCTATTTCTATGGATCTAGATCGAGCTCCAAAATTATTGGGATCATATCTCACCCATTTTCCTTAATCTTCTCACCCCTCTCTTCTCCTTATTGTCCTATAAATGAAGCCTTTTGGCATGGGTGTGAGAAGGAAGAATTGGTAGCAAGTAAGTGGTGGAGAAATTTTCCCAAAGTATTAGACTCTTGATGTGCTTCCTTTCAAGACAAGGGTGACATGTTGGTATAAGAGGAACCCATCTAAAGGAGACTACAACACCAAGGCTCACGATTGTATTTATTTCTGTCATCTTTAATACAATGATGCATTTACTTCCCATACTTGATTATTATTCTCATGTATAGAGAATATCCTTGGTCATTTGCTTAGATCATTTATATTCTGTCTAGTTCAATCCACTTGTTATTTTCTTGTATTGGATCTACCACAGGTTCTCTCATATGTGATGTTGGATTGTAGTATCTTGAAGATAACAAGAACGAACTTCATATCAGATGTAAGTTTTCTCTACTTCATTTCCTGTGAGTATTTAATTGATCTAGGTGAAGGTATGCATGTATTGTCCCGTTTTGTTATAGTTTCGACCCATTCAAACTATGGAGGTTCACTCATGTCCACACTTGATAACTAATCCTTCAATAGAAAACTCTTCTTAATGTTATTTCCAAGAGTGTAACCTTTACGAACACTATCAAAATTAGATTTAAACATGGGCATACCTTTCACCATCTTTTTCAATCTGGGTAGTGATTTGAAATAGAGATGACCAAGCCTTCTGTGCCACATATCACAAGGACTAATTGTGTCATGGATCATGGCTTGAATGATTTTTCCATGAACTTTGTAGAGAACTCCCTCTCTAACTCCAATCATTGATGAAAAGTTCAAGTCTTCATGCTTAGGCCATAGGAGCACTTTGTTGTCCATAAAGGATAACTCTAAATCTTTTTATCTTCTAGAACTGAAACATATAGGAGGTTCTTCTTCAAATCGAGGACAGACATAATTTCATCCACATGTAGTACATCTCTTGAATCCAACTAAAAAGAAGTGGATCCAATGCCTTGGATCGAATAGATGGTATTATATCCAAGCTCCACCTTATAGGGAAACTTATTTTCCTTCATATACGTGATAACACTCCTATATCCAATCATGTGCTTGGATACATGTAACGTCCCCTTCCGCCTTCCAAATGCAGGGGAGAGAACATGACCAATCATATGGGGCTTTTGGCAGACTTAGCCCCAATATTTTTTTATTTTTTTTCTCATAAATTCATAACAATTAAAAACTTCTATGTACAGAATCAACTCAATATAAACACAACGGAATTAAACATAATAATACACAAATAGAATGGAATGCATCAATATGTTTATCTCAAGCAAAAGGTGATTCCATATGCAGAGATTCAATCTCATTCTCATGCTATTCACAGATTCCATCTCAATTTGATTACCATGAATATTTAACATTCAGATTGAACACATTGAATAACACAGAATGTATATAAATTAATTCACAAGAATACTTATCTTGAAATGTAAATGTCCAACAACTGGCTACGGGAGGGCAACGTTCCACCCAACCATAGATTTCTATCCAGCCTATATTCTTTCAGCTGAGAGATCACCCCCGAGCTGGGCTGTGTATCCACTAAGGAAGGACTAGCTAGGCTCACTCACAGCCATGGTTTCGGTCATCAGCTATGCTAAGCCAACACACCATTGGGTTTATCAAGAATTCAAGAAGATAGAGGAGGGTAACGCTAATCCAGTGAGCTCAACCATAGAGCTACAGGCATCTCAAGTGAACTCAACAGTCAGGCACCCACATTACCTACCACATCCAACACAAGGAAGATCCCTTTCTCTGTTACACAGTCCCTCAGGCAACTCTTCCCTCCAATGCTCTTCAGGATGGGCATAGAAAGGTCCACCTACTAATCCTTGAGATCCTAGCCTTCACTGGGTTTATCAAGCACACCCAACCTCTGCATAGTCATTCCCCACTTGATTTCTCACCATTCTGCTCACCAAATAACTCAAATCCGTCACTAGTTTTGTGGGCTGCAAAAACTGGGTATTCCTATGGATTTCGGGATAGCTAATGCTCTCAAATTTGCTCCAAGGTTCATACCAATGGATCCCCCATTGGATTTTACTGTCCACTGCCAAATCTGGGAGTTTTTGGCTCTTCAAAACGTGGGTTCTCTCAAGGTCGCGATTTCTGATTTTTCTCTCTGCTGGCAATTCGTTTTTGGATGGAAAATGGTGTTGGTAAGTTTCACAATGGAATGGGAATGAGGAAGAAGCAACTCCCATGAGGTAGAGTGGCTTGTGGTACAAGAAAATAGAGCCCATACTCTGCCATACGAATTTCTGGGCTGCCCATGCTCCATTGAAGCCATGGACTGAATTCCTCAACCACTTCCTTACAACATAAATAAATGTTAGCAAGGTAAGTCAAATGGGTTCTCAAAGTGACATATGGCAGCCTATGGTTCAATCCCACAACCCCCTCACCACTTCCTAGTGGATACACATGGCCCCTTCTCATTCGTTGCTCCCATAGCAAGTTTTGGTATTTTATTTCAATATTAAATATTTACATCAATTTACAATATCCCATGGTTTAATAGCACGTGGGTAACACAATATCAAAGCGTATCTAATTTAAATAAAATCTTAGCATAAAATAGCGAGGCCTTGGCCTTGAGCTCCACGCTAGGGAAACATACAACGTGTGTATACAATATTTACATTAGAAGCCAATATTTCATAAGGGTCAAAGTTGGGGTGTTACATTCCCCTCCCCCTTAAAATAACACCGTCCTCGGTGTTCTCAAAACTGAACAAAAATGGGAATGCCTCCCTCATGGCATCCTCTAGCTCCCATGTAGCCTCATTAAGACTAAGGTTCTCCCATTGGACCTTTACCTGCCCAATGGCTCTGTTCCGGAGCAATGTGACTTTCTTGTCGAGGATGCGCATAGGTCCTACTTGGAACTCTCCCTCGGGTTCCACCTGTATCACATTCCAATCAATCATATGATTAAGATCATGTACATACTTCTTAAGCAAAGATACATGGAAAACATTATGAGCTCTTATGTTAGCAGGTAATGCAATTCTATATGCAATTGGCCCTATCCTATCAAGAACTTCAAATGTCCTACAATATCTTGGTGACAACTTGGCACGACCCCCCAACTTGAGGAAACTCTTCCTTGGTTTCACTCTCAAGTAAACATGATCCCCGATCTGAAATTCCTTATGTGCTCTTTTCAAATCTGCATAACTCTTCTGCCTGTCCTGAGCCGCCTTTAAATTCTGCCTAATCTTAACAATTTCCTGTTCCATTTCCTTGATCATCTCTGGTCCAAGCACTACCCTGTTCACTGGGCCGTCCCAATTCACTGGCATCCTGCATCCCTTGCCATACAATGCTTCAAATGGACTCATTCCCAAGGATGCATGGTGTCCATTATTGTATGCAAATTCAACCAAGTGTAAATAATCTTCCCACTTGGATGGTTTGTCCATCACATGCATTCTCAGCATGTCTTCAAGAACCTGATTCACCCTCTTGGTTTGGCCGTCCGTTTGAGGATGGTAAGCTGTACTTAAATTCAATTTAGTTCCCAATTCCTGAAATAACCCCTTCCAGAAATTGGAAGTGAACTTTGTATCACGATCAGAAATTATTGCCTTAGGCAATCCATGCAATCCGAATATCTCTCTCATGAAGATGTTCACAATGTCACTAGCCTTGTGAGTGGACTTCACTGGAATAAAGTGAGCTACCTTCGATAGCTTATCCACCACAACCATGATTGAATCATGCTTCTTCACTGTCATGGGCAGACCTGTTATAAAATCCATGGAGATCACTTCCCACTTCCATTCCGGAATGGGTAAGGGCTACAATAACCCTGCTGGATGTTGGTGTTCTGCCTTGACTTGTTGGCACTTCTGACACCTAGCAATGTACTCAACTATGTCCTTCTTCATGCCATTCCAAAAGTATTGCTTTCTTGCTGCTGTTATAGTCTTCTGATATCCTGGGTGTCCAGAGTACGGCATTTGGTGTATTTCATCCATCACTAGTTTCTTCAAATATGCATTATTTGGAATGTACAACCTATCTTTGTAGATGAGGATACTGTCTTCACCCAGCTGATATCCTGCACACTTTTCATCCACATTACCATGCTACAACTTTTCTTTAATTTGAAGGCAAGTTTCGTCACCGTTTTGGGCTTCAAGAACTCTTGTCTTCCAATCTAATTTGCACATACTTACTGCTGGAACATGAAATTTTCTGCTAAGAGCATCTGCAACCTTATTCTCCTTCCCTTTTACATGTTTAATTTCAAAATCAAATTCACAAAGAAATTCCATCCATCTAGCTTGCCTAGCATTCAAGTTTGGTTGATCAAACAAATACTTCAAGCTCATGTGGTATGTTCTAAGCTCAAATCTTCTTCCCATCAAGTAATGCCTCCACATCTTAAGAGCATGCACTATGGTTGCTAATTCTAAATCATGTGTGGCATAATTCTTTTCATGCTCTTTTAATTTCTTGGATTCGTAGCAAATCACAATTCCTTCTTGCATGAGAACCCCACCCAGTCCTTCAATGCAAGCATCTGTGCACACTACAAAATCCTTCCTTGGATCTGCTATCTTCAAAACAGGAGTGCTGGTAAGTAACTCCTTCAGCTTCTGAAAACTTTTCTCACATTTTCAGACCATACAAATATAATGTTCTTCCTTTGCAATGAAGTGATCAGATGAGCTATCCTGGAGAATCCTTCAATAAACCTTCTATAGTAACCAGCAAGGCCCCTAAAAAATCTAACACCTGAAACATTTCTTGGAGTTGGCCAATCCATGATGAAATTAATCTTCTCCGGATCCACTGCAACTCCTTCTTCTGAAATAATGTGACCCAAATATTGAATCCTCTTTTGATAGAATTCACACTTGCTTAACTTGGCATACAGCTGATGTTCTCTAAGAACTTGCAACACCATTCTTAGATGCTCCTCGTGTTCTTCTTTATTTCTTGAATAGACAAGAATGTCATCTAAAAATACAATCACAAACTTATCCAAATATTTGTTGAATACACTATTCATGAGACACATGAATGTGGCAGGTGCGTTGGTAAGGCCAAATGGAACCACAGTGAACTCATAATGACCATATCTAGTTCTGAAAGCCGTCTTGTGAATGTCTTCTTCTTTAATCCTCACTTGATGGTATCCAGACCTCAAGTCAATCTTTGAAAATAATTTGGCTTCCTTCATTTGATCAAACAAGTCATCAATTCTTGGTAATGGATACTTGTTCTTAACTGTCACTTTATTGAGCTGCCTGTAATCAATACACAGCCTTAAAGTCCCATCTTTCTTCTTGACAAATAACACCGGTGCTCTCCAAGGAGACACACTAGGCCTGATATACCTTTTATCCATTAATTCTTGCAGCTGCATCTTCAATTCCACCAACTCCGATGTACTCATTCTATAAGGAGCTTTGGAATTCGGCACTGCCCCAGAACAAGATCGATGGTAAAATCAATATTTCTTTTCGGTGGCAACCCTAGTACCTCATCCGGAAACACATCTTGGAACTCTTGCAATATCCTGAAGTCTTCTAGCCTTGGCCATTTGTCCTCTAATGAATCTGTCATATGGACTGCATATAATTGACAACCCTTCTTATAAAAAATTTTCAACTGCAGGGCTGAAATCTACCTTACTGAAACTTGCTTGGGAATTCCTTTTACCAATGTTGGCCTTCCATTTTCATCAATGCACTCAAGTGCTTTCTCATAACAGTCCAATTTGGCTCTATGTTTTTCTAACCAATCCATGCCAATCTCTTAGGTGCACATCTTGGACTTCTTCTAGAACATTTGGAGTCACACGACTTGCTGGAAGAAGACCTTGATGAAGATGTTTTATGCTTTCTGCTCACCGAACTCTTCCTTGGGCTTGGAGTCCTCCTCTTCGAGCAACCTCTAGAATGACGCCCTGCATTTCTTCCTTCTTCACCCATATTGCTTGGGTTGGACCCAAGTTTTATCTTATGCTGCATATCAGTGAGGCTTTGCAAAATAGCAGCATTGAGTTGGTGTTGTTCTTCTTGAGCCTTCATCAATTTTTCATTGAAGCTCACCATGGTTTCAACCAAATTCTGAGGAGTCACCTGCTCCCTTCTCCCATTGGATTCAGTCTCTGCATTTTCTTCATGCATATTTTCTCCTAGAACATCTTCTTCGTGTTCATAAGGATCTTGAGCATCATTTATGGTCACCATCTTTCCTGTATGCTACCTCTGCTACAATTATAAATTTTATGAGTTGCAAGCACTGTGCATTATGAAAATATTTTTCAAACATCATAAGAATGCATATAGAAATATACACAATCAATATTTAACATAATAAAACTCATGGAATAATTCACACAGTTGATATGCATTCCTTTCCCTTGCCCATTCAAGCAATTCTGGAAATTGCCCATATTTATCAATAATTTGTCAAAACAGTTGTTGGTACATTTCTGCTCTAATTATTTGTGGGGTATGATAACTTCATTCCAATTCTGGTCATACACCATTATTCCCTACTAGACAAGCTTTCCAATGCCTGTCCTCGTACTCCATTCCGACATCGGGTGTGGAAACAGCGTTGTTTCAAAAATGACAACTCTTACCAATAATTCTGCACATTTTACATAGTTGTATTTTGGTCCAGAATGCCAACTTCAGCCACCTGTGGAAGAAAATCTATGAAGAATCAAAAAAACTTTTATATCGGGCGAAGTTAGTCCATATAACAAGGAACACTCAGCAATTCGCGGATCTCAATTTCGATGCACCATTCATCTTTTATAAAATTCTGGGTTTAACTACTTTTCCTTTTTAACTCCCTTTGCAACCTGTGCTCCACCTGTGCGCCACCTACGCACAACCTGTGCGCAACCTATGTGCAATCCGCACACTATCCGTACGCAACCTGCACTCAATCCGTGCGCAACCTGCACACAATCCGTGCGCAATCTGCGCGTGACCTGCGCATGATCTGTGCACAACCTACACGCAATCTGTGCGCAACCCGCACGCAATCCGCGTGCAACCCGCACACAATCTATGCGCAATCCACACACAATCTGTGCGTGACTTGCACACAATCTGCGCGTAACCCGCACGCAATCTGCGCGCAATCCGCGTGCAATCTGCACGCAATCCGCGCGCAACCCACACGCAATCTGCGCGCAATCCATGCACAACCTGCATGCAATCTGCGCGCAATTTGCGTGTGACCTGTGCGCAATCCACTCGCAACCCGCACACAATCTGCGTGCTTGCGGGGGTCATATCTCCCTCGTCCCTTAACCAAATTGGACGAATTTGGTACCATTGGAAAGCTCTGGGAGAGGTCTATGCACCTATGTGATCTTATTCTTCATCTGATAAGTCTGACCCTATCATTTTTAACAATCAGAGTGCTACCCCCAACTTCCCAATATTACATTAAAACCATTATGTTTCTTGCCTGTAATTCAGAGTTTGGCTCAAACAGCCCCAGTGCTGCAAGCTGGGCTCTGATACCACTCTGTAACGTCCCCTTCCACATTCCAAGTGCAGGGGAGAGAACATGACCAATCATATGGGGCTTTTGGCAGAATTAGCCCCAATATTCTTCTTTTTTTTTCTCATAAATTCATAACAATTAAAAACTTCTGTGTACAGAATCAACTCAATATAAACACAGCGAAATTAAACATAATAATACACAAACAGAATGGAATGCATCAACATGTTTATCTCAAGCAAAAAGTGATTCCATATGCAGAGATTCAATCTCATTCTCATGCTATTCACAGATTCCATCTCAATTTGATTACCATGAATATTTAACATTCAGATTGAACACATTGCATAACACAGAATGTATATAAATTAATTCACAAGAATACTTATCTTGAAATGTAAATGTCCAACGACTGGCTACGGGAGAGAAACGTTCCACACAACCATAGATCTCTATCCAGCCTATATTCTTTCAGCTGAGAGATCACCCCCGAGCCAGGCTGTGTATCCACTAAGGAAGGACTAGCTGGGCTCACTCACAGCCATGGTTTCGGTCATCAGCTATGCTAAGCCAACACACCGTTGGGTTTATCAAGCATTCAAGAAGATAGAGGAGGGTAACGCTAAGCTAGTGAGCTCAACCACAGAGCTACATGCATCTCAAGTGAACTCAACAGTCAGGCACCGACATTACCTACCACATCCAACACAAGGAATATCCCCTTCTCTGTTACATAGTCCCTCAAGCAACTCTTCCCTCCAGTGCTCTTCAGGATGGGCATAGAAAAGCCCAGCTGCTAATCCTTGAGATCCTAACCTTCACTGGGTTTATCAAGCACACCCAACATCTGCATAGTCATTCCCCACTTGATTTCTCACCATTCTGCTCACCAAATAACTCAAATCCGTCACTGGTTTTCTGGGCTGCAAAAACTGGGTATTCCTATGGATTTTGGAATAGCTAATGCTCTCAAATTCGCCCCAAGGTTCATACCAATGGATCCCCCATTGGATTTTACTGTCCACTGCCAAATCTGGGCGTTTTTGGCTCTTCAAAACGTGGGTTCTCTCAAGGTCGCGATTTCTGGTTTTTCTCTCTGCTGGCAATTCGTTTTTGGATGGAAAATGGTGCTGGTAAGTTTCACAATGGAATGGGAATGAGGAAGAAGCAACTCCCATGAGGTAGAGTGGCTTGCGGTACAAGAAAACAGAGCTCATACTCTGCCATACGAATTTCTGGGCTGCCCATGCTCCATTGAAGCCATGGACTGAATTCCTCAACCACTTCCTTACAACATAAATAAATGTTAGCAAGGTAAGTCAAATGGGTTCTCAAGGTGACATATGGCAGCCTATGGTTCAATCCCACAACCCCCTCACAACTCCCTAGTGGATACACATGGCCCCTTCTCATTCGTTGCTCCCATAGCCAGTTTTGGTATTTTATTTCAATATTAAATATTTACATCAATTTACAATATCCCATGGCTTAATAGCACGTGGGTAACACAATATCAAAGCGTGTCTAATTTAAATAAAATATGAGCATAAACTAGCGGGGCCTTGGCCTTGAGCTCCACGCTAGGGAAACATACAACGTGTGTATACAATATTTACATTAGAAGCCAATATTTCATAAGGGTCAAAATTGGGGTATTACAATACACTACTGTCTACTAGCCATGTATTAGCACTAGTGGTAATGGATTCAGAAAGGGCTGAGACAAGATAGTACTCCTTCTTTGTCTTATTTATTAGGTTCATCTTTTGTAGTAGTAGAAGCATGAAACCTACCCTTGAACTTTCCTATTTTCTTTGCACGACATTCTCTTGCATAATGGCCCTTCTTATTGCAATTAAACATTTAACGTTAGACTTATCAAAGTTCTTGAAATCATTCTCCTTTTGATCAAATAATTTCTTGTGATATTTCTTACCTCTTTTCATCTGTGCTGCAAGACCAAGGTTCTCTTCTTTGGAGGTAGTATACTTGCTCTAGATTCACCCTTATTCTTATAGGAAATCATGCCATGGTCTCTCAAAGTCAGGTTTCACTTCTCGATCATTTACTGCAGCCAATAATGTCCATTAGAGAAATTTTGAGGTCAAAAAATGGCCTCAAAACAAAGAAAATGTACTATAAAAAACAACCAATCACATTCTAGTAGATGACATCATCCCCCTTGGTGAGGTGGCATTACATGAGTTAAGAATGCTTATTTGTCAAATTTTCTATGGTGGATGAAAACACATAGTTAACCAAGGTAGTGGTGTAAGTACTTTTAAGTCATAAAATAAAGTACTCATAATGATAGTATTTTCATAAAATGATATTATTGTCATTTTCAAGTAAAGTACTCATAATGAATGTATTTTCACACTTTCTCATAAAATAATATTATTGTCATTTTCAAGTGAAGTACTCTTAATTCATACAGAAAGTCCTTTCACATTTTTTTATAAAATAATATATTATCATTTTTATGTTTTTTATTTTAAATTATATATTCACTCCATTCTATTTAATAACATAATGTCAAACTAATAAAGAATAATAATAGATTTAATAAATAATAATAATAATAATAATGCAATGTAGATTATAATAATATTATTAACATTTTACATATAAATAAATTCTCAATTAAATTACATTATATTAAATTCATGAGAAAAGTATTAAATATAAAAAGTCAACATAAAATTAAAAAAATAGCTTTTAAAAATATTTTTTGTTATTTAATTTCATTTGCAAGTTCAAGACAAATAAATGCTAAAGGACAATAAATTTTTGGGAATTTACAATGAATCTTAGTCACATCAATGTAGACTTATTTTATTAATTTTATTTCTTGTGAATTTTGAAAAGCAACTCAACCATGGTTATTTATATTGTGCATAGAAAATAGTGTGGGGGGTGACTTGTCATATATACCTACTCCATAAAACCCCCAATTCATAATATTTTAATATATCTCATATTTTTGTAGTACATTAGGAGGCCATTTTTTGACCTCAAAATCTCTCTAATGTTCCATGAAGATGGAATATCATCGACAATAGTTTGAATGAGATCATCATCATCAACTGTCACACCAATGCTCATGAGTTGATCTCTTACTTGAGAGATCTTTCGGAAGAAAGAAGCCACAGCTTTGTACTTTTCCATCTTTATATTTCGAAGTTTGTTCTTCAATGCTCTCTTTTGACTGGGTGACTTCTTCTCATAAATATTTATCAAAATTGTTGAAGCATTCCTTTTTGGTCTTCAATGGAGTGATCATGGGAATCAAGTTGTCTTTCACTGAATCATAAATGATTCTATTTGATTTGGCTTGATTTTTCTTGAAGTTAATGCACCCTACATTAGAAGTAGGTTCTTCAATAACACTGGATACATATCCATCCAAATCATGCTCTTCTAGGATATTCAGGATCCTGGCATTTTAAGTATTGAAGTTTGAAGTTCCCTCAAGACGGTCTTTTGGTCTTATTGAGATTGAAGCCACAATTCTTCAAGTATTGTGCACACTCAAGATATACATAGGATCAAGCTTGATTGTTGAACTTAGATCTTCCACACCCTGAGCTCTAATACAATGTTAATTTTTTAAACTTTAATTTGGAAGTCTAATAGTACTTGAAATCAAATAGCAATCATACACATAAGAAATCACATTCAACACATGAATTTACCCTGGAAAAACCCTCTATGACTTGAGGGAGAAAACCCCAGCAAAACCTTCCTTTGTATATTAATAGATAGCATAGAATGTATTTTACATCAAGCACCCCCAATGTAATTACAAAGCAAGAGAAAGAATAAGTAGAGAGACTTAGAAAAATATCCCACACAAATAGAAGAACCTTTCCTTCAAGGAAGAAGAGAATTCACTTCACACTAAATTCATCAATCTTGTATAACATATTTATGCATTCTTCACATGCATCAGATTCTAGTCTTATCTTATGACTTCATGATGAACTTGCCCAATCTTTCATGAATAAGATCACCTCACTTCTCATGCAATGCATTTACTCACTAAACTAAGTCTTAGGATGAACTCATCCCTTAAATGAAATCTTTCCCACTGAGTTAGGTGGCTAGCTTAAGTTTCATCATGCCAGTGTCACAAGTCAAGTGTTGTATTTTAGTTTAACATAAGTGTCGTCATGCAATAACACTTAGTTAACTAGATCTTCTTTATTATCACTTAGTTAACTCTCTTAACTAATTATTTCTTGTTAACATAAATGTAGTGATCATTTCTTGTTAACATCACTGTAGTGATCAATTCTTGTTAAAATCCTTTGATTTACTAAAGTTTAACAATTCAAATTCTCTCTTAATTAATTCTTTTATGTGCAATTAAAATTCTCTCATATCTTATCACATCTTATATTTATTGTTAGAGTTTGCAAATTTATTCAATTATGTTAGATATTTAAACTGAAAGATAGACAAGCACAAAAATACACAAAAGAAACAAGAAATTTCCTCGAGGAAACCATAAAGGAGAAAACCCCGCAACTTCCTCAGAAATAGATTCGTCACTAATACAATATCAAGCAAGAGAGAAAACCCAAATATAAGATGTCTTCTACAGCTTCTCTCTTTCTCCTCTCTCACATGGTGTGAACTTGCTTGAGTGAGTGTTATGTCCAAATGAGAGAGTGAGCCTCTCTATTTATAATTTAAGTGTGAGTCACCTAATTCCCTATTGGGGCCGACTTCCTTAACTATCTGGGGCGACCTGTCTTAGGGAGACTCAGAAATACATTTTACATTTATCTTTTGCGGAACTATTGCCCCGACTTACAATGGAGGCTTTACCTCGATATTATTGCATGGTCAAATACAATAATGCCATCCCCGAATGGAGGAAAAACATCACCAATGGAAATACAATAAAAGTACAATAATAATATACAAAATAATATCTCCTGAAGTTACATTTACAACAACACTCCCTCTTAACTAGGAAGGTATTCTCTCGACATAGTAATCATCATTGCTGGACACAAAATCTAGACAATGTCATCATCATTGGATCATCATCATTGTTGCTGCAACAATCCTCATCTCGTTGATCATTGACTAGTGACATCTCTTGAATATATCCGTCATGAGAATTTCTACAGAGCGAGCCCTTTTTCATGATGGATGTAGGCCTAGCTCTCATCTAGGTCTTCATCATATCTATGAGCAAGCCATCAAGTAGATATATCCCAGGACCACATATTACATTTCCACAACAATCACCTATGTCTCGTACTATCATCTCATCGTATCTGGATCATCTCATCATCCCATGCAAAGAGCATCCTAGGTGCATATATCATGTCCAATAGACAACCTACATCTTCCACCCAGTGGATATATCCTAGGAACATCTTTGTCTTCCACCCAGTGGATACAACCCAGATGTATTACATCTCTCTCTCTCAGTCAATCTGCGTCTTCCACCCAATGGATACAACCCAGGAACATTTGTGTCTTCCACCTTGTGGATACATCCCATATGTATTACGACTCTCTCGATCAACCTGTATCTTCAAACATGTGGATACATCCCAGGAGCATCTCATATGCATTACGACGTCCTTGCAGATCACCTGTGTCTTTGATGATGTAAGATACATCTGAGGCACATCCCAGATGCTTTATGACCCATGGATCCACCAACATCTTCAAACATATGGATATAGCCTAGGAGCATCCTAGATGCATTACGTCCTTTCGGAACACCTATGCCTTCCACCATGTAAGATACAACCCTGGTGCACCTGCATCTTTTGGACACATCACTCCCTTTTTCGAGGAACCTTGATCTAGATAACACCAAGCTTCTCTCTGAAGTACTCGAAATTCACTCTTGCTAATGGCTTGGTCAACACATCAACTATCTGCTCTCCTGTCACCACATACTAGAGCTTCACTTCTCCTCTCTGCAATATATCCGGATATAGTGGTACTTGATCTCAATATGATTTGACTTGTCATGGAACACCGCATTCTCGGAAAACTTCACACAACTCTGGTTGTCACAAAAGGTACAAGTTGTCTCTAGATCGAGATCAAAAAAATATGGCAGTAGCTTCCGAAGCCATACTGCATCACAACTAGATGAACAATATGCAACATACTCTGCTTCGGTTATACTCAGTGCCACACATGACTGCTTCCTGCTAAACCAAAGATCGTACCAGATCCCAAACTGACGCAACATCCTAAAGTGCTCTTCCTGTCTGTGGCAGTTCCTTCCCAATCCGAATCAACATAACCATGCAGGTTAATCTTATAATTCATCTCATATTTGAGCCCATACTGAATTGTACCCTTCAGGTACTTCAATATATGTTTCGCAGCCATTAGGTGAACATGCCACGGATCTGTCAAGAACTGGCTCAGGGTGTTCACAACAAAACATATGTCTGGTCTCGTGTTCATTAAGTACATTAACTAACCAATCATCCGCTTGTACATCGTGGAATCAACTGTCTTTGAAGAAGTATCACACAGTAGCTTCAAGTTCGATGCCATTGGTGTGGCCATTTACTTGCAGTCTATCATTCCAAACCTCTTTAGAATTTCCACTGCATACTTTCCTTGACCAAGGAAAATCCCATCTGAACTCTACCACACCTCCATACCTAAGAATTAGTGCATCATTCCCAGGTCCTTTTTTGTATCTGCAATGAGCTCATCCTCCCTTGTTACAAAAAGGTCATCTACATATAGTAGTAATATCACTGGTCTTCTGCCCTCAACCTTGAAGTAAAGGTGGAATCTAATTTACTCTTGATAAATGCTAATCTCATCATAAATTTCCCCATCCTATCGTACCATGACCTGGGTTCCTACGTCAAATTGTACCACATATGCTTTCTCTTCATGAGGGGAGACATCCAGTATCAATTTGAGCATATCCATGAAATACTGGGGAAAACACCTTTGCCACGGATAGAGTCTAAGTGATAATATATCTCCATCTATGTTGTAGTCACTCCCTTTGAAGTGGATCTTTCATGCTCCCTCTATAACTGAGCACTATCCTCCCTCTGCATCTTGAACTCTCCGCATTGGGACATTTTGCACTAGAGTGACTGGTAGTTTTCTCTTATGATGATCTTTTGTGTATCCATCTATGCCATATTTATAGGTCACTGGATACCAAGATCTCTAACTCGGTCAAGTTCTCTCTTGCACCCATCTATGAGCTTCTCATATTCAACCATGTAGCAACGGTTGATGTCCCATCACTATATGTGATCCTCGATCTCATCATGCTATCCTATGGGTGCCTTCTAAGCCCATACAAATCCTTTTTCAATCTGTACACATGTGGTTCTCTTGTAGAGAGTCCCGAATTCTAGAGGTTGCTAGCTATTTGCTTCTACTTCGATTAAACCATCTATATGGTTTAATATCCACCACTAGAGAAACGTCTCGTCATAGTCGACTCCCTCTTTCAGAGAGAACCCTTGCTTTGTACTTATGTAGTATGCTTGATTTCATAAATTTTCTTGAATGTCATAGTTGAACCATCGTCACTTGTTCTTCAGAATAAGTCTCATCATTATTCTCTTATAGGTACACGATCTTTCCTGCAAGTCAAATTTAGTTGTATGATTAGAAACATTTCATAATCCTTAAAACAAATTCTTATGCATAAATACATATAGTCATGCAACTATCTTAGCTAATGCTTCAACACAACATTCATCCATATTTCGTACGGTAACTTTCTATATGCCTTCCATCTCTACCAGAAAATTGATAAGAGCGTGCACTACTCCCATCATGTCAACAAAGAGGTTTCATTCTAGATAAATAGCAATGGAATGTTGTACAGTACCATAGGCCACTTACCTATTACTTGCATATTATTAGTATTATAACTTCTCTAGCATGCATAATACACATCCTAAATCTAGGAACATAAGTATGTACACGACTGAACAATATCATTTAAGTAATTAGATATACAAGAAATGACAATTCAAATACTTATCTTTGTTTGCTTGTTGGGTGGACTCCCTCTTTGATCTTTTCTTCCTTGTAGGAACTACTGGAGTCTCTGACAGTGTTTTCTACTTCATCATTTTATTCTGAGGACCTATGCATTTCTTGCTTATGATCGGAAATGTTGAGCAAGTATTCTACACCGCAGATCACTTATTCTTTGTACATGAGTATACTTTGTCTGTCCCTACTTCTGTATCTTAACCAATGCTGAGTTGGATGAGAGGTTCTTCCATATTGATCTTTATTTGTTTTCCAGATTCCAACTTTGTAGGAGCTTCTCCTACTCCTTTCATGTAATACTAAAAGTCATCTCTAGCTTCACCTTATGAGGTGGAACCTTATGAACGAACCCTTGTAACTAGTTACCTTCATTTATTACAATACATATTCTTCATCACTTGAAGAATCCTCTTTTGTTCTTTTGCTTGCGGGTTCATCATCTTCTGCAGTATGTGCATGATGCATCTTCTTGTTGATTCTCCTAGAGGATCCTTGGTTTCTGGGATAGTCTCTTGAATAATGTCGTTTCTCATCACATGTGAAGCACTTAGTACTAGACAGGTCTAGGTCCATGATTCCTACGGGATCTTCTAGACTTCTTGTGATGGTGGTCCTCCCTCTTGTTTTGATTCTTCTTGGTATGATCAGTTAGGGCTTGGTCATCATTATCCCCCATCTTTTATTCTCTTGCTACTAATCGAGCTTCTTGTTGGGCACATTCTTCCGATAATCTGTTGAATGTGATTAGCTTCTTTCTAGTGCATATTCCTTGGATGAATGAGTCCCGTGATCTTGGGAGACCATTCAAGGTAGGCATTACAATTTCTCCTTCTTCAACATTGTCTTCAATTGCTTCAAGTTGTTCCTTGATCTAAGAGACCCTTTTGAAGTAAGATTGCATAGGTTTTGAGTATTGGATCTTCACATTCTTGAGTTGGTTCCTTAGAGTCATATTCTGATTGATGTTCTTCCCTTCATATATCTTCGTCAAAGCATCGAACATCTCCTTGGGAGTCTTCAAGTATGATACATGAGGGATGAGGTGATATTTTATGGATTCTGCAATAATACTTTTGGCCTTGACCATGTTCTTCTTGTGGATTTCCTTTGCCTCTTCTCCCTCTGGTTTTGGAACCTCTTCATTGACATACTTGTCCAAGTTATTTTCTTCTAGGACAAGAGAAATTCTATACTTCCATGCTCGGAAGTGATCAGTTCCTTCAAGCTTATCCTCAAGCTTGGTATGATTTGTAATTTTGAAATTAGAACCTCAAATGGAAATACTAATGAATTAGATCTTACCAATTTGAGATTCCTAACCTGGTTCTCGAGCTGGCTGACCTAGGGTTTGATAGAGAAACCCTAATTTTCCAAACTTGGAATCTTGAACTTCTGCTTGGATAGAAATATGTGCCTCCTCAAGGCAAGTTGTCTAGTGTTCTCCTTTTTTGGGATTGGTGGATGGAAGCTCCAAATCTTGATGCCCTAGTTTTTCTCCAGGCACTAGTGACTGGGTCAAAAATGAAAATTCTCCAAATTGGATTCTTCTTCCTCCAAAATATGTGCTTTCCTAGGGAGAGTTAGCCTATCCCTCTTTTCTTGATGATCTGTGGAGAGAAGACCTTGAAGTCGGAAGCCCTAGTTTTCCGTTGTTGCACAATGCCTTCTTTTCAGAGTGGCTCTGATACCAAGTTAGAATTTGCACTTTTATTCAATTATGTTAGATCTTTAAACTGAAAGATAGACAAGCACAACAATACACAAAAGACACAAGAAATTCCCTTGGGAAAACCATAAAGGAGAAAACCTCGCAACTTCCTCAAAAATAGATTTGTCACTAGTATAATATCAAGCAAGATAGAAAACCCAGATATAAGATGTATTCTAGAGCTGAGTCTCTTTCTCCTCCAGCTAACTTGTCTTCTCTCTCACTTGGTGCGAAATTTCTTGAGTGAGTGTTATGTCCAAATGAGAGAGTGATCCTCTCTATTTATACTTTAAGTGTGAATGACCTAATTACCTATTGGGGATGACTTCCTTAACTGTCTGGGCCGACCTGTCCTAGGGAGACTAAAAAATACATTTTACATTTATCTTTTGGGGAGCTATTGCCACGACTTACAATGGAGGTTTTACCTCGATATTATTGCATGACCAAATACAATAATGACATCCCTGAACGGAGGAAAAAAATCTCTGATGGAGGTACGATAAAAATACAATAATAATATACAAAAGAATATCTTCTGAAGTTACATTTATCTCTCATCTTATCTGCATTGTCCACATGTGACAGTTTAATGATCATATCAAACATACCAAGGATATTTTCCCAATGATGTGATCATATTGTCCTACTATTGTTCCAGGTGGGTATATGTTAAAGTAGTTCACTCTAGAGGTGGCTAGTCTCTAGAGGAGACTTAATAGCTCAACCATGGTTAGTAGTACATCACACACCATACATGCTTCGACATGTAAAGTACCACCTCAACACATCAGGATCTATCTTGACAGACAAGACCTTAGCCTAGACTACCAATATTGTACAACATCATCACTTTGACAAACAAAACACTTTCCTCAATGCATGAAGCTTAACCATTCTTGAGTCCAACTCAAGATTCTTCTCCAAGTTTCTTGAGTCCAGCTCAGGCTCGTATAAGGCACTACCTAGACACACAAGGTTTAATATTGACACACAAGATTGACTTGGAGAATGACTGATGATGCTGTAACTTTAATACGAACACCCCCACAACTCTACATGGTCCCACTCACCATGGCATGGGCCCTCTACTGCAACTAGTATAAGGGTCATTCAATGTGGTGTGACCACAGTAGGCATCGGAATTCTTGTCAGAGCTTCTAGAATTTGCAAGTATACTCCTTTCTCTTTTTTTGACTTCTGGCATCATGTTAAGGCTTAAGGCCTTCCGACCTTTACTAGGCTACATGTCCCCAAGGCCTCATCTAGAGGTTACCAGGCATCTGGTCCAATAAGTTAACCTACATACACTAGGAATCTCGAACGCTTGGCCCAAAAATCTCTCCACAACTCCCATTGGCAACAACCCCAATCATCCAAAGTCCCATAACGCACTCCATTGGTGAGTGTAACTCTTTCCTAATTCATGGAATTTGGGTATTTGAGGGAGAAAGGACTACTAGCATAGATTACCAGTTGATATTGTACCCACGAATCCAGTTTCCCATAAAGTATTATAGCATAAAGTGTTAAAGAATAGATTATCCTTCGTGGATATGGGCTACCACGAGATCACACAATGAACTAGCCTTCTAGGCCCAAAGTGGATTTCTTGTCATTCCACCTTTCATCATGCCATCATTGCATTAGTCATAAATATAACATTTAAGAGAACACATTATCAACATCATGAATAACAAAGACCAGCATGCTACCACATCCCCTTATGATATTATACCATCATCATAAATACCATGGAACCACACATAACACATGCTATTATGCAACATAACATGTCCAAAAGTAACAATGAATTCCATGCTATCATATGCCATCACATAAACACACATCAACATCCTAAACATGAGGAACTACATGCCACTACATCTCATCATAAAAACATGGCATCATCACTGCAAATGTGAAGGAACTGTATGATACTATAGAATATAAGGTTAACATATAGCCATCATAGTTAGGTCATAATCATTAACCTCATAAAACATATTTTGTAGTGAATCATAAATCATTTCCATAATGTCATTATAATAATCCCAATCCATAGCATGAAAGAAAGCCTTCACAATACTCATTCATTCATTCGTCATGGCAATGTAATAAAGGACATTTTAATTTCCATCATGATTAATTAATACATAGCATGTGATGACTCAACATGATTAGCACGATCAATTTAATCTATGGCATGCAATGGAACAACATAATCATAATCAGTTAATCCATAATATGATCTGGAACAACATAATAAACATCCACATAATCGATTTAATCCATAGCATATGAGGGACAATATAAGAACATCATCATGATCAACTATCCCATAATATGTGATAAAACAACATATTAAAAATTAGCATAATCAATTTAATCTATAGTATATGATGAAAAATATAATAATATCATCATGGACCACTAATCTATAATATGTGATGAACAACATAATTACCAACATTGAACACTCCTATTATAATTGATTCATTTCACACATAATCTTTTCACCATCAAAATTGTTATCTGAGTATGTATGTGAGCATCAAAGGATTATATATATTGTCTACCAAATCATCAGACCACTATAGTATATGAATCTATTAGTAGTCTATTAATCTACTCAAAAAGATATGAAAAGTTTTGATGCATTACTTCTGTGTCTTCCCACCTGGTAGTTCTTGGGCTATTGCGATCCCATTGGATCTTCACTCAATCAAGTGTTTGGTTTATGAGCTGGAAAACCCTGCGATCTAGTATGTAATAAGGTTTGCCCTGGATGGTCCCCTCCTCAGAAACCCGCAATCCTTCCAATCTCAATACATGAGAAGGATCAAGAACATAATGCCTAAGTGTAATTCCTAAGCACTGAAACATGAAATACATTATGCATTTTGCTAAGGTGGGATGGTAGCTCAAGCTTGTAAGCAACATGTCCAATCTCTTAAGGATCTTGAATGGTCCAACAAATTTGGGGGATATTTTAGTTCTTGTCCCAAATCGAAAGGTACTTTTAGTGGGTTTCACTCCAACAAAAACTTCACTTCCCTCTTACCTTCTATCCATTCTTTTTGCATATGCATAACTTTTATGTTGTTCTCTGTTGTAGTCATGTTTCCTGAAGAAAACCCCGTGGAAGTCCTATCCATTCACTATTGCAGTAAAAAAATGATATTATTGAGGCAAGCATGTTTCTCGACTTGCTACAACCCCATGGCGCACACTTCAAAGATATCTCTGGTTCCCAATGTAAGGAAATCATGTCCATATAAAATTGTGTGTTCATCTCAGCATTTGCATCCCCCATAAAGACACTTACCTCTTTAGGCAAGGGGTTGTTCTAATAATTATTTCCTTGATAGAGTAGACTTTAGAAGCACTTACTTACCAAGATATTATATACTACAAACAACCAATAAATTCCTTTAATACCTCCTCTCTCAGATATTATATATGTTGCAAACAACCAATAAATTCCTTTAATACCTCCTCTCTCACCCTTTTATACCTAATAGTAGAATTTACCTTCCCTCCAATGTTTGCTACTAGGTTGGAGATGGGAGAATCCGGTTCAGTCGCCCACCTACAGGGGAGGCAAGCTCTTTTCTTTTTTTTTCTTTTTCTTTTACGAAAACCCATGAAGGCAACTAAACATGCCCTTGACTCCCTTATGAGTCTTTAAGTGTTTAATCTAGGTATTTTCTGCCACAAATCCTCCAAAAGGAGTGTTGACCTATCTAATTACTTCCCAAAAGCTATTTTCCTGAACTAGACTTATACTCTGCCACGCAGAATTCCATATCATCGACCATGATGTATGATCATCCCATCTGATCAGGTTCTATTCCTCTATTATGGTAGCATATTTGTCTCTGCAAATCCTCCCCCAAAGTTAATAAAGGTTATTAGGGGCATTCAAAGAGCATTTATTTGGGGAACAAAAATCTCCCGTTGGGGAGGTGTGATTCGAATGGATCAGCTACAATGAATTAAATGGATAAGGGCAGGGATCATCATTGTTCTTAGGGTAATAAATTAGGAGTTTTGTTAGCCTTATCTTCCCTTATGAAGAACGAGTTTTTTCTTAATGCTAGATTTGTATTATTTTATTTTTCTGGATGAATATCTGATTAGAGATTGCAGAATAAATTTGGGAGACTCTATCGCAAAGGCCTATTAATGTTGCAATTTCTAAAAATAAAATTTAAGATTCACTATTGAAACAAGCTGAAGTCTTTGAAAGGCTAAATGTTACTTTTAGCCTAGGCTGCATGTATTTACACCTTATGTGAACTGTTGGGAGCTTTGATCCAACTTTGCTTGTTTTATTTGCGTAGCATTTTCGGTACAGATAGACTTGTTTTATTGTTTGGATGATAACATTACTAATGTCACCCAGTCACTAAACCTTATTCAAATACTTTTTAAAAATTTGTATTTCAAGTTGTTTGTGTGCCTCCCAACTCCTCAGATTCCAAGTCCATGCCAATCCTATTAGGCAGAACTATTAAACATGAAGGTTAAGGGAACAGTTTATGTTCATAGTGATCATTGTTTCTAAAGAATGTCAATGATAGAAGCCGCCAAATACCTTTCTTCCTCCTAACTTGCTACTTTCTAATCTTCCAGACATTTAGTAATTGCTTATTTCTTTCATTCCTTCTTTTCTTTCTTGGATGCATTATTTATTTCATGTATTTCTATTGTTTTATGCTTTCAGAGTGACATAGTGCACTCTGTTGGATGTTAATAAAATTATCTTCTCTTATCTATAATGTAATTTCAAATGGTATGTTTATTTTTGCTGCTATAATGAAGACCACAATTTATGCACATTAGTTAATGGTTTTAGAGTTCTAATGGAGTGCATTAACATCTCTTTTTGAAATTAAATTTATGTACAACTTGCATCTTTAAAGGATTACAAATTATCTGTAATCTCTCAAGCCTTTGGTCAAGTCAATTCACTAGTGCGGATACAATTAGCTTTTGTAATGTGGAAATTATGTGTTCTTTACAGTGCTAGTTTACTTAATCTTGTTGTGTTCTATTTTGGAAAAAAATATGTTATATAACAGTCTTAATCAAGTGCAATTAACCGTTGTAAGGTCTGTTTGGCGCAAAACTGGATCCTATAGATCTTTACACAAACAAGCTGAAGGATGTTGAAGAAAATGCTAAATTAGAGCAATCAACTTTTACCAGAATGAAAAGGAGAATGAAAAGGAGCTTCCAGCTGCATTTGTTTTGTTTTCTTCAGATCTCATTATGGTGCCTCCATGGCATCACAAGTTCTGCATTTACCTAATCCTTGTTGTGGGTGACAAAACCAGCACTTAAACCCAGCGATATCTACTGGCCATTTCTTCCTGCACCCTATATCTAGCTAGGGATCAGTAAGTTTATTAGGGGTTGTGGTGGCAGTTTTTTTTTTACCATCCTATTCATAGTACCTCAATAGTATATATTGAAACTTGACAGCAGTCTTACTAGCTTCAAATTTCATCCAACCGGGTGCTCTGCAGAAAACCTATGATACTCCGCTTATTGGACTTAATTAAGTGGAAAGAAGATTCTGGTACCTTAGTGCTAGGGACGGTTTCAGGGAAAATGACTATTTTAGTTTTGTAACCATCACTGACTTTCAGTAATAGAAACATGTTTCCAGTTGCATATAAAGCTAACAATACTAAACAACTAACCTTTAATATCATGATTCATGAACAATGAAGAAAGCAAGATTTTAAGTTAAATGCTATGGTTTTGGATGTTCTTGGAAAATAGATATTTGACTAATTTTGCTCATTTTCTGTTCACGTGTTCCTCCTTCAGCTGGTATCGAAGAAAACAACATTTGAAGGCATTCTTTTTAATTTTCCCAATTCTAGTTGTGTGCTTGCAAAATCCCTTTTGATCAACGAACCGTATTCTAGCATTTGATTTTCATACTAATGGTCTATACTCTTTAAGCATTCCCTCTTGTGACCTTTGTATGTTCAATGTATTTGTTGAGATATGACAGTAAAACCATACCCTTTTGAGGGCTGTGCTATAAGAATAGGAATAGGTGTATACATGCTATTTAGCTAACCTTTTCAGTTTGTAGGCAGAGAAGCCCTAAATTAGCAAATATCCATTTCATTTGGCCATCTTTATGGTGTTCAAGGAATGTTTTTGTTGTCCTCACAACAATTTGACAAACCAATAAATTTAATATGCTGGGCAAATTGAATTTTGATAGATAATCCCCCCATTGGGTTATCCCAAGGTTATTAAGTGGATAGGTACTTTGAACTAATTCTTCCTTAAAACAATTTCTATAATCTTAAAACTGCAAATTCTGGAGTTTAGCATTTACTTATCCACACCGTGAAATAGATTAAATTTATTTTTAGAAACTACTTATCCACGCCAGAAAATAGGTTAAATTTTATTCTTAAAACAAATATTTATGGAGAAATAACGTCAACGGTGAATCCTCCTACAAGTGATGTATTTATACTTATAGAGAGTGGATGTCACATTGTAGGGAAAATACGTATGGCGATATGGCTTTCATTGATTTTCATTATGTGCTCTGCTTTCAGCTCTCAGTGTATTACACTTCAATTCCATAGGATCACCATATTGCTTTTGTCTACATTTTTTGGTGATGAGGGAGGACATATTGTTTTACTATGCCAGTGGCTATTGGGATTACTTTATCATCAAGGAGAACATCTTCATAGCCATTTTGATAGAGCAATGTTCAGGAGACTTCAAGGTGGAAATACCACTTAAGGATTCAATGAGGGACTTGTTTATGAAGTTTGCTAACCATCACAGCATTTTTGTTTCCAAGGAAAACAGAGCGTGTCATATTTATATTAAAGTTGACTCATTTTACATGACCAGCAGAAATGGTCTCATGGAAGTAGAAAGTCCACAAGCTATACCCGTTTGTATACATTCTCATAAAGGTTCCAATAGTAAATGTCCATGCTTATAGCAGTGATAATATCCTATGGAGCTATTGTTCATAAATATTCGTATAATAATGCTACATCATTTACAGAGGGAAGTGTATAATTTTAGTAGAAAATTCTGATTTAATGACCCGGGTCTTTAATGTAGTTCAGAACTTCAAAAGGGACTTTGATATAAGTAATGAGAAAGGATTGTTACGACTTGTGTAGAAAGCTGATTAAACTATCTGATGTGGATATCAAAAGCAAGGATCATGTGGAATGGAACTATTTTAATTGGAGTTTTTTTCTTTCTAAAATGCTAGGATTATGTAGTTCTATACCCTGTTAATGACATGTGGGTAGTTACAATACGACAATTCCAAAAATACTCCTTCAGCATTTACTTATACACTCAGTTATTGATATGGATATCGAAAGCTTCATCTTGAAGCCATCCACAGGCTTAAAGAATTTTGAAACATACATCAACAAGGGAATGGCTAGATGGAAGGAGTTGCATTTCTATATTCTTCATTGCCCAAGAATTTAGGCACAGTATTACCGTACTTAAATATATGTTCAGACAACATTAGGGCATCAGAAGAGGTTGCTTAAGGTTTGAAAAACAATGGTTCAGGTACTACAGAAATGATATATTAAATCATAAATGTATTTTTTTAGGATGAGTCGCTCCATCGATGCCTCGGGGAGATGCTGAGCCGAAGCAGAAGACAGAGTATTTGTTTGGAACACTCAAACAGAAAAACTGCCAAGATCTTCGTTCACCATTTGGCAAAAGCTTCTAGCCTTGCTTCTAGACTTTTACTAGCTAGAGTCCACTATAAAGGACGCATGTTAGTCACCTGCTTGGAAATAAGTAATTGATAAAATGTAGCCACCTGATTCACATGCCTAAGACCTAGGCTTGACAAGCTAGGACCTACCATCTACGGAATCCAAACATTCTTGGTGTGCTATCATGCATGCTCAGGAAGCGCATCCACCCTCCATTCACTTATGTTAACCAAGAATGAATTTAGTGTGCACATTAACTAGAAGCATTGGAAAGAATAATATGGCACTCAAGTTAAGGTAAACCCTTATTTAACATCATGTTTCGATGAAGTTGACAATCGATGTTCTGGTTATCATTAAATGCAGGCATGCAGTTTACATGAAGTTGACAATTCAACGTTACTTGAATACGAAATCCTGAAATGTCGGTAACATATTGTCCTCATAAAGGAAGGACATTGCATAAAATGACAGGAGTGTTCAATATATCTCAAACCAAAAAGAAAAAAGACAATATCATTCTCTGGGTAAAACCATTAAACTAAGGATAGTAATGGCTAGAATCACATGCCCTCAATTCCACACCCATTGCAGTCGAATTGGTTAGGTTTGTTAATCCAAACACTACTTAAAATACTAGCAATTTGGAAATTAGCCACCTTCGGCTTGCATGGGGTTTTTAGTCTCACGCTCCACAACTTTTCCTTACCTTTTTGGATGACGATTTTGTTTACATTCAAAGTGTCCATTTCATTAATATTTTCCAAATCTAGGGTTAGGCCACTTGCAAATTGTTTGGAAACTGCCTAAAAGTTGCAAAGAAACTTGTTGCAGGCACCATCTGATCTACGTTTCTTTCAAAAATGATATTAAATTGATTATCATTCAACACCCTTCAAAGAGGCCATATGGAATACTTCTAATCTCTTATATTTAGCATTGAATAAACTGGAGGGGCGGATTCGTGCTTGCATTATGTAACAGTTGCATAAGGGAGGATGAATATGGAAAAGCACATAGTGTATTCAATGTAATTTGTGATGAATGCAACCCTTTGTAACTCTATTAGTGTGCAATGTGGAGATAGAGAAGCCCTAAAATACCAGTGATAAAGTTGTCATAAAGATAAGCCAGTATAGTTGCCTAAGGTAGGCTAACAAACTGCGCTAACCCACAAGTCATCATAATAAAAGTTCACTCGGAATGTCGAAGGGAAAATACAGAGCATTATTTTCTTCTCCCAAAGAACTTGAAACTAACATGCCAATTAAACCCATTTTAACTGTAAAATTCATGTTCGACGAAATTTAAAATGAAATGGAGGATCATCCTAGATCCATGCTCTCTAGGATCTTTGCTGTAAAGAAAATGCTCGATCAGGTGGTTCATTATTTTTTATTTATTTAGATTCTGAGTTCTGCAGTAACTCACTGGAATGATCAAGTTATCATTAACAGTGTTTTATCAGAAGCCATCCTTTGGTTTATCTTGGCAGGCCTTTAAAATGGTTTATCTCGATTTCTTCTGTAATATCTATCTATATATATATATATTATTTTTATTTTTCCTCTTTTCTGAAATGCAAATGGAGTTCATTAGGATTCGATAAAATACTTACGGTACATTTGGCACATTCCAAATTTCTCATTTCAATAGGCAATTAATCATGTTTAATTCACCTTGCAAGCCATGGTGTTCTAGGTTTCTGAGAGCAGTTGTAAACACTCCTTAGATGCCATTTTTTCCTTGGGTACATAAAACAATAGAATTATAATAACTTCCAAAAATGTACAGTAATAGATTCACAATCCTGGAGGTTTAACGTCTTGCAGGGATCCCACATGAACAAAAAATCTCGACGCTGAAGTATATCCATCGACAAAGCCGAATCCAAGCCCAAAAATAAGATCGAAATAGGCTAACATCTAACCTTGAGGTTTACAAGAAAAAATTGCCAGGAAAGAAACCATCCACCAGAGGAGGTTGCCAAAAAAAAAAAAAATCAGGTTAGCACTTCCATAGATCATATATATAAGCTCAAGCCATTTCCCAAAATAAGTACTTTACATGGCCAAAAAGAGAACAAATTTTGGTACCAATAGACATAGAAGCATTGAACAATGCCATTCATTCTGGTGGGTTGTATAAACTGATAACTGCAGAAATTAGTGGCATTCCATCGTCCAAGCGAGAGGCGTGCTGAACACCATGTACCTCCAAAAGAAACAGTGTGAGCAGTGAGAGGGAAGTTGACAAGCCAAGTGCTGAATACTAAGGATAGTAGCATAGGATAGAGTTTTAACCTCATCCATATCTTGAGCCAAGCTGTACTGACGTTGCATAGGAAAGGAGTCATTCTCTGGAGATAGAGACAAAGAATGATGGTCATTTCTTCGAGCTCAGATCCTCCCCACCATTCATTGGAAGCAGCCACAGAAAACAAGAAATTTGTTTTGTCAACCAGCAAGAGGAAATGAAGAAGCTGTTGTGAAAGACAAGAAACCCCAGAAGGAACCTGTGAAATGAGCAGGCCAGCAACTAGAGAGATTCTATAAAGTAGAGTAATAGTTGTAACCCCTCTAGATACTCAACCTGAAGAATAGAGCAGCCATGCCTGCTAGAGCTCTGTACATCACAGAACTGACAGAAAGGGTGCGCCCCTCTAAACACAAAAGGCCATACCCACGTCACCCTCTTGAGAAAACAAAAATACCAGAACACAATGAAACGATAACTGTAAAGCTGAGCATTACATAACTCAAGTTTCCAGAGGGCCTAGGGTGCAAATCGTGCTCTGATACCAGGTGAAGTGCCTACTATGAAATGACTAATTGGGTTTCTACAACACGAATAGACATTAACATTTCTAAACAAAATTTCCATATATATATATATATATATATATAAATGGAATTATTTATTCAGAGTTGCACTATAAATATAGAAGAAAAAAAAGTCAATATTATGACTAATTGGGTTTCTACGACACGAATAGACATTAACATTTCTAAACAAAATTTCCATCTTTTATATATATATATATATAATTATTTATTCAGAGTTGTACTTCCATCTTTTATATATATATATATATAATTATTTATTCAGAGTTGTACTATAAATAGAGAATAAAAAAAGTCAATATAATTTTTTGACATTCATGTACATCATAGAATTAGGGTTAATAACTTAGAAAGACAATAACACTCAGCTGGAACATGTAGCGGTAGTTTGAGCTCTTAAGGTACAATTTATAAGCTCTTAAGTGTGTAGTCTCTGGCCATTCCCAACTAAATTAGTGAGTATCACTCTCCTCCCTCCCAACCAATACCCTCACCTTCTGTTGAGAGCCCCCCATGCCCTCAACCAGTACACTATACCTAGTAATATTTCCCCTTGTGAATTTCAAATACTCTCTCTTTTCAGACCCCGGTCCATTCTTCCCCCAACTTCTCCCTAAAATCTCCATCCATCTCCCCAACCCCCACTTCTCCTCTCCAACCATTCCTTTATTTCCCTATCCCATCTCCCCCTTTGCATGGGTGACCCCACTTATTTTCCATGGAGGGGGATTTTTCTTGCACTAATCATAGTTAGTTAACTTTTAATTAATCATCACCTATGTTAATTTAATTATTAAACACTTTATGTAATATATATATATATATATATATATATATATATATATATATATATCGACTATTATTATATTAATTATATTCATTGAATAATTTGGCCATTACAACTTGTTTGTTGTCCAATGTTCTGGTAATGTTCTTGGCTACATCCTACACAATATCTGCTTCCTATAAATTGTGCACAATCCTGATTATGTTTCTCCTATGAGGACATTCTTAATACATATGATTTCCTTGACATTCCCAACATTTTAGATGTTGCATGGTTTCTTTTCCAAGATATTTTGTCATCCTGGGCCCATTTTTAGTTGGACTACTTTGCTGATATGAATTTGTTGGTTCCTAAAGAAAGATGGTTTGAAAACGTTCTTCCTTTCATCTTGCATATCCTTCATCTTATCCCTCTGAGACTTATGAAAATTTGTCCTTCTTTTGTTTTGATCATACATGTGCTTGGTCTTCCAGATTATTTATTCAAGGGTCTTGGGTTCGTAATACTAGATTTTATCCCTATAAAATGAAGGTAAACCACTTTAAAAAATATGTATCTTTACCTTCTCCTCCTTTATAAAACCAACATATCTTAGCAATTCTAAAAAAAAATTTGTATACTCATCCATGCTCATGTTTCCCAATTTGAGTTCAAAGAACTTTTCCATATTTTTATCATAATACTATTCCAATAAGTACCTTTTCTAGAACTACTTCTTAAATTTCCTCCATGAAATCATCTTTTCACGAATATGCTTCACCTGATCCAATTGGTACCACCAAATGGAAGCCTTTCCCTGCAAGTGGTAAATGGAAATTCTAGGTAAACATATAATTGGAAATGTTTCCTCATTCCCAACAATCAAGCTTTAGCATCTTATCCCTTCTTGTTTTAACCATCAAAACTAGGAGGTTTAATTTTTCTTAGCTCCCCTTGTAACCTATATTCCACATGCCTTATTTTATGATGTCTTACTAGAGACTTTTATAAACTGCTACTTGTCCCTTCGGTCATATATAATTTCCTAATTGCATAATGAGGTGAATAATGTTGCTTATGACTCCTAGAAACACATTTAGAGTGCTTATATCTCTCATGTGATCTCTTCCTTGAGCCTTATCTTTCTTATTTTTCTTGATTTGAGGCCGATCGCAATTTTATTTGCCTCTACAACATCTTTAGGCTTTGCATCTATTGGTTTTTCAGTGGATTTTACTGTTCTTGGGCCCTCAACATCCTCTCATTGTTGATCCTACAACATTGTATGTCCATATGTATACTTCTTACATTCTCCAAAAATTCTAGTGGGATTAGATTTACTATGTTCTCATTTGATTATGTTGTTGTATTTCCCATACCGATGTGATGACCTCTAACATATTCTTCATGATTGTAGGGAACCTCTTCTTCTTCCATTCTTACTCTTTTGTACTTTCTTTGTAACCTATTTTATGATTGATTCTAATACCAAAATGTATATGCAATCTATTCATATTATAATATTTATTAGCCAATCTTTAATTCAAGAATTCAAGTAAGAATTCCCATATAAACATGTGTGTGTGTGTGTGTGTGTTTGTGTTTATATGGAAATTTATATATATGTTTATATATTTTCTTAATTTTGGACTCTAATTAATTGACATTTTTTTCAATAGGATCTATAGGACCCTCTTTCATGTTACTTATGTTCATCCTCATGGCACGAAATTAGCCTTTTAATATGCTTATATGGAAAACCTATTGACATGGCATGGCATAAGGCTACCACTATGGCAGAAAGTACCAATATGCCATCATCATATGAGGCCAACTCATCTACTAGTTTCTTTCAATCATCACATCTTGCCTATTATCACTGTCATTTCTCTGCATTGATCATGGAACGTGAATCATTGGTGGACCTTTCTTAACTTCCTACGGCTTCACTTTCTACCCTGGCGATTCTTATTCTTTTATCAGCAGGAATGGTCATGATCACCCAACCTAATCAACAAGAATGCATATTGTACGTCCACAACATAGGTGCCTCTGAAAAATCTCAGATTACTTTTAACAACATGAACGGTTAGATATTTCCCGGTTGAAGCATGCTCACTTAATCTAGGCCATCCATGACATATATGTTGTTATAACTCCCAATCACTTCCGATATGCTCTAATGGTCTTGATCAGCCTGATCTAATCTGTCCACATGGCTGGTCCACACCATGCTAAAAGAGTTAATGGCTCGAATAAAAGTGGTTGATAAAAAAAATTCTTATTGGATCCATTGCCAATTAAAAAATGACATGTAGCTAGGTGGTTTTCTTCAATGGCTCGCTTTCCTATCATTAACCCTCATGCAAGTAATGGATGCATTATGGATATCTACCATTGATCTTGGCATTTTCAACTACTCACAACCAATCTTTGCTAAACTTTGATTGGTTATTGGACCTCAATTATCGCCCATTCACAATGTTGAAACATTTAAAAACCCATTCCATACTTAGTGTTAACAACCAAAAATGGTTCACTAGCTCATATCCCTAGTCACATAACCAGTTTGTCCACTTTTCCTACATTTTTGGCCTCCAAAACCATAAAAAAACCATGAAATCGTAACCAAAAGGGCAAAAAATCATGATTTCCTTCCGCAATTAATGAAAATCCCTCAAAATAGGTCAAAACCCTCCAAAAATTGCCTAAAAATCCCCAAAAATAAAATAAAAAGGGGAAAAAAGTAAAAAATACATTCAAAAAGAGGGAAAAACTTCAAATACCATTAGCCAATACTATTAGTTTCCCAAAACCATGGGAAAATCCCAAATACCATTTGTCAATACTATCAGTTGCCCAAAACCATGGGTCAATGCTCCATTACCCAAAATCACTATAAAAAGGTGATGGAGGCCCCCATTTCACATCCATTATTCATCATATCCTTATGCTAACAAAATCACTCCAGAACCCTAGCCCAACCATTTGAGCTTGAGTTCTCCATTTAGAGTGAACCTTTGTCCCAACCTTGGAGCATCTTGGAGAAGAGAGAGAACATTGGAGCACTGGTGCATTACTCCTATACTGCTGCAAAGACTCCAACCACCTCTTCATTTGAGGTAAAAATATTTGCAAACCCTAGTTTTTCCAATTAATAAAAAATTGTAAATCTCATTTATTGTGTTCTCATGGATATTTACTGTTTACTGTTGTAGCTTAAATTTGTTTTAATGCACATGTTAATGCTTAATTTTTACTTGTTTTAAATCTTGTTTTTTACATATCATTGAATTGCTAGTAAGGATTCATGAATCCTTAATAGGTGCTCTTTAGCACGAGCTAGGGTGAAAACCCTAGTTACAGTTTTGGCGACTCCACTGGGGAACCCAAAAAGGACTTTGTAGTTAGGTAGGACAATGGGGATAGGTATCCAAATAACACCACTCTGTCACTTACACTTGAGACATAGCTGTTGTCATTTAGGGATCCAAAATCCCCTATTATTTTTTGGTACGATTAGAACCGATTTGTAAGAGGGCCTCTCCCCTAGGAGGGAAAGTAGCAGGACTAGTTCCAGAAGTCTGAGTGGAATACCACACTCCATTCAGTAACCAAAGGCTACCTACTCGTTGTTCTCGTCGTGATACCCTGTTGGGAGTACGGCAGCCAAAACACTGAAGCTGCGGATTTACCTTTCCGAACGTGCCATGAACAGGGTATCCTAGTGGCCATTCTTCTAGGATTATTTTACCCAGAGTCCCTTTCAGTAGGGGGATATCCTTAGTCATTTGGTTCTGCTTCTCATATTGGTTCGAGCCTTCATACCTTCTTAGATAGGTGTTTGCATGCTCCTATACCACCATTAGATTAACGAGTCTACCTTTTTTTTTTTTTTAGGAACCATGCTTGTTGGTATTTTGACCACCTTTCTTGTCACCCTGCTTGTTGTAGCACAGCTGTTACGACCAGTGTTTTGAGCTTGTTGTTGGCTTGAGCACCATATTTTTTATGCTCTCCTTCTGCACACACGGTTTCATTAGGATTTTTTTATCTTTTCGCTCGCCACAACCCATTAGTATCTTTACACCTATCACCATTGATTCTTTGAGACATTCTCATTGCCTATGGGGCCAATTCCCGCAGCACAGGTCACTTGAAACCACTCGTCAGAGGCATAGAACCTCGTCACCCGATCCCGACGCCCCTTATTTTACATCCGATTCCGAATCAGAGGAACCCATATTCACCACTTCGTCTAGCCCCATGGCTGGCCTGACTTCCAACCCCTTTTTCGGCGGGATCGTTGGTGGTGGGTCCACCACTAGCCCAGCTACCACTTCAACATCCATACTTGTTATACCATCTATAGGACCTACACCTGTTATACCTCCATATTTCACAGTGTCCCATCTGCACCATGAAAAGAGTTGACGACACTTCCCCTATTGCTTTAAACCACTCAGAAGAGAAAAATGATGAGTGAACCTTGAAGGCAAACTTACCCTGACAAGTTTTCACCTAGCTGAGACTTTATTTACCCTAACTACCGCACCTTGCTCAGTTATAGGTGCGCAATAGTCCGTACTACCACGTTATGCTTTGTCCCTGACACGCGGTACTACCGCGTTATGCTCAGATTACTGGGTGCGGTACTCTTTTTATAGCCTTTTTGACCATGGCTTGTGGGATTTTGGATTTTCGAGAGATATTGGAGGATTAGGGTCCCTGATTCGATCCTAACTCATTTTCTGTGATTAGAAACCCTGATCCACTAAGTTCTCCCAAGATCCACCCATCTCTCTTGTTGGTTAACCCTACCATACACTATAAAAGAGAGGTATTCCATGGGAAAAGGGGAGGACTCTTAGAAGTACCAAACTTATGATCTTGCAGCCTTGTGGAGATAGCTAGAGGAGGAAGCACTTGGAGCTGGAGGATTGGCTTGGACATCAAGCAACCTTTGTAAGTATTCTTCAAGTTTGTAATAAAGATAACTTGTCTTGTTTTTCCCATTTCATGTGTATTGTACAAGTCTTTAGCATGGAATGTATCTAATCTAGATTTGAATCTAATCTTTACTTCAAGGTATTTGGAAGCTTGTATGCTTGTTCTTTGTTTGATTTCAACAGGTTCTACATTGGAGATTTTGGATCAAGAGCTAGAAGCGGGACAAACGTCAGATTGAAAGGTGAGTCATATCTTTCATTGTTTCTGAATGCATGTATCTTGTTGTGAAAGTTAGTTCAGGAATTTCAAGGTAGCATTTGTTTTGTTTTCTTCTTACCTTAGAGTCAGTTAGGAATCTGCTTTAAGTTAAGAGAATTTTGACTTATCCGTAGGGAAAAATTCTACCAACAAGAATGGAGACTCTGCTGGTTTGAATTCTGTTTGATTGATTCAGTTCACTGTCATCCATCTTTTGATTGTGATTTGTTTTATTGCTCTTCAAACTAGTCTTGAATTTTGGTCTTTTTCGACCTTTATTCACCCCTCCTCTCTGTATTTTTTCTCCCTGTCTGATTACTGAGTCCCCTGGGTTCGCAGCAACCCTGAAAATTTCATCTTCCTTTTCAAAAGTTGTGCTTTTTCCCACTTTGCCACAGTACCGCGCCCTCTGCATTGACTACAACGCGGTAGTACCGCGTTTCCTCAGTTAGTACCAGAGCGGTAGTTTAGCAGTACCGCGCTATAGCCTCATTCTACCACGTAGTAGTGTCTGCATACTGTAAATTTTTTTTTCTCTCTGCTTGGTTTCCAGAGTCTCTCTCTGCCTTAGGTAGTGTTTGTTGTTCCCTGTTACCATTCTGTTCATTTTATAGTCTGTGTGGTGTGCTTATTGCTTGTTTGTGAGCTTGATTGTCATATGAATTAGTGGCATTTTTGGCACATAGGGTCACCCCTTCATTTTGAGTGCATTGGTTTGATCTTCCCATCACAACCAGACCATCACCACTGTTCTCTGTTACTGCATTGTGTAGCTTTTACAGTCACATTGTTTCCATTACTTTTATTAAAATTCATACTGAAAGATATCTTTGGAAAACAATTGTGTTATTTTTATTAAAATGGTCTAGTAGCATCGTTGTGCATTAGGAAGTGAAAAATTGAAATTTGCCACAGAAATTCTCATATTTGAAGCATTTTAGTTGTAGGATCAGTGAATTAAAAAAGAGTGTTTATTTCAGTTTGGCTCTATTTACAAAAAGAACAAAAAATCTCTTGTTTTGGTTTTTTATTGCTTGCGAGAAAAGTCATGCATTTTTTATCGAAGAACTCTCTCTCTTCTATAGCTAGATTTCATCGAAGACAAGGTTTATTTTGATTCATTCTCATTTGCATGGTTTGGGTCGTCATAACACCATCAAGTTTCACGTCCATTTACCCGATTGAGTGAGACAACCACTAAAATTAATCTCCCTAATTAAACCAACATTAACCTCACTTGAGGAAATCAAAAGAATTTGGTAGTTAGGTAGGACACCGGGGATAGGCATCAAAATAATTCCCCCTTGTCATTTTCATCTGAAACATAGTTGTTGTCCTTTAGAGAACTAAAATCCTCTAGTATTTATTGACACGGTCACAGCCAATTTATGGAGGGGCCTCCTGACTGTTTTTAACTTTCAGGGGTTAAACGGCCACGAGATTGAGAACCGGACGGACTCTGTGGAATGCCGCACTCCACTTAGCCCTAAGGCAACATCGATCATTGTCTTCCTTGGAAGGCAGAAGTGCCCAAAACCTTTTCCAACGTGTCATGAACGAGGTAGCTTAGTGACTATTCTACTAGGGCTCTTTTACACAGGATCCCTTTCAGTAGAGGGATATCCTTCTCATATCGGTCTCTCACGTTGTATTGTTCGACTTGGATTTCATCACGTTGCGAAGGATATAGCTTGTTGAGGTCTCCAGCTCTTAGTTAGGATTTTGCTTGTTATTTCATCTTTGTAGAGGGTCATTTTTCTTTTTAGGGATTGCTTGTTGGCATTCTGGCCATTCTTTTTATCAGCTCGCTTATTGAGACACCGGTCTCACTATAGATTTTAGAGCTTGCTTTTTTGGCTTGTGAGCCTTGCTTTTTCTAGCTCCTCTTCTGCACACTCGGCTGCATTAGAGTTTTTGAGTTCTTTGTTACGAAACTTCCCCCGATTTTCATTTTCCTGTCATCATGTCAGAACAACCACAAAGATCACGACGAGTACATGGCAAAAGCCCTCCACCACCGTCACCACCACGGACCTCCGGTCCACCTGCATCACGCATTCGCGCTCCTCCTGGCCGCAGTGATGGTCGAGGGAACATTCCACCGCCGATACATACTACATCATCAGTTCCGCCTGTAACTGTTACTCACAGCGCAGTCTCAGAATCTCTTGCAGCTTCTGCAACCACTAGCATATCTGAGATTTCCACTGTCACTTCACCCACTGTTATTCCAGATATATCTACCACATTGGACACTATTACAGTGGCTGAATCTAGTACAACCCAAAATACTAGACCAGAGGTCATCCTCCTACCTGATGTCAACACCTCCCGTCCATCAGACACTTTTCACGATGACACAGACAGATCTGTTGGCACCACCGAAGGGTCCGACCAGGATATACCTGGCTTGATTTCAGTCCCAGGTGGGTACGTCGAAGTTATTGAAGACACTCAACTTCCTGACACACCTTTTGAACCTAATTATGGCTTCATCACTTCCCAGGCGGAGCTTTCTCCTGTTATCACTACGTCACCCAGTGTTCATCCACAAGAAACAAGTTCTTCTAGCAACGTACCTCATACTATATCTCTCCCCGACCTCCCTTCGGGACACGAAATCATGGCTTCCATCCAGTCTAGTATGGTTAGTCTAGCAAATTCCCCATTAGCATCGACATGGTTTAAACACAATACAGAGAAAATGCTCTCAACAGCTTCTAGATATCCCCCCGTTACTTGTCATTCTGACTATCGGGATCCCAACATCCCGTCTAGCACAGAGTTTCATCACTCCTATGCAGACGGCTCCAGACCTTCGAATGTTACTATACCTAGGTTCCCGCTGGATCCCCAAAACCCTTTTCAGGACATGAACTCGGACCCAATTTTCGATGGTCCTCCTATCATTGAACACGCTATGGACGACGCCGATACCCCTGGTTTAAAATCCCCACATTTGCTGCCATCACCCATTTTTGGCACACATTCTATGAGGGATAACCTATTTTTTTCTCCGTCCTCGCCTGTTAGATATGGAAGACCCCCTCCGCAAATCGGTACTTTTGGCGCCCTTGGCCAATCCACACTATCATATTTGGCTAGTGGCGGAAGGACACCAAGTCATACTGCTGGATCTTCCCTTTTGACCAGAGGATCACCTTCGGCCACTATTTACACTATCTCAGGAGGTGCACAACCAACTGCCATGGTCCCCAACTCCAACATCCAAACTCCCCCTGGTGAGCCATCAACCCAACTAGCTGGAGGACAACCATTTATTGGGAACCCCATTCCTAGTCAACAACTTCCTAGTATAGGGCCATCCAACCCATCTGCTGGAGGACAACCCATTGGCTCCATCCAACAATCCGCCCAACCAGCAGCATCTGATCAGTATGGTATGTACAACACACCTGGCAGTGGGAAACCTTATTCCGGTATTCCAAATGGGCCTCATTCTCAACATCCCCCGTCAGGTATTCTTCCTTCTTGGGAATCTCAAATCCCACAGAGTGGGGGGTACTCACTATTTGGAAACTGGAACCAAGCTGGGGGGCAATCTCAGATTCCCCCCAACTTGAATTTCTGGATTCCCTTACCCTTCAGCTGCTACAACTCCATGGAACCCATCCCTTCAATTTTCACATGATCCTCAAGGAGGAACGAGCATTCCATGGACACCACTGTCGCAGCCACCCCCCAACCCTGCTATGGGAAACCCTCCACTTACTCAATATAGTGGTAACATTCCTGGAACACAACAATTCCAAGGAACTTTTCCCCAACCAGGAGTAGCAACCATTCCTGGGTTTCAGCAACCCTAGGGTACCATACCCACTCAGCAGAACATCCATCAACCGGTTAACCAGATGGCTTACTAGCCACAGAACTTCCAGCAGTATCCCCCAGGAAACACATATGGGTATAACATGCAATAGTATGCTATGCAGGGCCCTCCAGGTTTCCCTGCACCACATGGTTATTACTCATACCCACAGACTAATCGTCAACTTTCCTTTTTGTCCATGCTTGACTTACCTAATTTGTTGAGGCTAATTAATGATCCTATATGGCATGAACCTCACTGGCCACCCATTCCAGCCAAACTTCCGTCGGACATTCCTAAGTTCGATGCTAAGCCCGGGGAAGACCCCAAGAACCACGTGATGACCTTCCATCTTTGGTGTTCATCCAACTTCTTGATGGACGATTCCATTCGACTTCGGCTCTTCCAACGTACGCTTACTGGCACGGCAACAAAATGGTACATCGAGTTGCCACAACACTCTTTCCGTGATTCAACACCTTGGCTATGCAATTTCTGACCCATTTCCAGCTCCCCATCCGGTATGAGACTGGAACAGAACTGTTAACCTCACTGCGTCAAACCACTTCTACGCACATTTTGGATTACATCCATGAGTGGCGACGATGCCGTAGGCTAATTAAGGCACCCATTCCGGATTAGCTACTCACTGATTGGTTCACGAAATCCTTTTTGCCTCCCATAGCCAGAGATATCGCTATGCGCGGGCCGGTTACAGAAGAACAAGCCATCTCGGAAGCTCAGTACATGGATTTGGTATACACCCAATCCGGTACGTTACACGAACTTCTTCCCCATGCCGCCCGTGTTACCACCGATCCAACCAAACCTACCACTGAACCTCCCATTGATGGTATTGTCGGTTCAGTCAAGACCCAGCCTACTACCAACTCGATGGGACAACAAGCTTCTGCTTCCCCTGCTTTACCCCAGGCTGCTTCAAAAACTACTACTTCTCCTGCTATTTCCTCCGAAGTGAATGCAGTTCAATCTATGTCACAACCATCCGGGGGAAAGAAGAAAAACAATCATGGTAAACCCAAGAAAAACTAGCAGGAGAACCCCAAGCCACAACCCACCCACAATGACCAGAAACCACATCGAAAGGCTAAGTTTCCCTGCCTAATTTGTCAAGATGATCACTACACGCGTGACTGTCCCTACAAGGACGAAGTCAACAAATTTGTTAAAGGATCCTCTCGCTCGGCAGTGTTAAATGACCCTTTCCCTCAACAACAACAGCAGATGGTTTCCCAAGAAACCCCACAAGGGGGCAACCCGACCAATCCAACCCACAGAGAGACGTCCACAAACCGCGAATCCTGATGACGAGTAATGAAGAGATTCATATAACCACTCGTTCAAAGACGTATGACAATCCTCCAAGTTCAAACAAACAATCGGAGATAGCCAAAGGCAAATCTCCCGTTGAAGATCCGACTCCTATTCCCCCCCCTACCAGCCATCTCCATATCGAGAGACTGCTTATGGATACAGTGCTACGCCCACCCAAGGGCACCATACGAAAGGCGACATTTAATACCAATGCTCGAGCCGCCCAAAATTACAATATTGTTGAGGATCTAGCTCAAGCACCTTGCACCATGTCAACTCTCGAGGTTCTCCAACACTGCCCCACGCAGCATAGAACCCTACTTTCAGCACTAGGGGCAATGGACCCAGATACTTCAAACTCCATTATGTTTAACTTGGAGCATGCCAAACCTTGGCTTTCTCACCAGTTAGCCTTTTAGGTTCATACAAAAATCCGTGGAAATAGCATCCATCGCACTGTGTTAGATGAAGGTGCTTCCACATCAATCATGTCTTTGAATTGCTAGAGAGCCTTAGGCTCACCCAAAGTCACGTCTTCTCCCACTACTCTCAGGGAGTTTGATGGACACGGTTTTCAACCTTATGGACTCATTCCCTCAATTGGTGTTGAACTGGGGGGCAAAACAGTATCCGTACACATTGAAGTCGTAGATGCACCATTGGATTACAATATCCTACTTGGACGGAACTGGTTTTACGCCATGACCGCCATAGCATCTATAGTCTTCTGGATTGTGCAATTTCCTCATGAAGGGAAAATTGTCACTATTGATCAACTTGATTACTGTATCCCAAACTCCCATCCAAAATCTGCCAACACCGTCCCGTTATTGGATCAACCTCGGTACTAGTTCCAAGACATCGGTGTTGGTCTCATGAAGGATTCATCCCTTATCGGAGTTTTTCTAGAGTTGGGAACCCATGTTCAACCAGTCAACATAATTTCATCTAATGTCACCCCTTCCAATGATTCATGGGTGATTCCGAGTCCCTCTCAGATTGAAGACTACGGCAACTCTATGCCTTTGAACAAAAATCTCGCAGCATATGAAGCAATCCAATCAACCACCGATTGGGTCGACTGTCCTACCCATCATTCTGTGGCACAGCTCTCATCTGAGACTCATTCATACCCACCACCTATCGATCCTCTCAACTTGATTTTTCCCATTGACGAATCAATTATGGAGGTTATGTGCGGTGATGAGCCACCATGGGGAGATTTTCATCATCGATCTTCATTCCCCACCATTTAGACGCTTGAGCCTGACACAAAACCCAATACTTCACTTGGGATGGTCCAAACCAAGTTCCCCACTTCCCTCGAAAAGATATTTTTCGAAGGAAACTTGGCTAACCTTATGGCAACCACTCCCATTGATATTTCAGTGAAGCCTGGTATCGTGGAAAACATACATATCGGCAAAACATGTACTCCCCTCGAAATGGATTTCTATAGTGCCTACTTCAAAACTTTCCACGATGTTTTTGCTTGGAGTTATGAAGAAATGCCAGGAATTGACCCCTCGATTGTGGTCCACGAAATTCCAACATTCCCTGGCACCCGACCTATTCGGCAGAAACTTCGGCCCGTCCATCCTTGTAAGGTAGCCGCTATTAAAGAAGAAGTTGAAAAACTTTTGCGTGCTGGTTTTATCTATCCTATCCCATTGACAGAATGGGTATCCAACATCGTTCCCGTAGCCAGGAAACAAGGAACGATTAGAGTCTGTGTCGATTACCGTGACTTGAACAAGGCTTGTCCAAAGGACAACTACCCAACTCCGTTCATCGACCAGATCATCGATAACTGTTCCAGGAGTGTCATCTTCTCATTTATGGATGGCTTTTCTGGCTATAATCAGATCGATATCCTCCCAGCCGACTAGCACAAAACAACCTTTATCTGCCCTTGGGGGATTTTCGCATATCGAAAGTTACCTTTTGGACTTAAAAATGCCGGGGCAACTTTCCAACGGGCGATGACCTACGCATTTCACGACATCAAACATATTGTAGAACCATATCTTGATGATCTTCCCGCTCACTCTCGGACCCAGGAAGACCATCCTGACCACTTAAGTGCCATTTTCGAAAGGTGCCGTCGCTACAATATACGTTTGAATCCGCATAAGTGCGTCTTTTGTGTAGAATCCGAAAAATTGTTGGGCTTCATAGTCTCCAAAAGAGGCATACGTTTAGATCCTGCGAAGGTCGAAGCTATCTTAGCCCTGCCTTCTCCCACCAATATTCCAGAACTTCAATGTTTGCAAGGGCATGCAAACTTTCTACGCCATTTCATCTGCAATCTTTCCGAGATAACAAAAGGATATATGAGGCTTCTCAAGAAGAACATTCCCTTTATCTAGGATGACGAAGCCCAACGCTCCTTTGACAATCTAAAGGAAACCTTAACCAAAGATCCTGTGATCCAACCCCCCGATTACACATGGGATTACAGTCTTTATCTCCCAGCTTCGACTTCCACCATAGATATGGTGCTAGTCCAGGAAGACCACAACGGCATAGAACATGTGGTATACTATCTTAGTAAGAGTCTTCTCGACTCTGAAACTCGTTATTCACATGTTAAAAAACTGGCTCTGGAAACAGTATTTGCTGTGCAGAGATTCCGTCATTACATTCTACTCCACCGGACCACTGTTATAGCCGATTTCAATCCAATGTATTATATCCTCACATTTCAAGTGCTTGGGGGAAAATATTCTCGTTGGATCGTCATCCTTCAGGAGTTTGACTTGGAATTTGTCAAAGCCAAGTCCAAGAAGTCTTTGGTCTTTGTAGAGTTGATTTGTACCTTGCCCCGTGCTACCGAGCAATCCAAGCCCATCGATTCTCTTCCTGATGAATCGTTGTTCCTCATTAGCATGTCTGATCCATGGTACGGGGATATTCTATTATATCTCCAAACCCAACGCTTCCGCCCCGACCTCACTCGTGATGAACGTTGACGCATCCGACATCATGCAAAATACTACCTCATAGTCAACGATACTCTTTATCGACGTGGTGTCGACACCATTCTTCGACGCTGTTTGACCTTAGATGAGGCAGAATGCGTTCTTAATGACTACCACGCTGGAGCATGTGGTGGTCATCTCTCTGGGATGGCTACGGCCCAGAAAATACTGCGAGCAGGATACTTCTGGCCCTCAATTTTCAAAGACTGCATTGAAACAGTCAAGAAGTGTCCACCATGCCAATTTTTTCATAGCAAAACACGCTTGCACCCTGCTCCACTCCATCCTGTTATTGCAGTCGGCCCTTTTTCCAAATGGGGCATAGATTTCATGCACTGTAAGCCCACTTCAGCTGGGGGGCATAGCTATGTCATAGTAGCTGTCGACTATTTCACAAAATGGGCTGAAGCGATGCCTACGTATGCTGAGGATGGCAAAACAGTAGCGCAATTCATATTCAATCATATTATAGCTAGATTTGGTGTCCCACAATCCATCGTGACCGATCATGGCTCCCATTTCAGGAACCATATGATCAAAGAACTAAGTGCCAAGTTGGATTTTCGCCATGAAAACTCAACCCCGTATTACCCACAAGCTAATGGCCAAGTTGAAGCCATTAACAAAGTCCTAAAATGAATGATTCAGCGTATTGTGGGTACCCAGAAATCCAACAAGCACTCAACTCTTTTCTTAGCACTATGGACATACTGAACCTCAGTGAAAAGTGCTACTGGGTTTACACCATTCCAACTGGTGTATGGCCTAGAAGCCATTTTGTCGATTGAATGTGAAATTCCATCACTTAAGATAGCCATAGAGCTACTTCCCCACACCACTTCCGAAGAGGAATGGTTTCTATACCTAGCCAAGCTAGATGAAACCATCGTGACACTGCTTTAGATAATGAAGCTCATAAAAAACGCATCAAAGCTCAATATGACAAATCCGTTCAACCTCGAATCTTCAATGAAGGTGACCTCGTACTTACATATGATCAAATGCACGATAAGCTCGGAAAAGGAAAATTAGAATCTATGTGGTATGCCCCCTTTGTTGTAAAATGTGTCTTGGAAAAAGGAGCCTATGAACTAATTGATTGTGATGGTACGCCATTGGCACAGCCCCGCAATGGGCTGTACCTCAAATGCTTCTATGCGTAAGGTTTCCCTACGTGAGTTACTTGTTGTACATAATGTACTTAGTTTGCTTTTACTCATTTTTTTTTTTGGTGTGCGCATGGACCTCATGTATCCACTCTTACTTTGACTCGTGATTTCATGCGCAGATGTCTGCCTACTTCGGATTCGCCGACGGTGCAAGCCAACATACCCAGAATCTTGCTTCCTCAGCATGGGTAATTTATTCTCCCACTGGCGAGTTGATTTTTTCAGGAGCCAATTGTTTAGGTCCTGCAACCAACAATATTGCGAAGTACCATGCAGTCATTGGTCTCTTGACGGAGGTTGCTTCACTCGGAATTGACTCCCTATCAGTCTTTTTAGAATCCCAACTCGTGGTTTCTCATCTAAACCATGTTTACACAGTTCGCGATCCTATACTACTTCATTTATTTCGGAGAGTACGCCTCTTGGAACAATCTTTTAATTTCATTTCATATCAACACGTACTGCGAGAATTCAATTGTATAGCTGATTCATTAGCTAATTACATTTTGGATTGGCATCTTACCCATACATAAACACATCATAAAAAATAAAATGCACAAGTCATTGTAAATAAATAGATCATAAGTAGGTCCATATCACTGTATATAAGAGTGTTTTTCCAAAATACATAGAGTTTGTGTCAAAGACAAAATTTGGGACCAAATCCCATACAAAAATTTGGCTCTCAAAGCCTACATATCGTATACATGCCGCAAAAAGACAAAAAAGACCATCTAAGGAGATCTGGGAGATATATCATGTCCCTCGTTAGATTCCTCACGCTGCTGGTGATAACACACTACAGCTCGAGCCACCCTACGAAGAAGTCGGCCAATACGATTGGGCACACCTACAGTATGCCGCTGGAGATGCAAAGGGATGTCATCCATCCTCATAGCAGGGATACCATGAGTCAACCCCTGTAAGTTCCTCTCTATATCCTGGACGCCCCCTGCTTCATCTTCGTCCTCCTCCTCTTCTGGAGTGGCTTGGCGATCAACACCACCACGACGTAATGGTGAGTACCCAACCGGTCTCTGTGGTCCACGATCTGCGACATGCATACGAATATACATTAGAAGTCTTTTACACATTCTAAAAAACAATAAAAATTATATATTCAAAAAGGAAAAAATATATATCCATGAAGGTCATACCTGAGTTGTCCCAAGCCTCGTCTTCTGGCAGTGCCAAGTCGATGTCCTCATGGAACTCCACCCCCGCATAGGGGTAGTCATCAATCATAACTATCTGTTCCTCGAGCCAGGAGAAGAAATCCTCACCAAAAGCCAAGTGTTGAGGTCCCCCGAGACGTCCTGCATAATCACTCCATCGAGCCATCCATGGCTCGGTAGGTGGACGGGGGGGCATATATATCTGTGGGTGCAATAATGGCACCCTCACCAAAAAGAAGGTGACTAGGATGCTCCCATAGCCAAATTGGGAATTCTCTCCAACCCTACACTTGTGCACTTGTTCTTTGAGGTTGGCCAACACCGCCTCACACCAGTTAAATACTGTTCCCGCCATACAATCCATTGCGAGGTTCATCTATGTACGGGACGCCTGATGGGGACTCGTACTCCCTGCTGCACGTGTGATGGTGAACAAAATAGTTTTTACAGGAAGTTCTATAACATCTTTTATGACCACTTTTCCGCTTTTCTTACTCGAACCCTGACGGCAATACCGTGCAATCAAAGCATCTGTGCTCGTTTTCGAGGCGGTGTATCCAGTGAAGTTGACCTGGGCCCCTCTTTTCGAGAGGCCCATGAGGAAATAAATGTTTTCGAGTTGAATTTCGAGGATGTGCTCTCCCACTCGGAAATATTGAATATCAGGGTCCCACAATTGAATAAGATGGGCAAGAAGTTTGGGTTGTTGACGAATGCCTTTGGTCTTAAAGAATTTCAACAAACCCCACTCCCGTAATACAGTCACAGTCGGTAGGTCATTTTCGGCTGCCAAATCATTTACTTCGTGCTCTCTTTCTTTCCAACTGACCATTTTGATCCAAACAAATTGCAAACTCCTGCAAAAGGTCATTGGAAACAGTTAGTAACTATTTAACAACTTGGTTTCAGCAAAAAAAATTGAGAAAATCCAATTTTTTCATCGAAAATTTTGCCTTCATCATGCCTGGGGAAAATGTTACTGCGCGGTACTACACAGTACTGCATTTCGGTTTAAAGACACAGTGCGGTACTGTCAAACAGTACCGCGTTTCCCGATATTGACCCCGCGCGGTACTGTGAAGGGCGATTTTTGCCCAATAGGGCTTTCCCAAAAAATTAATTTTTCTTACTGAAAGCAAATTATTCAGGCATGAAATGAAAGAGAAGCTTGAGAGCTCTTACCTGGCGCAGACGGTTGTTGAAATGGTGCCCTGAAACTCCCGATATGGATCCTTGAAGTTTTTGCTCCTCAAATGGCTAAAATCTCCTCTTTGGGTAAAAACACAAATGAAATGGTAACTTTCTATTTTTAACCATCCTTTAATAGCTTTTTCACCTATTTTTTACTTATTATTTTATATGGTTAAAATGAAACCCATTTCACATTACTAATCTCTGGTTTTATGAGCACTTTTATTGACAGGATCTCTTTTAAAAAGCGATATATTCACACTGGCGGTTATTCATTGTTTGACCTTCATTTTGAGCCTACTTTATCTTTTTCGTGCTCTGGATTAAAACTTGAAAAAGATTCCAAGCGCTTTTACACCCGTGTCGTGCTTGTCAAACTCAAGTAAATGGTGTCGAGTTCGGTCAGCTTTACTCATGCTCGTTGAAACGATAAGGAAAGTATTATCCTAGTTGTATTTTATTCTCTTTTCGGACCAAATTATTACGAAAAAGACCATTGGAGTCCATAGTTAAGCTCTTTTCAGACTCTCTAAAATTGAAAAGATTTACAAGTGATCTTGACTCTTTCACACTTGTAAAAGTATTTGAAAGGTCGTCTATTCGGTGATAGATTACTCCTTTTTCAGCCCGTCTAGACTATTTACGAGAAAGGTATACCTCAGTCAATTCTGGCTGGGAGAGTTCTCTCGGGAATTGTTTTACACTTTTTTGGGATCGAGAGACTAAATTTACGAAAAAGTACATTGCGGAGCTTCCTTTAAGTTTTTCAAGCTCTCTAAATGTGAAAAACTACCGAGTTTTCCTTCCTTGGACTCGTTAAAATTTAACATCGAAGGACCCACTTTGGGACGAACCCCTCCTTTCTCAGGTTCGTAAAACATGTGAGATTGGACTCATCTATGAGATGAGCTGCACCAAGCATATGTTATCCTCTTCAAGCTCGAAAAACAACAAAGAGGTACTCGTCTATCATGTCGGGGGAATATGGGGAACAAGTCGAGTTTGTTTTTGGCAGCTTGTCAGTCGTTACCTTTGAACATGGCATGTGTCTGTCCCTTTTCTATATTGGGTATCTATTTTTTACTGAGTTATGGTCATCATCATGAGTCATCTCCCTGGCCACGAGCCTACTCATTCGGTGTCTATCCTCTGCTTACAATAAGCCCCACTGCCAAGTCCTATTACATGCCGTTACGTGTTCAAAGGGTTGCAGTGTTCAAATTTTTTCATTGTGTCAGACCTCCACTGTGTCAGTACATACTCCATTGTCTCATCATCTTATACCATCTTTCGTTCTGATTTCATGTTGATGATGTGGGAAACATTATGGCCCACCTTCGACAAGTCTATTCCCGTCGACGCCAAATCACTATCCGGGAATTGGACTTAGAGATCAACCGTTAGTACCTTGGTACCTGCATGCCTCAATGGCAGGTTTCCTCGTGTTCGACAGTAGGTTTACATCACTGACCTCTGATCGAACAATCTCTTGAATGCTCAACATCAACTCATCTATTCGCATTACGTTGAGATGTACTTCAGATACCTTGGGGATCATCATCATCATTGGTGATTTCCCTCGCATTTGTTAACGGTTCACATCATTGACCGATAATCAAATGGTTTCTACCATGTTCGACTTCAACACTTTGTAATCACATGGCTAGATTCGTATCAGTTACGATTGGGTAGAAGACTCTTGGCACACCTTTGTATCTTGATTGCGTCTAGGTTGCGATGGAGATGTCCTTTGTATTGTCACACATATCCACTTTTTGTATTGGTCGTGGCTGTGTTACTACTGTCTCATGGATCTACGCTTATTCATAGTAGCCATGATCTGTCCACAGTCTATATCATCTCAGTACTCATGGATCTGCAATGTATTGGTCGGTAGCCATGCTTTGAGTCATTTGTTTTCGAGCATGGGGATGCCCGCCTCGGTGGTATGTCTAACACCTTGTTTATGTTTCAGCTCCTTGTTTCTCTCCTCGATGCTATCTCTGCACACTATATTCGAAAAGTATTTCGGCCATCAGTCCCTTCTCACCTCACACTTTAGGGGGCATCTGTTATACCTCCATATTTCACAGTGTCACATCTGCACCATGAAAAGAGTTGACGACACTTCCCCTACTGCTTTAAACCACTCAGAAGAGAAAAATGATGAGTGAACCTTGAAGGCAAACTTACCCTGACAAGTTTTCACCTAGTTGAGACTTTATTTACCCTAACTACCGCACCTTGCTCAGTTATAGGTGCGCAGTAGTCCATACTACCATGTTATGCTTTGTCCCTGACACGCGGTACTACCGCGTTATGCTCAGATTACTGGGTGCGGTACTCTTTTTATAGCCTTTTTGACCATGGCTTGTGGGATTTTGGATTTTCGAGAGATATTGGAGGATTAGGGTCCCTGATTTGATCCTAACTCATTTTCTGTGATTAGAAACCCTGATCCACTAAGTTCTCCCAAGATCCACCCATCTCTCTTGTTGGTTAACCCTACCATACACTATAAAAGAGAGGTATTCCATGGGAAAAGGGGAGGACTCTTAGAAGTACCAAACTTATGATCTTGCAGCCTTGTGGAGATAGCTAGAGGAGGAAGCACTTGGAGCTGGAGGATTGGCTTGGACATCAAGCAACCTTTGTAAGTATTCTTCAAGTTTGTAATAAAGATAACTTATCTTGTTTTTCCCATTTCATGTCTATTGTACAAGTCTTTAGCATGGAATGTATCTAATCTATATTTGAATCTAATCTTTACTTCAAGGTATTTGGAATCTTGTATGCTTGTTCTTTGTTTGATTTCAACATGTTCTACATTGGAGCTTTTGGATCAAGAGCTAGAAGCGGGACAAACGTTAGATTGAAAGGTGAGTCATATCTTTCATTGTTTCTGAATGCATGTAATCTTGTTGTGAAAGTTAGTTCAGGAATTTCAAGGTAGCATTTGTTTTGTTTTGTTCTTACCTTAGAGTCAGTTAGGAATCTGCTTTAAGTTAAGAGAATTTTGACTTATCCGTAGGGAAAAAATCTACCAACAACACCTAGTATTTATGTCACTACATCCATCCCTATGGTTAGTGGATTCGTTACAACTACGGTCCCATTGGTGACTAGTAGCACACTTGGGGGCATAGGCCCTTCCTACACAATTCCCCCACCATTGACTGGAGGTCCCACGATCCCCATCATGGATCATACCAGTGCTCCACACATTGGGGGCAGTGGCCCCACCATTTCCTCCATGGCTAACACAAATGCCCCTACACCCATGCCACACCCTTCTTCCAGTTTTCCATTCATGGCTAGCCTCAACCTCCTTGATCTGGCCAGATTGACCAACGAACCGATTGGACATGACCCCACTTGGACTCACATGCCTAACAAACTCCCTTCAGACATCCCTAAGTTTGAAGGGAAGGCAGGTGAAGACCCCAAAAACCACATCATGTCCTTCCATTTATGGTGTTCCTCCAACTCCATAGTCGATGACTCCATCCACATTCGCCTTTTACAACGGACCTTCACTGGCGCTGTAGCTAAGTGGTACATCGAACAACCTCATGGGACACATTCCACCTTTACATCCCTTTCTTCAAATTTCCTGCAATTCTTCCAGTCACCAATCCGTCATGACGCTGGTGTAGAGATTCTACTGTCTTGGAGATAGAACACGGACACCCACATTCACGAGTGGTGCAAAAGTCGAAGTTTATGCAAGATTAAGTTAGACAACCACATCTTCCTAGATTGGTTTTTGAAATCTCTCATACCGGTTATCGCTAAAAATGTGGCATCCGAACGACCCAAATCTGAAGAAGAAGCCATTCTGAAAGCCTAGCAATTTGACCTTATCTATGCTCAATCCGGCTACTTGTACTCCATTCTCCCTGATGCACCCTGCAACGAATCCTCCTGGGACAACGCGCCGGGGGCATCCCATGCCACCGACAAAATTATTGGACATGTAGTGTCTCCCAACCAACCTTACATTGCTATGCCCCCTACTCGTGGCTCTGACCTCTCATGTGCAACAACCCATTATGGAGCAACACCTTCGTATGTTCCTAGGACCCAAACCCCTCACGTCCATGGACCTTCGTGTCCACCGTAGTGTTATGGTCACGCACCACACGCTTACATGGCACCTAATTTCTATTAACATCAACAGACCCCACCACAGGTAGCACCAGTACAACCTCAAGCTCCTTCGACCTATTATCCACCGCAGGAAGCACCGGTACAACCTCAAGCCCCTCTGACTTATTATCTGCCGTGGGTAGCACTGGTACAACCTCAAGCCCCTCAGAATTATTATCCACCATAGGAGGAACCTACACAACCTCAAGCCCCTCCGACTTATTATCCACCGCAGGTGGCACCTACACAACCTCAGCCTCCTCCCACTTACTACCCACCGCAAGTAGCACCAATGCCTGCTCAACCAAAAAATCCTCCCAACCCCCAAGGGCAAGTCTACGCCCAACAAAACCAGCCTGCCCAACGAAATTAGCAAGGCCAACAAAACTAGGGAAGGGGATGTAACCGCAGGAACGACCAACCCCAAGATCAAGGAGGCCAACCTCCCAATCCCCCAAACAACAACAACACCTCCCCAGCCAATCAAAACCCTGACAAACCACCTCGTCAAGGGAAGAACCCTAATCTACGAACGAACCACCCATGTTCTATATGAGGGGTATACGACCATTACACACACACTTGTCCTCATTTGGAGTGAGATATCCAACTTTGGACCAATGAAACCCAACGCCAAGGATATGCTGCTCCACCGACATGTCCTAACCCCCACCACCTCAAACACAACCTATAGTGTTACAGAATCCCTTTCCCACACAAGGAGTGGTGAACACCCAACCATTGGCTCCCCCTCAAGGACCCACGACACCCCAACAACAAATCACTTACGCTGCACCTTCTAGTCAACCCATGGACTTGGGTACCCATCACCTTCTCATGATGTCATCGACTGACACCAACCTTCAAACATGCCAAAATCAGTATGGTTCCACCTCTGAAACCATCCCCACCAACAAGGCCGCTGACGCTCTTCCCACCGATCAGTCGTTACGCATACCACCGGCATTGTGCGATGGGCCCCCTAAAGCTCCCTACTTCCCAATATGACACATTAATAACAACTCCAACACATGCGCTGCCCCCAATTACAATATCATGGATGACTTAGCCTAGTCCCCTGCTTCTATGTCAGCCCTCGAGGTTTAAAACAAATTTCCTACACAATGCAAGACATTGTTATCTTCTATTGGGGCAATAGAACCTTCCGAATCACGAATGATGTCATTTGACTTGGACCAATCTAAACCACGCATGCCTTCCACATTAGCATTCCAAGTTTCTGTGTCTATCCAGAATCTTGTTATCCATTGATGCATCATCGATGAGGGTGCCTCCACATGCATGATTTCCACATTTGTGTGGCAGAAGCTCAGATCCCCTACACTAAAACCATCCACGACCTCCCTACGAGCTTACAATGGCCAATCATCTCAACACTAAGGCCTCCTGGACAACATTCCAGTCCAATTAGCTGGTAAAACAATCCTTATTGACATTGAAGTCATCAACGCACAACTTGATTAGAACTTCCTTCTTAGATGCAGTTACATGTATGCCATGAAGGTTGTTGCTTCATCAGTATTCCACGTTATGATGTTTCCCCACGAGGGGGGGGGGTTGTGAAGATTGATCAACTTACGTATTACGAACCGAATGTCCCCACTACACCGGCAAACGTTCTCCCCATGGTTGAACAACCTGCCATTGGTGCATCCACCTCTTTGGTTTCTACCGTTGGACCTGGAATTTACTCGGAGACTCCCATGACCTCTACTTTTAGGTCCATTCCACCCCCTCCATCAGCAGTGGAGATATCTGATCTGTGCACCATTTCATCCAAACAAACGGTCCCTAACCCACAACCACCTTTGTTGTCGTAGCCACCATCGGTACCTAGTCATGTTGGGGCAACACCAATCCACACTATCCCATTCCTATTCCCACCTTCAGGAGTAGTAATTGCCCCATTCATGGCTACGTTGAATCTCCCAAGGTTAACACTAGGACTACCCGTGTGGTACTTACCCACTCCTACCCCTCCCCAACACTACACGTCGTTTTCGAATCAGTCCAACAAACTAACACCACCAACTTCCCACCTCCTGGTGTGGCGACTACGTCTACATCCAACCTTGCCCCTCTACCACCCAAAACCACTAGGGGCAGAGGCCCGCAAACCTACACTACCCCATAGGTAGTGAAACCAACAAAAAATACCCCTCCATTCCGTGCCCCTCCTAAGTTTTCTTTATGTGATCACTTGGGCCATGCTACCCATAATTGTCGACAACTGCCAACCCTTCAAGAGCACATGCAAACATTGGACGATGATCCCAATATTCCAGTAGTGGAACTGGATACCACCCCTAAACCTCGCAACAAATCGCTGCACACCAACCACTCTTGTGCCCTATGTGGAGTCTACGATCATTACTCACATCATTTCCCAGACCTACCTGAGTATCGATTGGTTCTCCAAGAAACTAGGTTTTTTGAACCCAAAATCCGACATCATAGATGTCCGATTTTCGACATCTTATTGTCGACCATCCGACAAGCACCATATTTTTTAATGTCGGTTGCATGTCCTCGGATATCCGACAGTAAAATAAGATGTTGGATATCCGACATCTCCTATTTTCCCATTCCCGTCGGATATCCGACATATTCCAGTTGGATATCCGACAGTATATCATGCCCTAGGATGTCAGATATCTGACCATATATCATGCCCTAGGATGTCGCATATCCGACCGTATATCATGCCCTAGGATGTCGAATATACGATAGTAATCTCTTTAGAATCCGTTGGATATCTGACGTCCTTTGCATAGAAAAAAGTCCGATAACCGATTCCTTTAGCCGTCAGTTGTATGGAAAATCCATTGGATTGTTTGTAAGGAGACGTCGGATATCCGACGGACATTACATAGAAAAAAGTCCAATATCCATCTCCTTTAGATGTTGGTTGTATGGTAAAGGCATCAGATGTTTTGGGGGTGAGCGTTGGATATCCGACAGAGTGTTTGTATTTAAAAAAACAAAAACCTCCAAGGTGATGCATGGAACCTCGCAATTGGTGAGAGTTACAAACTTGTGCACAAGTATGAATTGGGTCCCACTACTCAGAAAGATCATGACCATCAATTGTGATTAAGGTCAACGGTGGGGAAGGATCTTAGATAATTGATTACTTGCAGTAATTTCCAAGGCATCAACCTATGGCTTATATGTCTATATGTAAAAAAATAAAATCAATTCTATCCACATTATCATAAAAAAATAGTCCATTCTCCTCCATATACAAAATTATGCTTGACCTTGTCCAAAACAACAAAACTATCAATCTAAGCCAGTTCCAATATGCAAAACCAAATAAAATCAAATAAAGGACAATGGTAATGCAAGTCTAGTGGGAAAAGGAGGAAGATTGGGTAAGCCACAACTTAGTAGTAACCTCAAGTTGCATATCAACAAATGAAATCTCATTTTTTATGGTTCCCCTAAAAGGTGGCACGAAATGAGAGCATGATTGAGAATTGACTGAGTACTCAAATGGTCCTTGGATGAAAAAAAAATGAGAGAAGTAACAACAACAATATATTTTACAAGGCCCTTGAGGAGGCAAGGGTGGATTAACTTCAACACTTTTCATTCTCTTAAGTAAAAGGGAAACTTTAGGAATCACTTTGTTTGGGGCAGCTAGCACAAGGAAGAAGTAGCATTTAAAGTGGAGCAAGAAATCTCATTCGGTTCACCCCAACCATTGGGCTTGTAAGGATCAACATGTCAACACCTATCATCATTATCAATACGTAAACAATGAAAAAATTCCCATGCAGGACTTCAATTGGTAAAATGAGCAAGGCAACATTGTTTATCTCTTTCATACTAGGATGCCATTGCAAATAGGATGTGTAACCCTACATTTTATATGGAAATCCACATGTGATTCTGATCACACTCTTTATGGGTTGAAATTGTCATGATTGTGTTGATTGAAAGTAATCCTAGGCATGCTGATGTAAAGGAAAGGCACTTTGAGGAACACTCATTCCCATCTTTGGTGTGCAAGTATCTCTTCATTGTTAGACTTGGATACAATCCATCTTGGAAGTAAATGATAACCAATTCAAATTCAGGTCTTTTCTTGTTCCGTAAGATCCCGACAAGCATATTCCATCATGCAACAAGTCCACTAAATGAAGTGTGGTATGCCCTCTTTTTCTAGGATCAATTTCTTATGACATGGAAACGATTCTCCAATGCTTGCATCTCACTCAATCTCTATAATAATGTCAATTTGAATGGTAACGTATGTGTGCAAACACAACCTTCATGAACTATCCAACATTTATTTTCTCCAACTACTACTATGGAGTTCCAATGAACCCCCATTATAATTAACGTTTGTTTACCAATCCCTAATACATATACACTAAGGAAATATAAATGACAACAATTAAAAAGGATTTTCCCTTGATATCAGCATCAACTTATGTCCACCTCGTTGACAGCGTTGACCTTCAGTTTTCTTATAACTCTCTAGACAATTTCTTATCCTTGGGTTATGGATGCAAACAACCTCTCATCCTCTTTACTCTTCACTCTCCACATTATTCTCCCCAGAAAAAGAGACAAGATATCATCTCTATTGCAGGAAGATTGGATATAATGGAGAGGATGCAAATGATCTAGAGAATTTGAGACATATCTCATTCAAATATTCTCAAGGAGATTCCAAGGAAATTAAAGAGAAGGGTAAGGATATTGGTTCCAGTGCATCATTTACTCAGTCTTTGAAGTTGTGGAAACTTAAAATTGGTTATTAGGAGCAACCAAACATCACAACAAGCTCCAAGAAATTGTCAAGATTTAGATGACACACAAGTGGGTTGTAGAAAGGAAACACCATAGCCATTCATTGAGCTCCTCTCTGTTTCGAGAAAAAATAATATTCTCTACTGAACGGGGCCAACCACGTGAAGGTGGAAGCTCTTATGGCCCCTCTCCCCCTCACATCACTCCCAATTCCCCATACTCAATGCATGTACTTGAAAAAAAATTACATGCAAATTCATGCATATTTCATCATAAACAAACATCTACCATTCATTCATTAAACGCTAACATTCATTAAACCATTGTTTCATTCAGTCAACACATTCATTCAATAAAAGATAAAATTCAATCAACCATTCATTCATTCAGTGAAAACATTCATTCAATAAAATCTAACATTCAATAAAGGTAACAGTTTACTACACTAAATCATTAAACCATTAAACCATTCTTTCATTCATGAGGCCAAAAATAATGGATGATATTTTATTATAAAAAATAATTAGACAATATTTTTTCAGTCTCTTCTTTTTAATTCTTCTTCTCTTTACAAAATATCTAAGAAGATCATCTTCTAGAACTTGTCCTCCAGTTCTTGGTTCTTCATCAGCTTGTTGTGATGTCTGCATCCTAGATTGCTCGCGACATGGACTTTGCGGCAAGGGGTTCAGATTTGCTGCAACAATGTGAAAATGTTGCATCGATATATTTTTCTATTGTAATGACAAGTATTTCATTTTAAAAAAACATTACAAAAGTGTTTTTTACCTATTGTGGCCACATCATGCTCTTCATTTTCTTTTCCAGGCTCAACTTGTACAGTGTGACCCTCTACATGCTTTGCAGTTGAAATATGGAGAAGTACAATTAATGTTCACCGTCTGTAATGCTATATATAAAATCGTAGCATATGAATAAATTCATTACTAGGATTCAAAGCATGAAACACATATTTTATTAAATTTGGAATTATATAAGGGATCTAGAATTTAGAACTTCAACAAGATTGAGTTTTCAAAAAATGAAAAACAATAAAAATTACTTAATTCACTCATTTCAATCTTTATATTCACCATTTTTTTTATAATATTATCAATATAAGCTATATAAAATCAAATTTATATAAAGTTGAAGCATATCTTCCTAATATTAAACTTAGATTCCTTACATTATTTTATTATTATAATTTTTTAATTTGTATTAATATTTGAGTTGATCAAGGTTTAACTCATCTCATGAACAATAGATGTTGCAAGAAATTTCTTACCTATTAAGTTATCTAATGGCATTATTTGTATGTTGAAATTATTAACCATTTTATTTATAATTTTATAAAACATATATTGTGCATGTGTTGAATTACCATATTAGTAAGAGATTGTCTCCATTTTAGAGTGACCTACAAAGTTATTTAATGATATAGCAGTCAATGTGTTTGTTACTGTAACAAATTTATGTATTGGCATAGTAACTTCTTAATTCCCAATCTTGATAATGGGTGGCTAGAACATGGGGATTTTTTCTCAACTTCAAGAAACAACAAGAACTGGAAATGCCTAGGAATTGGCTGAAACCTCTAATACCCTGAAAAATTATTAGCTCATATAGTCACTGTAATATTGAACCTGTGGATGAGGACACTACCCCTAATCATATTTAGAATATTGACTAGAAAAACAATTAGTAACATATACACAAGCAACAACATGGAAAACTAGGTCATACTCTATTTTATTTTCTTCCCTTTATATGTATTGTCGAGTACGGATCTAGAATTTAGAACTTCAACAAGATTGAGTTTTCAAAAAATGAAAAACCTAAAAATTACTTAATTCACTCATTTCAATCTATATATTCACCATTTTTTTTACAATATTATCATTATAAGCTATATAAAATCAAATTTATATTAAGTTGAAGCATATCTTCCTATGCTTAAACTTAGATTCTTTACATTATTTTATTATTATAATTTGTAATTTGTATTAATATTTCTTACCTATTAATTTATCTAATGGCATTATTTGTATGTTGAAAGTATTAACCATTTTATTTATAATTTGATAAAGCATATATTGTGCATGTGTTGAATCACCATAATAGTAAGAGATTGTCGCCATTTTAAAGTGACCTAGAAAGCTATTTAATGACATAACAGTCAATGTGTTTGTTACTATAACAAATTTATGTATTGGCATAATAACTTAGTAATTCTCAATCTTGATAATGGGTGGCTAGAACATGGGGGGTTTTGCTCAACTTCAAGAGACAACGAGAACTGGAAATGTCTAGGAATTAGGTGAAACCTCTAATACCACGAAGACGTATTAGCTCCTATAGTCATTGTAATATTTTACTTGTGGATGATGACACTACCCCTAATAATCTTTAGAATATTGACTAGAAAAATAATCAATAACATATCTACGAGCAACAACATGGAAATTAGGTCATACTCTATTTTATTTTCTTCCCTTTATATGTATTTTCTATTGTATGCCTTAGGACATTTTTGTCAAGTATATAGCACAATAGGTACTTAGGCACTTCACTTTTTCCCTTCATTTTATGGGATTATTATGAGCCCACAAGTTTCTACATGTGTTGGACATTGTTAACTATCAATTATTACTTTGGATTATGTTGATTGGTTAAGCCTAGATTCCTTTTTATAATATAAATATAATCATCTAACATTTAAAGAAATATTCATTATTCAATACTATATATTATGATATGTGGTTGGCACTATTTTAGAGCCAACAAGAGAAAATATTGTATTGGATAAAGTCTAAGTATACCAATTAAGGTAAAAAAAAATTATTAATTAGAATATAAATTTTATAGTACAATTGGTTTTTTTTCAAATACATGAAGAAAGAGGGAAAACCCATTCTATTTATTGCAAGTGTCCAGTATTTATTTTTGAAATGTTTGAACATATTACATTGAAAAAACATTAACTAGCTACTCCCATAGTAAAGTTTTTATAGACAAAGTCTATAATATGTTGTATGTCCAGTATTTATTTTTGAAATGTATGAACATATCACATTAAAAAACATTAATTAGCTATTCCCATAATAAAGTTTTTATAGACACTCTATAATATGTTGCTTGTAAGTGCTTTACTGGACTCCATTAACCAAGTTTGATGGATCGAGAAGTGTGGTACATTTGAAATCAATGAATTAGAATAGAAACATTGAAGTACATTTTTGTTTCTTACAAATACAAAAGTGAAAACCCACTAAACTTATTAAAAGTGCATTTAACAATCAATTTTTTTTATAAGTATCTGTGTGTCATTTAACAATCAAAATCAAATTATTATGAATTTTTATTGGTAGTGCATTTAACAATCAAAATATTTTATAAGTATTTGTGTGTCATTTAACAATCAAAATCAAATTATTATGAACTTTTATTGGTAATTTTTATTGGAAACATTTTACAGATGTCAAAAGAAAATATTTTATAAGTCTAGGCGTGTTTTTTAATGATCAAAATAAATAATTTTGTTATGAATTGGAATAGAAACAAAGTAGTACAGTTTAATTTATTTTATTATAATATATATTCATGAAGTATTTGAATGTATTATATTGAAAAGAATACGAATTAGCTAGCCCAACATTATCGTTTTAATAGATCGTATCTAGAAGATGATGCTTTTAAATGTATTATTGAACTTGATTATCCAAGTTTGATGGAGTGAGAAGTTATGTCGATCTAGACAAAGCATTGGAGTTTGTAATTTCCATGTTAGATATTGTTTGGTGTTTGAACGTATTACATTGAAAACAATGCTAATTAACTCCAATATAGTTTTAATATGCCAAATTAACTCCAATATAGTTTTAATAGACCAAAACTAGAAGATATTGATTTTAAGTGCATTATTGGACTTGATTATCCAAGTTATGGGAGAAGTTATGTTAATATAAACAAATCATTGAAAGTTTAATATTTCATGGTGTCATGTAATTTGCATGAAGTATCGTCACATGAATACATTGCAATTTAAACAAAATTTTCATATTTGTACCAAATAATATAAAACTCCTCAAATAAATTTGAAGAGAATATTCAATATACAAGAAAAATTGAAAATTGTTTCTTCATGTATTAATTGGTCCTCCAAAGAACAAAATTACATCCATGAATCATCTCCACCTAATATCATGTTATTCGTTCAAGTAGGTCAAGGACAGCTTGTACACCATGTTTATTTATCTTGGCCTTCTTGCAATGTTCTTTCTTAGCCATCCATGCCCAAACTATGGTATCAATTGGAATAGATCCAAGCTCTATGTCATCAGGATTTGGTACCCAATATTCTTCTAATACTTTTCCATTGTATTTCCCTGAACCGGGCTTCCACCAATCAACTTTAACATGAAGAGTATCACTTTCATCATCTTGAAATATATTTGAGGTGGCTTTTGCCATCCAAATCATCTCCCCTTCATCCTCGTTTCCTGATCTAACTAGAAACATCTTTCCTTTGTCAACATCATTAATAGGGTTGAATGTTGTCTTTGGCTTATTGCACTTGGGTCCAACATACATGGGTTCACCTGTCATAGTATCAAAATCCCCATCCATAATATTTGAGATTGCATGAAGCGCATTACGACCAACATCTGGAGTTTGCCTTGTCTTGGGCCAGAAATCCTCAGAAGATGAATCACTTGCATCCACTATTGTATGATCATTGTAATCTTCATATAAAGTATCAAGAACTCTTTCCCAATACTCTACCTTATTTTTCCATTCTGGTGTAACAATTGGCAAATCCTCACCACCCATTGTGTCTTTCCACATTTTTATGTATGACGTTATTCCTTCTTTTAGTTCTTTTAAATAGATTTCATTCTCTTTGGGATGTAAGAAAGATGGCTTCCCTACGGGCAGTTTAGATCGACCTTCATTGTCTGTATTCCATAACTCAACTGGTTCTGACCACTCAACATCTCTTATGGATTCTTTATACCTTAATACCAAAACATCATTGAGTACAAGAAATTGGAAGTACTGAACATTAAGATGTCCAACTAGTGCATTTTTTCCTTCCTTGATGTATCCATTAAGGAAGCTTTTGAATTCATACACCTTATCAATCAGTTTAGGTGGAAACACTCTTTTTTCTTCAATTTTGCGATATGTATCCATCATCTCAGGTATAGAATATATATCTTTACTTTTCAAGCTGGAAGACATTCTCCCATAGGTCCCGTCTATGTCTTCATGGGTGTGTCCCACGAGCAAGAACCCAACCTCAATAGTGATGAAGACACCAAGTGCAGTGAGAAGTGATAGAAACATGAAAAGATAACGATTTTTATTATCACTTGCTGCATTATCCAATTGTAACAATAAATGTGGAGGAAGAGGTTTAAAATCGATATCTTGATTTTCTAATCTTCCATGAGATAGAAATTCATCCTTGTACACTCTACATTTTGAGTAAATAGAGGTGTCAAGTAATGCATTTGAAAGTGGGTTTCTTGAACTTCCACTCTCATAAAGAAGATCACCATACATATCAAGATGTGGGTCTTCAAGGTCCCTTAAGCACTTAGCAAGTGATGTAATGGTAAATTGTGATCCCATATGTACAAATGGTAGGGAGAAATGACCAAAACCTCCTGTCTTATGCCCATGTGTTAGCATACCTGTCAATGAAAAACCCAAGTTTATTCCTACAATAGATTTTGATTTGACGCGTAGCCTTGGAATTGAAGTCTTTGTTTTATCCATTTTATCATGGATAATACTCAAATACTCCTTTGGAAACCTCTCTGACATGATTCTGTGGGCATAGTAGCAATGTCTTCTGCACATAACGATCATGTTATGTTTGTTCAATCTAGCGCGTGCCGTTTCTTCCAACTCTTTTGTAGTTGCTGACTTCATTTGTGCTTTCAACACAATACATTCACCACATTTACTGAAGTTGGTGTTCTTTGAGAATGCCACGTCTCGAAAATGAGTGTTCCAAATCTTGCTCATTGTTGGTTGTGATATTAATGGACAATTGAGCTTTTCCAAACCCACATTGATCTCTTTTAACAAAGAGCTTTGTGTGTAAGTCGAAGGCAACAATCTTAGAGGAGAAGAAGTTCCATCTGCTTCGACTTGACGTGTTTGGTTTGGTGAAAAATCTGAATTGTCCATTACAATTTTATGCAGTATTTCTATGGCCGCCACAGTATGTGCACATGCTTTACATGTATTGGTGTTACCATGAATGGATTCCATATGTCCTTGTTCAAAATTATGTTTGTAGCTATAGAAGGTGCTTTGAGGAATCTTATGTATCTTGTACCATGCTTTCTTACAAATAACATTACCATCAAATCTCATGTCCTTTACTTTTCTAAGAATAGGAGGTAGGCCATGGCCATGGCTCTTTGACATGATAGTGTTTGAAACAAGTGAATTCAATACAAATTCCCTGATACCATTTTTGTCTTTGCATTCCATAGCCCTTCTAGCATTTGCAATGGCATTCCTATCCACATGTTGAAGACAATCTTGTTTACAACATTCATCTGCAGCCAAAAGTCGGACTTCTTTCTCTTTATCTATCTTGGTTTGACGTTTTGCAACTTTTTCTCTTGTCATAACTCGTTTAATCTTTTTATATGGCTTCGATGCATTAAGAACATTGACATCTTGATCTTTTTGATTATAAAGATCCCCATCCCATTGGTATAAAGGATTTGTATCCTCTATAACATCCCATATCAACATTTCCATGGGTGGCTCTTTGTACTTTGTCTTGACCCTTAACATCTCACCTATGTTGTCCACCAATTTATGTATTGGCCATCTAACCAATCCATGTACAGACTTATCCCCAATCTTGCATATTTCACAATACCCAGGTATCTCTTCCACAAAAACACCAAAGTTATCTTCACCTAGTGTTTCACCCACAACCATGTCATCCTCATGGACATTAACTATCATTCCTTTGGCAATGCACATAATTGTTCCTATGCATCCATGTGTAAGATAAACCCTTGTACATGTGAATGCAGCCCTATCTTGTGGAATATTTTTGGGTTGATCTTCACAATGAGGTTCCAAATCTATTTCTGGCCAAATCTCATAAGATTCTATTGCACCCCCTAGTGTTTCCTCAAATCCAGTTGGATGTGGTAAAGGAGCATGATTTTTTAACACCTTCTCAATTCTAACCACTATGCATCCTTTCTTTACAATCTTTCCATGAACCTTATTCCCAAGCTCTGTATTGAATATGGAGCCCTCACCCACCTTCACTCCATGTTGTAAAAGATCTACTTTGTCTCCAATAGAAAATGTTGAACAAACATTTGCACCTGTACACCAAACATAACAAACTTAGTATTTTCTCAAAAAAACATTCAATAAACTATGAATAATTCTTAACACATGCTTTGGTATTTGATTTACCTATGGTGTGCCTCAAATCTGTAGTCCTCCATGGATGTGTGTCCCCTTCATCAACATATTCCACAATCAAATGTGGTTGAGTGACATCAATTATCAAAACCATAACATAACCTGCAACAACCCTTCCTCCACCATAATAAGTTCCAACCTCTGTAGATTCAACCTTTCCTAGCCCAATAACTTGACCATAAACCAGGAGGTCAACATAGTCCCCTTTTGTGAAAATTATACTTTCCATTGTCGCTCCTACAAATTCTGTAACACACAATTGAATTATAATTTGTAGTTAAGGTTAAACCATGTAAAGTGTGCTCTTATATTTTAGGCAAAACACAATCTACAAAAAAATAATGTACTTGTAATAGCTAAAAAGGGTATGGCATCATTTTGTTGTGCAAATTAAACATTGTTCCCCACCATTTAGTCCCCACCGCCAAAAGGGACTTTACATATAAATTATGATGGAGCTACAAAGCGTAATCAAAACAAGATTGGTTATCAATGTATATAATCTTAATACAAACACAAAACTATTCTTAGAAAAACTTGTAAAAATGTCTAAAAATTTTCCATACTTAAGAACTTGTAATAGTATTGAAGGTAGTTATTAAGTAGGTTGGAATCCAACCATGATCGATCATGCAAGTTTGTATAATCATGGAACTTGTAATAGTATTGAAGGTAGTTATTAAGTAGGTTGGAATCCAACCATGATTGATCATGCAAGTTTGTATAATCATGGCTCACTGAGATTTATTTTTTGTATCAATTGTTCAAAGTAAATTCAAATATCCTTGATTGGAGTCATCCCTATTTTAAGTACTCCCAAAAATAGTTATTTGGTGTCATCTAAACCTATATTGTAGATTAGTGAAGAATAACATCTATATGGAACTAGAGTAATAGAAAATCCCAAGCAATGCTACTTGATGCCACTATTAGTATACTAATACATAGTAGAAGTTTTTTGAATTATAAGCGACTCCTAGCTTAGCGACTACTAATACATAGCGACTACCAGCTTTCCTTCTAGGATAAGCACACATATTTATGCTAGAATGAAAGCTAGTAGTCGCTAGCTTTCTAATAGATAAACCCTGGGCATGGTGATTGGTGGTTGCTAGCTTATACCTTGAGCTTATGCCATGTGCTCTATTTTGAAAGAAACACATGGCACCAGGGATCAAATTTGAAGGGTGGGGTCCCATTTCACTTTCGAGGGCTATGAGATATTGAACCCTTCAATGCTGCCATGTCAAAATAAGTTATTCTTTTTATTTGAAAATGTAATATTACATCAAAATTTTAATGTTTACTGACGTAGTAAAGTCAAGAGGTTTTATTTTACAGTGGATATAGTAGCACTGAACATTATATATGTCATATAACACAACCATATTTCTCCCCGATCTAGCGGCTAGTCTCTAGGTCACTATGCCACCTTTTCCATCTTAGCAGTTTCCCAAATTGAGCAAAGAGAACTTGTAATGCCTCTCAAGGGCATTAAAAATTTTAAACTAATTAAGTATCTATTTTATTTATTTAGTTTTGAAATGTATAAGAGTGTCAATACAAGCTCAATATACATCATGTAACCATAGCAGCATATGAACAACACATAAGCATTTTACAATAGCATCTCACAAATTTACAACATTCTATAAACAATTTGAAATCACAAGAAAAGTACCTCGATATAAGGATGTGACGAAGTCCAAACTGAAGCAAGCTTCCTTCTTCATCTCGAGTTGCTTCTATCTTCATTTCCCAAAGTGGAACCACGGTTTACCTCCCAGCCAACTAGGGGCCTAACCGGCTCCCTAGCCCCAGGAAGCCATCTAAATGGTCCCATCCAAATGGATCCTAGCCCTTCGTGCTCGAAACCCACAGAGAACATAACAGTGATGCACTAGTAGACTATGTATCAAATCTTCCAAGAGTTCTCAAACTCTTCCAACTCTTCAAAACTTCTCATACCCCAAAATACCCAAAATTGTCCATCCTAGAATACTCTCACCAAAACAATCTTCAAGAGAAAAGAACCTCCCTCCTTCCACTCTCAAGTCTCATATTTATATCAAAAATCCTCATCATCCTCCTCATCCATCAATAAATTCCCATAAATAATAATCATCAATCAATAAATTTATTTTCTCCAAAAAATAGAAATTTGATTTAAATAATTAAAATATTAATAAACATGGATGCAAAGTCTCACTTGTCATGCTTCCATCTTAATGCAACTATGACAACCATTTTCTAAAATTTTTTGCAAATCCTATCTATCCATTTATTTATATTATCCTTTCATTCATAAGTCAAATAAGATATTTTCATATACTATATTATACTATGACATATTTTATATTATATGCATATAATTATATATGTTATTTAATAATCCAATTAATTTATATAAATCTAAATCATATTAAACAAGTCAACAAACTCATACTTTCAACACACAAGTAATGCTTTCATCAATTCGTCAACCAAGTTACTAATAGATAATATAATCATATTAATTTATTCATTGATCGACCAATCATAGTAATGTAATCATGAATTGACATATGCATGGCCAGTGCACACGTCTTAAGCATGCGTACTAATAATTACATTTAATGCTCCTAATAAATCATTATTATATCCTCACAAACAACATATAGAAGAACAATTAAACAATGCATCATTCGTCATTCATAATCATTCATATAGAAACAATAAGACAAAATTAGATAAACATAATGGTGAAATCAAACATATAATCATGATGGTTAATAACAATCAAGAACACCATCCAATCCATCATTGGTACCATCCATCACATTAGTAATCCAGCCCCCAAATCACCACTACTTCCATCTCCTGACCTCACCATCCCGTCCTCTGCTGCAATATATTATGGCGTCGACTGCACGACCTAACCATATATAGAACCCGTAAGCGGAAGTGTCGATCGACTACATCGACCAAGCTTCCCCAACAGGCATCCGCTAGTCGTCATCACATGTCTAGGGGAGTGCGCTACACAAACCTCCCACGACTCCAGGTTTCGGGGGATAAATGGTGGGAAATTCCTCCACCCCCCCTAATAGTACTAGGGTCAACACCCTACATCAACCATACTGTGCCATCACTGTTCTAAGGGGTCCCGTCATTGAAAAACCACTTTGGGAAGGTCACAATTCCCGTCAAAACTCACACTCACCCACAAGTCATACAAATATTGGAATTCACAATTAAATAGCATGAAATTTGATATAACATCATTATACTCATGATGTTTAATACATATCGTGCCCCTTGGCAATATAGGAATCCGCCTATCTCATAGCCAATTAACATGTGGTATAGTTCATCATTAACATGAAACATATATATAGCCATACCCAACTCTTTCAAGTGCCAATCCATATCACTAATACGACATTTACAAATAATCATGTAAGTTATTTTTGCAAACAACTAGATTAGCATTCTACATATGGATATTCTATATTCAATTTTGCATGTTCAAATGAAATAACATATTCATTGTCATTAATAAATTAAAACAATATTTCGAATTACCATACATGCCTCAAGGGAGTCCACATGTCCACATAACAATCATCTTGATCAATCTATCTTAGTAAAACAGATAATAAACAAATGCATTGCTAAGCTAATTCACATTAGAGTTTTTAATTAAAGACTATCAAAATATGGGGCATTACAGAACTATCCGACTGTAGGCAACTTTTGTTCTCAAGAGCTAATTATGGACCTTGTATGCTTCTTCTTTATAGCCCCGTGATAGCCCCCCCCAAGATCTCGTTATACATCCTAAATCTATGGTATGATGGAGTAGAGGATGGGTTGTGAAGCATAAGTAAAATGTAGGTTGACCAAGTAGAGAGGGGATGCATAGATGGTTGAAGTTCTTGTTATATGGTTTAAGTTCATGTTTTTTCCAGACCAACCGATAAGGGCAACAAAATCAAATGGTAAAGTAGCACTTTCATTCTAAAAATCAAAATTACAAAAACATTTTTGTCCCAATTCATACAGTCGAACGCGGATTGTAAGTGTGGTAGCATCGGTGGTCTTCATATTAATAAATACCAAGAATCTTAAACTGTGTACTAGAGGAAGGTGTTAATTCGATGACTGAGCAATTGGGGAAAATAGCTCATGTAATACAGTTTTAGATACAAAGTATGGATTCTTGATTTGACTCATTAACTAGATGCATGGAGGTTGGCAGAGTGGGAACTTCTCCAAATCCTCGGGTTTTTTGGAAAAGTTGGGGGGCGCATTGCGCACACCTATTTCCTGTAGGGATGCAACCGTGTCCAGTGGCAGCTGAACGGGGAAGCAATCGGTTTCAGAGTGAAAACAATGGTCTTCCTTGTCCCCTCCATTTCACAAAAGTTAAAGGGTAGCTAAATTCTCAAGAGCTTCGATCGGGAAACAATGGAAAATAGGGAAAGGCAAGGAGCACATGGAATCATTTATATGCGTATACACCGGACATATGAAGAAATAAGCAATTGTTGTTGTTGTTACAATTGGGAATTGATAAATGTCGTTCTAAATAGCCTTTGACGGAGATTTGTGACAAACCCACTCTCAGGTCCAGGCTTCAAATTTGAAGCCTTCAAGGCCCATTTGAAGTAACAAAATTTCATTCAAATAATAATATTGTGTTTGAACTTTGAAGTTACAGAATTTTAATCAAATAACAAAATTTTTAAATAATTGATGGGATCATGAATGGATAAAATGATGTATATACCTGTAAATTCATAGGATGTCAGCAATCTAGTCATCCTTGAAGTTGAGCTCCTCAAAGAAAACGAATTTCTTTAAATATGTTTATGGCAGGCTGGCATTGCCAGCTTCACTCCGCAAACTCTCCTGGAGGACTGGAGGAGATAGGGTAGGTGGAACTTGGAAGTAGATCAACCACAATGAAGTATGGGTATAAGAAAAATATTGTTTGTATTCATGTAATATTATATATTGATGGTCGGAGCCATGGAAGCATGGAGTTTGAGCATTGACTTGATACAACAAAGAAAACACAAGGTGGGACTCGGGAGCTGCAGGATTGACTTGATACAACAAAGAAAAAACAAGGTGTGAGGCTGGGAGCTGTAGACAGTAGGATTAAATTGATACATTAAAGAAAACACAAGGCTATAGGTAGGGGCCACGGGTGAGAGCAACAACCTGCAACATTACAAGAAGTTTCTGGATTGTGGATTTTGTCTAAAATGCCAAATTCGGGGCACATTAACATAATATATTATACATTGAATACTCAATTAACTCACGAAGTTAGCATTCACGAATTGGTATGTGATAACTGGTAACGTGTTAATTCCGCTGCCAACAACATGTATGAGCCACCAACCAGGTTTAATAAATTTGTTGATGCCCTTAAATGTGTTAAACACGTAAGTGCTTGCTACAAACACGAGAACTTGGAAGCGTTCAAGTGATGGACTGCTCAGTGTAATCCCATCCACGTAAGTTGGTCAATGATATTATTAGAGGCCCAATGGTCCATGATCCATGGATGATCAAACACGTGGATATTGGAGTAACCGAGTCCCACTCCCAAGTCACCTAGCTAGTAGCCGCATTCCCAATTTCCCACTGAAAACTGTTGATGGGTGAAATTTGAAGCTACCCTTCTGTTGCAATTTTAAACAGTAGTGGTTAATTTAATTATTGAAGGGCTTACGAAATTAATTCTTTTTTGCATGGTAAAATTTGAAGTGGCCTTCTATGACGTGTAAAATGGCTTCTGAAGGGCCCTGAAGGCTTCAAATTTGAAACTTGCATGGCACAAGATCAAAAAAAGCTAGCAACTGCTAGATTTCTTTCTAACATAATCATTTCCTTCCAGCATAAGCACACATGCTTATGCTAGAAGGAAAGTTATCAATCGCTAGATTTCCAATAGAAAAACCCTAGCCATGGTGATTGGTGGTTGCTAACTTATACCGTAATTTTGTGCCATGTCCTCTATTTTGAAATAAGCACATGGCACAAGATCAAGGAAAGCTAGCGACTGCTCACTTTCCTTCTAACATAAGCATTTCCTTCTAGCATAAGCACACATGCTTATGCTAGAAGGAAAGCTAGTAGTCGCTAGCTTTCCAATAGAAAAACCTTGGGCATGGTGATTGTTGGTTGCTAGCTTATACCTAGAGCTTGTGTCATGTACTCTATTTTGAAATCAGCACGTGGCACAGGATCAAAGAAAGCTAGCGACTGCTATCTTTCCTTCTAGAATAAGCATTTCCTTCTAGCATAAGCACACATGCTTATGTTATTGGAAAGCTAGAAATCACTAGCTTTGCAATAAAAAAACCCTGGGCATGGTGATTGGTGGTTGATAGGTTATACGTTGATCTTGTGCCATGTGCTCTATTTTGAAAGAAGAACACGGAACAAGATCAAGGAAAGCTAGCATAAGCATTTCCTTCTGGCATAACCACACATTCTTATGCTAGAAGGAAAATTATCAGTCGCTAGCTTTCCAATAGAAAAACCCTAGCCATGGTGATTGGTGGTTGCTAGCTTATACCTTGAGCTTGTGCCATGTGCTCTATTTTGAAATAAACACATGACAAAAGATCAAGGAAAGCCAACGACTGCTAGCTTTACTTGTAGCATAAGAATTTTTCTTCTAGCGACTGCACACATGCTTATGCTACAAGGAAAGCTAGCAGTCGCTAGCTTTCCAATAGAAAAATAATAAGAATCTCTTTAAGTTCACATTTCCTAAAGATTCATAATAGCCTATCCCATAGAGACCATCATTTAACTTGTTAGATGAATAACTTTTGGACATGTCAACATGAGAGAAAAAGTGTTTATAAATGACAAGCTTTAAAAACTTAGCGTCTTCTTCCACATTCACCTCATAATAAAACTTCCCATTACATAGAATAAGCACACATGCTTATGTTATTGGAAAGCTAGCAATCGCTAGCTTTCCAATAAAAAAACCCTGGGCATGGTGATTGGTGGTTGATAGGTTATACGTTGATCTTGTGCCATGTGCTCTATTTTGAAAGAAGAACACGAAACAAGATCAGAAAAAGATAGCATAAGCATTTCCTTCTGGCATAACCACACATTCTTATGCTAGAAAGAAAGTTATCAGTCGCTAGCTTTCCAATAGAAAAACCCTAGCCATGGTGATTGGTGGTTGCTAGCTTATACATTGAGCTTGTGCCATGTGCTCTATTTTGAAAGAAGCACATGGCACAAGATAAAGGAAAGCTAGCGATTGCTAGCTTTATTTCTAGCATAAGTATTTCCTTCTAGCATAAGAACACATGTGCTTATGCTAGAAGGAAAGATAACAATTGCTAGATTTCTAATAGAAAAACTCTATCCATGAAGGAAAGCTAGCAGTCGTTAGCTTTCCAATTGATAACATTGTCCGTGGTGATTGGTGGTTGCTAGCTTATACCTTCAGCTTGCGCCATGTGCTCTATTTTGAAATAAACACATGGCACAAGATCAAGGAAAGCTAGTGACTGCTAGCTTTCCTCCTAGCATAAGCATTTCCTTCTAGGATAATAACACATACTTATGCTAGAAGGAAAGCTAGCAGTCGCTAGCTTTCCAATAGAAAAATCTTGTCCATGGTGATTGGTGGTTGCTAGATTATACTTTGAGCTTGTGCCATGTGGTCTATTTTGAAATAAGAACATGGCAACAGATCAAAGAAAGCTAGCGACTGCTAGCTTTCCGTGTAGCATAAGAATTTTCTTCTATCATAAACATACATGCTTATGCAAGAAGGAAAGCTAACAGTCGCTAGCTTTCCAATACAAAAACCCTGTCCATGGTGATTGGTGGTTGTTAGCTTATACCTTGAGCTTGTGCCATGTACTCTATTTTTAACGAATGCTACATTTCCTTCTAGCAAATGCATTTCCTTTTAGCATGACACACATGCTTATGTTAGAAGGAAAGCTAGCAGTCGCTAGCTTTCCAATAGAAAAACCTTGGGCTTGGTGATTGGTGGTTGCTAGCTTATACTTTGAACTTGTATCATGTACTCTATTTTCAAATAAGCACATGGCACAAGATCAAGGAAATCTAGCGACTGCTAGCTTTCCTTCTAGCATAAGCATTTCCTTCTAGGATAATAACACATACTTATGCTAGAAAGAAAGCTAGCAGTCGCTAGCTTTCCAATAGAAAAATCTTGTCCATGGTGATTGGTGGTTACTAGCTTATACCTTGAGCTTGTGCCATGTGCTCTATTTTGAAATAAACACATGACAAAAGATCAAGGAAAGCCAACGACTGCTAGCTTTACTTGTAGCATAAGAATTTTTCTTCTAGCGACTGCACACTTGCTTATGCTACAAGGAAAGCTAGCAGTCGCTAGCTTTCCAATAGAAAAATAATAAGAATCTCTTTAAGATCACATTTCCTAAAGATTCATAATAGCCTATCCCATAGAGACCATCATTTAACTTGTTAGATGAATAACTTTTGGACATGTCAACATGAGAGAATAAGTGTTTATAAATGACAAGCTTTAAAAACTCAGCGTCTTCTTCCACATTCACCTCATAATACAACTTCCCATTACATAGTGTTAGCACTTAGATTTTATTCCGGTTGTAAAAGAATAACACATAAGGTAACCTATTTCAAACCAAGCTTTAGGTGGAAAACTCAGCCATTTTTCCACCAGAGAGGGCTCTCTCACAATACATATACAAGGACTGAAAAATATAAAAGTTCTCTCAAATTTTATCAAAAGCATTTTCTGGTTGAAAAGGAAAACAAGAAACGTTGGGCATGGAGTCAAAGTTTCAAATATAATATACCAGTAAGAGATTTATACCAAACAGATTTCCACAGAGGCAAGATAGCAATCATATTATAGTCAATTTGATTTTTTCAGGTGGTACAAAAAGAAATAATGACATTCCATCAACAACAGGCATCTAACTTAGGATGAATCCATTGTCAACTTTGGAGAAAATAGTGAATATTTAAATGATATAAAACGAGGCATAACCAGTATGAATCTCGAATTATTTCAGACATTCATTTAAATATAGAAGAAAAACATAATGGAAGATATAACAAAGGAAGTGAACATGCAAATATAAAGATAAAGAAAAAACGGACTGTAAAGCTGATCAACACATGAATCTCTGGTCTCAAAAGATGGGTATTTTCAATGTACTGCTTTTATTTATCAAAAAATAGATCTCCAAACATACACTGTCTCTCAAAAAATTTCCAACCCCTTCAACAATGACTCTCATTGTTCTTATACAAAATTTGGAAGAAGCTTGACATAACTGCTTCTTTTAACTAATAACTGAAAATATTTTAACTTAAAAGATAACTGTCTTTGAGTAATAGATAACTGTCTCCAAATAATATTACAAATTTAAAATACAAGTATCCTTTTTGCCACTTGGCAAAAATTTTGAATATCATCTTTTCGCCACTTGGCGAGAGTTTTGAAATCCTCTATGAATGGACAGAATATCTTGTCCTTCCATATTTTTGCACATAAGTCCACTGGTCGGCCGCGGGTAAGTCATAGTTGATCATTTCCTTCACCAAGACTCGCATTTCAACATGACCTGCATAAGAAACAGGAAGAAGGTTTCCACAGGTTGAGATTAGCATATTTAAAATTTCAAACTCCTCTGATATTTTCTCCATTAAAATTTTCCCTGTAAGCATATGATCCAGCTGCTGGAACTTTCTGTGATCCATCCTTATATCAAACAGCAATCTCTTATAATCATTCGGAGGAATTAATTCATTTTTTTCATTCCAAAAAGCAGGGAACCCTTTGTTTACTAATTTTTCAAATTGCTTTTTGAACTTTACTACTTCTTCCCGTATTTCTCTAGCTTTAGCTTCAACATTCTCAACATGTGAGTATTTCCCCAAGATCTTTCTGGCCCATGTGATGACTGAAATTCTGTTCGTTATATTCATGGATATCAGGTCTGCTTCAGTTAGACTGTTTAAAAATGTTATTGCTTTCTGGGCTACGTCTTTTGGCTTTTTATTTAAGCTTTCCCTGACGGCTCTGCAACTTTCGAAGGCATCTTTGACCACCTTTTCTTTGACTCTTATGTAATCCAGATATGGTCTTAGTTTCTCAACTTCTTTTATAATTTGGTCCCACACCAGGTGTTTACAACCTTGCATAGCAGCTTGCCCTGTCACATGAGCTGCTAATCCTTTATTATTATTACTTAATTCCTGATTCTTTGTTTGCAAGGTTTTTATTTCTTTATTTTTGATTTCATTCTCTTCTGTCAGCTTCTGTATTTCAACCTTCAATTCTTTGATTTCATTTTCCCTTAAGCTTACCTGGGACATAGCCTGTAAAATATCATCTAATCCCGTTTTATCTTCCTATGTGTCTGTTTGTTCTTGTTGTTGACCACTTCCTGCTAATCTTTTCCTCGCTTCTGCCAACTGTTCTTCTAAAATGATTTTCTCTTTTTCCCACCGATCTTTTTCATCAGAAAGCTTTAACATTTTAGCACTAACATCATTGACTTCATTAGATAATTCTTCTTTTTCTTTTTCTAATATTGTCAATTCTGCTCCTTGGATGAGTACAGTGTCTGGAATTTTTAATTTTCATCTCAACATCTGGATCATATCGTCTTTCTCTTTGAGCAGTTTGGTTGTTGCATCTCCTTCTTTATTTATCAAATCTACTTGCAATTTTGTAATCTGTTGCTGTCGAGACTTATTCTCTGCCTTCTCCTGTCTCAATTGATTATTCAATTTATCCACTGAACTTTTCAACTTGTCTGCTCTTAATATGGCTCCCAAATAGTCTGAATATATGACTTCTCCAGTTTGTCTATGCAATAAAATTTTATCCGGGGCATTTATTTTAGACAAATCTATATTCATTTTTGAAATCTTATTTTTTGTGACATCTAAAAATTTCAAGGAATTTTCCCTGATATTTCTGCTAGTAAATAAGCTTACCTCAGTATTAGATATACTTCTAACCTTCGGAAACAATTAACTGGTTTGTTTCGCAGACTCTTGTTTATTTCGACTATGCTCATCAAACACATCCATGATATTCTAGGGTCTATTTACATCACCCTCTATAGGGGTTTCTTCAATGTTGTACTCTTTAACTGTAACCTCTGGTATTTCTTTTTCAGCTGTTTTAGCCTCTTCTGAAATTGTTGTTAACTCTTGTGGTTCATTCATTTTCAATCTTTTTCCTCTTTCTGTTTCTTCATCTTCAATGATCATTATGTCCTGTATGGGTCTTTTAGATCCAACCAATGCACTATCTATTTCGCTTTCTGTCCCTGTTGTTGTGTCCATCAATGCCATTTCTTTATCGGATGCATCCGGAATGATTTCTTCTTTATATTCTAGCCAATTGGCTCTGTCCGACATTCCTTCAACAATCTGATGGTTCAGGGCCTTGATACGATGCTCCGTTCTTCGTTTTGATATGATGTTTAACGGGTCATACTCCATAGCCGTATCTGACTCAAAATTCATATCCTTCAACAACTTCTCTATATACACTACAACATTCTTATTCTTTATTGTGAACGGACCAAATGTGAATGGGTATTTAATGTCTGTAGCTTGTCTATGAACCAAAAAATTGTTATCTTCCACAATCAACTTTTGTCTTAAGAATTCCAAGGAAAAAACCCTTAAAGTAAGAAAAGCTGGTAACACATAAGGTTTATGTCTGAACCCATATAATCTGATTACTGTACTATCTTTCGACAAAAACCAATCTCCTGTTGCGTATTCTGTACTCAATTGCATGGATGCCTGCATTTCTGGTAGTACTCTAGGAAGATTTTTTCCAAAAATCATTCTATAAATCTCTGGAAGCATGTAATTGATGTAATTGAACATGTTATTTTCTAGTAAAGTCGTGAAAATGATTTCTGGGAACTGCAACTCATCTTGACTGGCTGTCATAATCATTTTCATCAAAAAGGCCTGAAACCTGAAATGTCTGAGAGTGGGAAAATTGACCATCTGGTCATGAATCTTTTCTGTTAAAAATGCTTCAAAATTAAGTCGAGGGATTTGATTTTCACCAATCCCTGACTGGACTGTACTCATTTTGTACAATAAACTCAATTGAAACTCGGTTACATACAAATCCATATCCAAACCTAGAACTACGGCCAATAATGTCAAAACTAGGTGGGTATTTTCATTAAAAAGATTGATATCTATAGGGTATGTGACCTCCAAAATGCTGGTCTCTGGATTGAGACACGATAACAAAAAAATTTCCCTATCATTTTGAGAAACATGATGATAATTTTCAATAATGGAGACTTCAGAGAAAACCTCAGGGTCAAGGGTTTGGGAACAATCTACTTCTAGGGCTTTAATTAACTATGCTGGCTTTATTTCGCAAATGACTCGGGTTTTTTGGCTGTTTAGAACGACTTTCTCTTCCCGGGAGTAATTTTCGACACACCATGATACGAATTCTGGGAAAGAAGGGATTTGGTCGGGGCAAAAGGCTATCAAAGACGACTGGTGAACTCTGTGGGGGTCTGTCCCTTCCTTTAACAATTCAGACAACCTAATTTTTATATCAGATATTGGAAACCTAATTAGGGTATCGTAGACGTCTTCGCCTCTATCCTCTAGGGCTTCTTTTGATTTAAAAACGTCTATATCGTGTACAGTCTCCATTTAAACGTTTCTTTAAACAAAATTCTGTTTAAAAAAGTAGGACAGGTCACCTGACCCTACCTGTATGTACCCGCCTTTCACCTTCTGTCGCAATCGCAGACCTCCACCAGTCTTTAGAGCTCTTCGGGATAGTGACACATGCAGAATGTCGTTATGTGGAGCCCCTTTTGTTTTATATACGACTTTTGAATTAACTTCCCTACACCTTTATGAATGCGGTTCATATCTGACCATTGATCTCGAGACTTTGTTTTGGACCGTCAGATCTTGCCTCCCTTTATTCCATCTGGTGGTATCCACGATCAAAAAGCTGTTTTCTTTTCCGGTTTATTCTCTGCGCGGATCAGCCACCTGCTGACACCTGTTCGAGTGGTTTATTCTCCGCGATTGCTCTTCCTCATATCCAGTGTGCACCTTCCTAGATGCGGATGAAACAATGGCCGTTGATTTGATTAAGGTTTATATCGGCCCTCCGATTGCTACAAAGTATAACTCCATGTGCTATGACCCCACCACGCTTGCTCTATCTACCACGTATCAGGTCCCAGGCTGCCACGTGTACTGACCCCACTGCGCTTCCATATTTGGTGGTTCCGCTCAGTGCTATGGTGGTTTCCTTTACCGCTATATTACATATGCGGAAGGATGAGGTTTGGACACGTGTCCCGGCGGTATTGAGTCCGCTACCGCCCACATCTATTTTCCGTCCATCACTTTGGCGATGCAGGAAGCAATATCGGTCGTTGATCGATATTTTTGACATCTCCGCCACCGAAACTTGATCGGGGTTTAATATTTTCACAAATTTGCTTTCGGACTTTGCATAAGTGGGTTTTTTCCTCTTGTTTTTGAATTGTCAACCTTTTCTTCAACCTCCTTTGTGATAATTTCTTCCTTTTTTGGACATTTTAGCAAACTTTTTGGATTTAGTCATTCTCAAACCTTAGTGTCAACACATAGAATGCCAATCTTTTCTCTTGTTACATGAGAATTATGTCCAAACACAATGTATAGTTCAATGTGTTTTGTGTCAGTGATTATTTTAGTACCCATCTGCATTTCATAGTTCAATACATCTTCCATCCTCTCAAATTCCTGGTGTATTTTCTCTATATCTAAAAAAATTGGATTTCTCTTTTATGATGGTCTACCTCTATACCAAGCCGGTAGATGTTGCAAGTTTGTTGAATTGTAGCAACAAGGGAATGCAAATTGTAATTATTCTTTCCACAGAACCTCTTCAAGAGACAACTTGAAGTTTTTATGATATCATCTTTACATCTTACCATGGATTTGGCATTAATGTTATTTTCCCAGCACCATTTCTTCCTTCTGAATTTTCGTTTATCCTCCCACTTCTTGTAAACTAAGAGAAGAGTAAAAAGGTCTCCATCGAGATGGAAGAAACAAAGTTTTAAACAATCAGACTCTGATTTTTCTACCTCTGTACCAACCTTAACAAATATCCTTCTTGCAATTTCCATCAAAGCTCCAAGTACAAGGCCCTCCTTACATAAACCCTGATAAAAATTGTCCAAAGTAATCGTTCCTAATCAAGGTTGGATAACCAACTTCACAAGTTTCAAACATAATTCAGTTAATTTCAGAACTTCCTGGCCACAAATCATTACACCTAACTGCACTAAATATTTATCAGCCATACTAATTGTCTCTTGGCTTGAAGATTGAAAAAAATACAAAGATTCAAGATCGTGAATGGGAGACAAGAAGGACATAAGATATTGAATAAGTGTACTTCTTTTCGAGTATGGGATTCGTTGGTCTGTATTCAAAGCCACATTCAACTACATATCTTTCAAATCACCAGAAGAAGCCTATGGAATATTTAAAGTGCCCAAAATTTGCTTCATTTTTTCTTCAATTAACCAATCCCATTGAAACTTCAAGTCCATCGAGTAAGAGTCACAAATTCGCTTCTTGTTGCGCACTGTCACCATCAATACTTCACCTACGCCGCTTGAGACCTTCAAAATATTATCTTTACAAATATCGAATTCTAAAGAACCTAAATCAATGAGAAATTCCTTTATCCTACTGTTGGCCCAGGTGCTTAAATTTATTTCGTCCCAAGTTCCTGCACGATTCCAGACTGATCCCAAAGGCACTGATTGTTGTTGTTGATTTGATAAATCCTCCATCGAGAGTTTGCAGGGAGTGAAAAGTTGTGTCGCTTCGGTTGTGGTCATTACTAAACCTTGTTTTCCATAATTATTCATTTTTACATTGTAATGAGGAAAATACCTTGCAATGCCTAGAGTACCATCCATTGCTTGAGCCCATGTTGAATTCAAATATAGATTCTCATAACACTCTACTTCAACATGTCCATATAATATTTTACTAGAGCAAACCGTTATGTTTTAGGTGCTAAATCACAGGATATTTTTGGGGGTGTGGCTGGAAGTTTGGCTTCTACCTTCACTCTTTCTCGACCACATGGATCCTCTACAAGCTACTTTGAAGCAGTGGCCGTGATGTTTTCCACCTTCTCATCATAAAACATGAGCCATTGGTCACCTCTCTTCACTATAGAAATGTAATTCCCATCATTAACCGTGCATCCCACATGCACCACAACATCAAATGAAGAATACAAAAAATCATCTGCTTCTCCATCTCCACAATTGTTAATTAGCAGTATGTACTCCATGGGGAATGCAACATGATAGAACAAATTCTTGAATCCATCCATTTCACCTTCATGTACTATGTATTTGAAACCTTTTAGCTGGCAAGTGAGAACTTGAGGTGCAGATTTGACCTTCAACTTCTTCTTGGCATCTTGCAAATGGCAGCAGTTGTCACACCAGCACTTGCTTTTCCCACTCAGTTTCTCCATGGCGCTGAAAGAACTGAGATAGCTCAACAAATAATAATGTTGTTGTACCTCCACACTTAGATACTCGTCTCTACATGTTACCCTCTCGCTATAGGAACATTGAGTTTCATTGCCGGAAAGTGTAGGGAATTTGAAACATTTGAGATTCTTGAATTTATCCCAGACAGAGATAGAGAAGTTACCTAAATCATTGGCTCATGTACGAAGCCTCCTGTTTCTTGATGTTAGTGGGTGCAAACATCTATGTGAGATGCATTCGGGCATAGGTGAACATAATTCTATGGTATATCTGAATGTGAAGGGCTGCAAAAATTTGAAGTCGCTGCCTGCTGGAATATCAAAACTCATATGTCTACAGTCGTTGAAAGGTGCTGTTCACCTCAAGGATGGGACTTTTGGGGCTATGACAGAGATGCGAGACCTCTCCTTCAAATATATTGATCCCTGCAGCCTTCTTAGTCTTCCCAAAGACATTGGTGTCATGAAATGCCTTGAAATTCTTCATCTAGGTGGCTGTGAAGTCCCGAAATGGATCTTTCACCTCCAAAACCTCATGGAGATGAAGTTAGTTGGTGATAATGATTCAGAACATCCACCTCGAATTTTGAATGTTCTAAAGCGGGGAAATTGAAAATTCAAAACCTCATGGAGTTGAAGTTACTTGGTGATAACGATTCAGAACATTCACCTCGAATTTTGAATGTTCTGAAGCAGGGAAATTGAAAATTTGAATTCGAATTTTGAATGTTTGGGGGGAAATGAAAATTCGAATTTTGAAGGTTTGCGGGAAATGCAAATGCAAATGCAAATTCAAATTTTGAATGTTGACTACCATTCAAAAATACACATATTAAGAGAGTGGTTGCAGGCAAGTGCATGCAAAAAGCTTGGATGCGCCACTTTCAAAGCCCTCAGCTATTGAATATCTTTCTGCAGTCACCTGTTCTCTTCTGTAAGGGTTTCGTGGCATCTCTTCAGATATTAACAGTCCACTTCTGTCCGCTTCATATTTGTCGTATCATATATACATAAAAATCAATCAATATTCAAACTTCAAATCCATCCATCAGACTTGATTGGTAAAAGAGGCTAACCTGGCTCTTCTGTTATGGAACCATAGACTTCTACTTGATGCGGGCGAAGGTTAAGTTGAGACTACTTATATTGTGAAATCTGTGTCGAAATAATTTGTCCACGATTTATGGAAGCTTTGTCCACTTAGAATATATTTTTCCAAGAGCGTTGTATCGTGTGAATTCTGTGTAGAAATAATTTGTCATCTTTCGTTAGTGTCAGCTCTGTTCTCTCTTAGTAGATAACAACTTAAAACTCTTAGATTCCGCACATGGAGAAAAGAGGGGCGGCCCTATAGCTCAGCTTCGCTGACATTGCAGAGGCCAAAACCCCTATCCTGCTCACATGAAACATTGCAAAGCGGAAGCATTCTAAATTCCAACGCAGTAAAAATTTAAATTTTAAACATTTAGAATAATTTTATTGGATACAAAAATAGTTGTCAGTCTTTGCAGGACAGTTATCAACCTTTATCCTTATTTTCTATCAGCCTTAATCATAATTACCATGGAGGGTCATAATTTTCATTTGAGAGGCCTCGTGCTTTCCATGCTCATGTGCGAAGCCTAAAAGCTAACCATTCAACTGCAGAGTATTAAAT